>WHYT01017504.1:1128383-1234643 GCA_009806455.1 Tetrax tetrax
CCCCAACTCTCTCAGCCTGTCCTCGTAGGAGAGGTGCTCCAGCCCTCTGATCATCTTCGTGGCCCTCCTCTGGACCCTCTCCAACTGGTCCATGTCCTGCTTATGTTGGGGACTCCAGAACTGGACGCAGTACTCCAGGTGGGGTCTCACCAGGGCAGAGTAGAGGGGGAGAATCACCTCCCTCAACCTGCTGGCCACGCTCCTCTTGATGCAGCCCAGGACGCGGTTGGCCTTCTGGGTTTACAAGCCTTTCCCAACCCTGATCCCCTTCACAGCTGGGCTGGCCATAGCCTGGTTCCACATAATCACAGTCAATTCCTAAGCTGTTTTACAGCCAGTACATCCTTCTGTGCACCTCTGCTGCCTTGATGCCTGGGAATTGAGTCAGCTCTGACCAGCTTGCTCCTTCCCCCCCAGTCACAGATCTCACCCCATACCAGATGATACTGAAAATAAAATGCACATTTGAATCCACAGATAATGCGTGTGCCTTCCACAACCCAATGTCTCATACCTTTTTTCATATTTCAGTGATACTTTCTACAATGGATTTCACAGAATCATTAAAGCTAGAGTAATATTACAGTGGAGTGCAAATGTCTTGATTTTAATAAAAAATTTCTTTATGTATAATAAACTGCAGTAAGCACATTCTTCTCTCGATCCAGTGCTCAACACGTTAGTCAAAAAGGATTTCTTGAAGCAGAGATTTAAGTACTCTGCCCAACAAAGGACAGAAATTAGATGCTCTCTATCCACTATGTTGTCTTGTGATACAAGTAAGATGTCACATATCACAATAACAACAATTGATCTGCTCTAAAAAAAACCCCAAACTAGCTAAGAACAAGTAGAAGATTTATATATTACTTAAGATTATAAAAGTGTCTGTAGGTCTCAGGATGTTAGATTACCACCTAATCAGAAATACATGGCTAGATTTACTGAAGCACTGAAAAATTTCATATCATTATGCTTTTTCAGTACCTTAGATCAAATAACCTGATATCAGCCTTCAGGATATACCAGCATTAGCAGCCAGGAGTCTTTCCTATGACTGGGCATAAAAAGTCCTTTTTGCTGTTTGCTACTCGGGCACATCCTACATAACGGGGTAGGATAATCTGCTTGGGATGTGTCAAATGATTCAAACTCAGCAACTTAACAACTTACTTGAGAAATAGTAAAGCATAGTGTAAAGAATTAAATGTAAAACCAAGGATTGTTTGAGTTACATCTTTTCCACAAATCCATGTAATAGCATATGATTTAAAGATATTTAGTTAATATCTGAAACTAGGTTGTAGAAAATGTGCTTTCCTGAAACATCATCCATCATCTTCTGTTCCGTTTCAGAATTTTATATTCAATAAAGAGCCATTTCAAGACAAACAAAACTATTCATTAATCTGTGTAGAATTCAGAAGAGTTTCAGCCCACATCAATATATTTCTCATTCGTATTTTCATTTTTAAATAAAAATATAAATTTTTTTGAAATTTATCTTTATTTAGAAATCATCCTACATTTTTAAATGCAGTCTTTCCTATTGAATTGAGAATGTGGTCACTGGAATTTATTATACATAAAGAACATATTTGTTAAACCCAAGGTTTTAATTTTAGTTTTAGATTGACACAAAATTGATTCAGCTAGGTGGTGCAAGAGAGCAAACAATACTAATTGTTCAGAAAATGTTATAGTAAATTTTAATGCTTCATATTTCTAAGCAGCTCACATGACATTATAATCATTGTGGTAGGAGATGGAGACATTTTCTAAACCTGAACTTGTAGTCTTCCTACATGTACTCCAGCCCTCAAGCTTAAATGCCAAGTTTTCTTGCCAGGATGGAATTGAATTTTTGAGATATTCAAGTTTCAAAATGAAGCTGTTGGATGATTTTTGTGTTGGGAAATAGAGATGCCATTGAACACAGACCTGGAAAAATGTGCTAGGGAGCTCCTGTTCAACATCCACTCTGAGACATGTTGAGAGAAAAGTAGAATATCCTATCATTTATCTTTTCATCCACAAACTTTCTGGTGACCTTCCATTTTAACTGACTTGTAGTGCTTTCCAAAGCAGACTACAAAGCTATAGTCTCTTTTTGCTAAAATTGTGCAGTACTCTAACATTATTAAATCAGAGCTGATGGGAAGCAGTAGGTTTTTTTTTTTTCCCTGAAAGGTGAGAGGGAAAGGAACAAATCAGCTGAATGCCAAAGCCTCATGTATCATCTGCATTCATCAGGCAACTGCAGAAAAGAACTAAGATGGAAACACACTTTTCAAAGTGTGGGGGAGATTCTCCTCCCCTCAATATAGGCTCCAATGGGGAGATATTGTCCTGTGTAAGTATTTGTAGTAAAATCAGATGGTGAGTATTAGATCTGTTCGCAGAATGAATATGTCAGCCACAGTATATCTCTTTGAAATGGCAGGAATGAGCTCGATCATATGCCAAATCAGATTCTCATCCCTCTTTTGGTACCAGCTGGGAATAGTAGCGCTTAACCCCTCCATGCTCACACGTATTTCCCTCATTTCTCACCTTACAAGAGACCTGAGATATATGCCTCTTCATAAAAATCCACCTCCATTATTAATAAAAATTTTCAGTTTCTGATTTGAGTGAAAGCACCATCCCTCAAGAGGCTCAGCCTTTCAGATGTAGAAGTCTGCATATTCAATCCATGCTCTGAATTACATTACTACCTGAAAATGCACAAAACTGGGAAATCTTAACAAAAGAGCCAGAAAGTGACAAAAAAAAACAACTAAGAGAAGAGAGGGATTTCACAGTCTTTGTAAAGTTTAACAGACCTCAGTCTCTGACTCTCCTCCTGTCCATGAGATTTTTGCATAACAAGCTTTAGGAGCAGCCTCATTATCTCGTGTGGCAGTCAGTACATCTCCACTGACACCAGCCTGACCATTTGCATGGATCTGAATTAGTTAAGGTTTATCTCTGAGCAAGGTGATACTTTTATAATGACACCATGTGAGCAGTGGCCTTAGCAAATGTAAGAAAACCAGGAATTTTCTTGGCGCCTCACTGACTGTATTTTTAGGATTACATTAAGACTGATTGGGTGATTAGCATAATTAAGTCAGTTGGCCCTGGAGCTTTCCTTTGCAAAGCAGCAATTACTGATATTTTTTCATCCTTTCCTGTATCAACTCAGACACATCTATCTTTCATCAAAGAAAGGTGATTTTTTACCCCAGAGCAATTTGGTTTTAGATCAAGCTTTCACAGCTTTGTCTCGGGACTTTGTATAGCATCCCAGTAACCAGAGATGGAAAAGAACAAATACATAATCTAGTCCCAAGGTACAGTTAGAGACAACACAGAATTGGTTTGGAAAACAGACTTGCTCATAGTTCTTATCCAAGTTGGTTTTAATTGACCTTTTATTTAAAGAATCATCCCACAGTCCTCCAACATGCTGAAAACCAAGCTTGCACCTTCTTTCACTTTTTATGCCTATATTTCTGTAATTTCTTAACAAAGAGAAGAAGAAATATAATGTTAGTTTCAATATGGCATGCTGATTCTTCTTGCAATAATAGCAATATAGTTTTCCCTAAAAACAAAGATTCTTTTCCTGAGGTGCTCTCTTCAGCAGGTATTCATAGTGCTGTGTCTAAGCAAGAGCCATGTTTCCATCCCCACTTCAAAATCTTGGTACAGATTCACCTCAGTAAATGCTTTCTTAGATGTTACAGAACAATCAGAGCCTTCTTAGGATCTTACAAGTGGTCTATAGGGGGGTGGGAAATTGGACATACATTTCCAATGACCCGAAAGGGCACATTTGACTATTGCTTACACAGCATTAATGGGAACCAAGTTCACTGTTTACACAGGCACAGCTTGAAACTAATTCTATCTTTCTCTTTCCATTTCTATGCAATAAAGATCATATTTTTGTGCAGCTTGGTGTATCCTTTCTGCCTCTTCAAAACTACACTCCTGCCATTTAAGACAAAAGGATCTGGACACTGACAGGCTCACTCTTTTAGAGATCTGAGAGATTGACTGTGTCCAAATTTCCCCTCCTATGCACTTGTTTTCAGCACAGTTCTGAACAATTAAAAACGGAGTCTTTCTTACCTGAGCAGAGCTCATAGATGAACCTATTTTCCCCTCAACGTGAGCAAGACCAGAACACTATCAACAGCCATGATGGCCATCGACAAAGGGTTTGAAGATCATGAGCAAATATTGCTCTTCCTTCAGAATGTGGAAACATGTTGTGATGTGGAGACAGATCCTGTGTGTTGCAGTGTAGCCATCACATAAGGCTGAGGATCTAAGCTCATACCACACTTACACTGGTACTCAGTGTCAAGTGCAAATGTTAACATGGCATGTAAGGGTAAAAGAATTATAGAAACAGAAATGGTGTAAAGAGAAAAGATTAAAGTTGTCTATTAAGGGTGCTGCCAAAATAATACAAGATGAATAAAAAAATAGAACTGGATTAAATACAGAAAGTAAGGAAGGTTGAGAGCATAAGGTGGGGATGTCACAGAAACAGAGAATAAAAAGTCTATAGGGAGCTGGCAATTTAGGGACATACGCACTCATGTACTCAGTCTTTTATAAAGCATATATCTTGAAGGTGCAGTGAGACATCTCAACCAATATTTTTGAAGGTACATGTGTGTTAGGTACTTGTGGTGTGTGTGCCAGATAGCTTGGGGCATACCCTGGCAGGTATGGAACACATTTGGATCAGGGCTTATATTTAGTTTTTTTTTTTCTCAGGGAAATTATTTTGTGTGCATGAAGCCAGTGTAGAGATGTGGACCAACACAATGTGGAGACCAGCAGATTTGTATTACATGTATATGTATGTGTCTATATACATTGTACATATAAATATAAATTTAAATACAAATAGGAATGTAAATACAAATGTATATATAAAATACAAGTATATGTATAAGTATGTGTATATTTTTTTTCTAGCCAAATACCTAATAAAGACATTGCTTCTGTGTTAAAGGTCTAGAATAATCTCCTTAATTATTTTGGATATCAAGTACATTTAATTAAACTCATGCTTAAAGGCAGAAAAGCACATGGATCAGAAAGGAGAGGGGATGGAACTGGAGAAGCTGCAAAATTACTTGGCTTCTCCGAGAAGCTATTACTCAGCTTGAGAGACCTGAGATATGATAGGATTTAATCAAGTCCTAATTGTCTTGAATCTGAGGGTTATAAAGGATGGTGAAGGGCTCTGTATAGATTGGAAAAGTGAAGTCAAATGGTTTATCCATCTGTCATTAAGAGAGAAGAGACTGGACTTGATTGCTAGGAATTATAGAAATGCTGGCAGTCAATATTGCTTTCATTCCAAACTTATATATGGCTTGACTTCTGGGATGTTGGGGTCATTGCAATGGAGTTTTTTGGCTAAGCAAGAGAAAAAAATCATATAATGATCAGCATATGGATGAAAAATGGAGCAAAAAATGGCCACGATGAGAAGACAAAAAGGGAGTGCTGCAGATGGAATCCAGTAAGGAGATGGTGAGGTGAAATAACAGAAAGGTGAAATGCATCCCCAGCAAGCTAAATTTCCTCTGAAATGCCAGCATCTTTATGATACTCCAGTGAACAAAAAAAGCTGAGTTCAGCCAGGGAGCTGTCAGCAAAGGTTTTTCTTAAAACACAAGACTTTAAAGCTAGAGTAAGAATCAGATTAACATTCTCCTTGTTGCTACATGAGAAATATCAGCAGTTTCTATGAGAGAATATGGGATAGAGAGGTGCACTAAGGTATTTTTTCCCCTATTGAATGAATTTCTGACTGAGAAAAAGCAGGTGTTCTGGACTGTCTTAAGCCTTCTTAATTTTGAAAATTACTCACTCTGATTATAAAATTTCTAAATCTAAAACATAACATACAATTTATAATTCAGTCTTTCCTTCCCCCCTTTTTAAACAAAAAAGCATTAAAGGGAAACATGATGTTTCCTGCCCTGACTGAACATTACACCTTCATGCACCTCCCCAGGAAAGAGAGGTAATGGCAAATCCTGCCCCTGCCATCACCTCAGAGATGTCCACTGAGCTAATCCATTAGTGGCCCAACCTGCTCCACCTTAATTTTTTTCCCTAGCCTGGAACAAGCTTTTACCCCTGGAAAATGTGTTAGTCATTGGCCCTAAAAGTGAGCTCTTCTACCTGATTTAAAAAGCCGCATCTACTTAGTTTGTTAATACAAGCTAGCTAAGAAGTAGGTTTCAAACTGAATGTTGCCCGAAATCTACGGGTGCTGCCAGTTCACTGACAGGAATGAGGAAGTGTGAATTTATTCCACCTTAACATCCAGATTATGAAAGAGCTGAAATTGTCTTCAGGTGTCTTCCATGGCATATTTCACTTGTAAATTCTCCATGGTGACAGTTTGCATCTCTACAGCCTCCAGCACCAAGGATTCCTCTTGTCTATTTAATATGCAACCTCTACAAGCTGATCTGATAAGAAATAAAGGGAGGGCCAATGTTTTCTGAATCCCAAAAGTGGGTTGTGGTGTTTGCAAGTACCCAGATACTGTGGTCTTGTTAGCTGATTAAAATTGTATCATGGTATCCCATTAAGAAACATGGGGAGAAGTCTGTAGCTAACCTGGACCCCTATTTCCTGTAACTGTATCATGCACAGGGCAAAGAGTCTGTATTCCATAGTGCTCCTGCACAGGATAAATCCAGTATCTGCATAATGAGTGCTCTAACTGCTTTAAACTAAACATTTGAGGTGATCAGACCTCAGAACACTGAAAGAAGCATTAGCTAGAGACTTAGACCTGGCACCTGTCATAGCAGAGTTTCAAATCATAGACTCCATTTTGCATGTAGGGCAGTGAAGTCCCACAGAGACTAGAAGATTTTCTTTGGATTTTTGTGCTAGGTTTAGCAATTAGAATATGGTGCTTGAGGGAGTGCAGAGAGGACTTTTTCTTAAAAAGTGTTAAAAGGCTGCCTTCTGCATCTTCCTCTCTAGAACACAGTCATTTGCCTTAACACTTATTTAACTGATGCCTTTACAGTATAGCAATAGCAGTCTCACTGAAGGTCAACAAATCTCTAACCCATCTGTTTGCACAGAATAAACCCCGTGCTCCAACCAGCAGGGCAGAGAGCAGTGCAGTGCCATCTGCAGCAGCATCACAAATGCAAAACATTAAATAATACCTCCAGCCCAGGGCTGACCTGTGGCAGAGAGAACTGGAAATGTTAAGATGGATCAGCAGATGCCTACTTAACAACTTCAAAATAATTTATGTTTATATTTTCCCCTTTACCAGCAAATATTCCTTTTCACAAATGGTCTTAGTTCCTTCCTTCGTTAGGGTATGTGTCTGTGATTTTAGCCCAGGTGACCTGAGTCCCCTCTGTGTCCAAACTATCTGTCACAGTTTAGCCCTACTCAGCAACTAAAATACCACACAGTCAGTTGCTTGCTCCCCCCTTCACGACTTCCCCCCACCACTCTCCAGAGTAGGATCAGGAGGAAAATCAGGAAAGAAAATCAAAACTCATGGGCTAGAATAAAAACAGCTTAACAGAACAGGAGAGAAAGAAAACAGAGAGAGGGGAAAAAACTCTCAACAATAACAGAACATACTTAAGCACGTAACTTACAGTACCACAGCTCACAGTGGATCCTGAAGCCCAGCTCCCTCCCAGGCAGCAAAACCCACCCCTCAGCACCATCCCCACTTTATACACTGAGCAAGAGGTCACATGGTGTGGAACAGCCCTTGGGCTAATTTGGCTAAACTACCCCAGCTGTTGGCTAATTGGTAACTATCTCAGCTGTGTCCCCCAGCCACAGGTGCCACCAGCTCCAGCTCCTCTCCCAGCTCAGGTGAAAATTAACTCTATCCTAGCCGTAACCAGGCAACCATCCAAACCAAAGGTACATCCAGCTTAGTATCCTGCTTCTGTCAATGGTCAAAAGTGGAATCCAAAGGAAGGTTTACTGTGATCAAGTTTAGATATGATGACATAACATCTTACTTTCATGTTATCTTCATTTTATCATCAGCAAATAAACACTTGTGCTTATTCTAGTACAATTAAATTCTTAAAAGTATAAGAAACCTCCATGAAACTGCTGCATTTTATGAGACCCTCACGGTAAGTTAAAGTATCTGCAGTCAGCTGATGGGTGGTAACTTGCTGTGCTGTCATAAAATTAATGTCAAGGCTACAGTTAGATACCACTTTAAATACTGACACTCAAGACTGGAGCTGGAATACAATATTATAGAATAAAAATCTTCCCCCAATCTATTCACTTTTTATTACAGCAGCTGCAATAGCACAGCTGGGACCAGAATAGCAGCCAGATGAAGATGAAAAATGTTTTACTGGAAAAGTCCCATTACCTGCAGTTATCAGGAAGGAGTGACTGCATTCATGGACCCTCTCCTACCACAGAAAGACTTTCTTAATTTACCACCCTAAGAAGTGCCAAACCATCTGAAATTCACAGTCTTTTTAGGGGAGACCCTGACTTCAGGATGTTCAGATCCAAAATTTTGCTGTGGTCCAAGGCAGATACACGTTATTCAGAAGTAATTTTAATTTCAGAGACTGACCATTGTGAGGTTCTGAAATTACTGGATATCCTGGCTTTGTTTTCTATCCTCAGTTTTATGTATGCTGCTAGTTACTGCATTGGTAGCTGTTTTTTCTTTTCTGTGCACAATAAAGTCCTCACAGGTGAACAAAAACTCCCTGTTCATGCCAGATATTCTTCTGTATGGTAGACATTGAACAGAGATTTCAGTCTGAATGAAAACTTACAGGGAGCTTATTCTAAGTTTGTGTTCTGACAGATTTCTAAACCAGGGAGTCAAATACAGACCTCCTACTGCCTTTATTTCTGCCTAGTGCCTTTCAGAATATGCTTTGGTTTCTTTAAATATGTTTGCCAACACACACTCATCTGGAAAACTTGGCTTGCTGAAGCAACTTGTAGCAATTAATAACAATTAAATGACCACGAGGTGAGTGAGAAAGATCAAGCTGCTTTTAAACTACATTGATAGAGATGAGAAATGATACTGCCAAGCAGGGATGTCCTTTCTTGTTTTCAGGAACAGTCTGCTACAGGTTTGTTGCTGCAGATCTGTTGGGCCAGATTCTGATTTTTTTTTGAATGGCGAAAGAAAAAAAGCCAGTGTGAGAGAGACCAGAAGCTACAGTGACATGTGCAGGATGTGTGGATGTATTTATTACTTTGTTTCATCCACTGTAGGTAGTAAGTTAATTTAGTGTACAATTTTTTAAAAGGCTTTAGGAAATTGGACACTGAAACCGTATTGAACATCAGGGGAGCTGAGTTTGTACATGCCTTGTAGTCTGTCTGGGACCGAGACAGTAGAATTGCTGCTTTGGGTTAAGCAACAGCAGCACACCAGCTGAGGCAAAACATCTCTGCATGGGCCATCCCAATGTTCAAATACATAGTTTAAGGGGAGTTCAAACATCCTCTCTGCTGAATCAGGGCCTTCAGTAAGACTCCTCTTAAACATTTGTGTATATTAGAACAATACAAGACTATATAGCTAATATTTATAAAATAGGTATTTCAATTTTATTCAGGGAATCTTTGTTGATTCTAGTTCTTATAGGAACTAGCATTTTCTAGGCACATAGTTTTGATTTAAAAGCTCCAGCACTGGAAAAGCTGCTGTATTTCCTCTGTCAATTCATTTTCCAGTTAACCACCCTTACTGTAAGAATCAGTAATTTAGTCCTTGTCTAAACTTCTGTTAGCTGGATCTACCAGTTGGATCTCATCATGCTTTTCTGCAATAGATGTTCCTGATCTAGTTCCTTCAGATACTAGAAACCCTTCTACATGCGCATATGAAAGAGTATCTGTCATATCACAGTTATGCTGCTCATAAGTTTAAGGGCTTAGTTGTCGCCAGGCAGATGCTGCATGAGTAAGTGGCAACTCAGACCTCCTATAATAAATACTAACCCTATCAAAAACTGATTCCATTTTGCTTAGCAAGGAAACAAAATCCCCAGTACAGTCTATTGTCCAGCGCAGCTCTAGGACTTTCAGACTAGAACCTAACTTTGCACTTTCATAGTGAAAATCAAAGCAAATGTATAAAGCATTATTAGTATTATGATGCTTATCCTCAAGAGATCATTCTCTTTAGGATTTGTCCTCACAGTGCATATTGGTCTGTGTGCAAACCTCCCCTTCCTAACAGATGTACTTAAACATCTACAGTACTAAATGCGATTTTTTTTTCTAATTAATGCAGAAATGTTCTGCTGGCTTTGATTTTAGCAAGAATTCAGAGTGGGGCAGGGTCTTATTTCAAAGTTTTTTTTCAGATAAAAGGAAGAAAATGTCACTTGGCCCAGTTTTTCAGGTGCTGGACAGTGCAATAGTAGAGAAGTAAATGTCTCAGTATCCACAGGAACCAGAAACATGGCCACCTTCATTATGCTGATGCTGTACCAAGTTTCCTAAAAGGCATTTTGCAAGTACTAGTCCAGCAGAAAAGTAGGATTTTTCTGTTTGTTGCACACAGTTGTAAGTACAATGGATGTACTTGCTTTTACACCTAAGCTCTTTCCTGAAGAACTGCTCTGAGAAAAAAAAAAAAAAAGAAATAACTGCCAAGAAAGCCATCACTGTAATGTATTAAATGTACTTTTCCGAGTCAACTGCTGAAGTTGTCGAGATTCCCATGCCTCTACCAGCAAAAGGTCTGAAAGATAGCTAAATCTGGCAAATCAAAGCACTGAGAGAGCTCACTTGTTTCAAGGAATCAAAGCTTCTGACAAAGACATAAGATGTAGCGTTCAGTTCTGGCAGATATCTGAGATATTCCCCTCATTGCTCAGTCTTGACAGATATATGAGGTATTCTGCTCCTACTTTGCTGGAAAAAAAAATATTTTAAAAAACAGTGTGAGCTTCTCCTAATTTCTGAAACTATCTTTTATTTAAGCAAATATTTTCTATGTTGACTCAGACATCTTCTATCTTTCACAGGAGCTTCACAGCTCTGGACAGGAGATTGTTGTTCTGGCCTTTCCACACGATTTCTGGTTTAATGCACAGAGATGTGAAAATCTCACTGGAATTGCCAGACAAGACTTCAGTTCTGGGAAGTTTTAAGGGATATTCTTAAACATATCATAGTGTTATGATGTTCAGGTAAGCAAATTTCAGAGCTGTTACAATTTCAGTATTTTAATATACCTCCTTTTATTCTAAGCTGGAAATAAAGTTGACCATCCTCTGACAGACAGATTCATGCACCTACAGACCTCTGTAAAAGTTCAGCTACCAGCTTGAATTTCACAGCTTTCCTCTATATTTAAAAGAAGATGCCATAATTCAGATTTATCCTTCAAGCCAAACTCCTGCCTGAGCTGGCGAACTGAATGTGTAGGTTTAGGTCTGCATTTCATGACCCCATCATTTATATCTATTTCCTAATTTAAAACAAGAACTTTACCATGTCACATTCTACATTGACAGAAAACAATGAGTGGTTTTGTAGTTAATTACCTGTCAAACCTTTTAAAAGGGATACAGAGGATCCATACTTAAAATATGCTAAATGATTCAGTCACCTCTGTTAACTGGATGTCTCAACTGGAACATCTTTCACTGTATGCTGCAGATTCCCTTTTAAACTAAGCCACCTGCACCATTCATTTTGTTGACAAGAGGAAAGGCCTCATCTCTCAAGATGACTTCTGCCGTGGTAGCCATTTTCATCAGGGAACTCCCATTTTTCTTGAGACATTTCTCTTCTATCTTTAGCAGCACAGCCAAGGCCCAGGACCATTTACCTTGTTGAGCAGCTTGCCTCTTTGGTAGGAGAACATCAATAATCCACCAACCCTAGAATTATTTATGTCCAAACTTGCTGAACCCTTGGTTACTAAATGGAGAGTTATTAAAAATGTCTACCTACTGACACCATGTAATTCACCATGCTCCTCATGTCAGAAACTTTCCGTAAGAGAGAGGGAGAGGCTGCTTCTGGAGTTTACACCAAAGCAACACTAGAAGAGGAAATGCTGGGATGCTGTGCAACGCAACACGTAGTAGTTACAAAGACTGCTGTAGCTTTTCCTATTAGAATATGTTCCCTGCTGCAGAAAGACACAAACCTATGTAGGAAAAAAAAAAAAACATCGTGTTTTCCTATATCATGATAATGGAATATTATCAGGGGACTGAACTTTTGACTTTAAGATAAGACACACACGCTTACATGAGTTGAGGTAGTATACAAGCATTCATAAGCTCCTCCTGTTTATGGCTGCTCATAGCTCATTTTTAAGTCAATAGAAAGGAAAAGAATCATAGAATCATAGAATCCATCATAGAATCATAGAATGGTTTGGGTTGGGAGGGTCCTTAAAGAGCATCTAGTTCTAACCTCTCTGCCACGGGCAGGGACTAGACCACATTGCTCAAAGCCCCATCCAATCTGGCCTTGAACACTTTCAGGGATGGGACATCCACAACTTCTCTGGGCAACCTGTTCCGGTGTTCCACCACCCTCATAGGGAAGAATTTCTTCCTTGTACCTGATCTAAATCTACCCTCTTTTGGTTTAAAGCCATTAACCCCTTGTCTATCTCTACATGCCCTTTCCAAAAGTCCCTCTCCATCTTACTTGAAGGTCACCTTCAGGTATTGGAAGGTTGCTATAAGGTCTTCCCAGAGCCTTCTCTTCTCCAGGTTGAAAAAACCCAACTCTCTTAGCCTGTCTTCATAGAAGAAGTGCTCCAGCCCTGTAATCCTCTTCATGGCCCTCCTCTGGCCTCCTCTGAGGCCCCAGAGCTGGATGGAATGCTCCAGGTGGGGTCTTACAAGAGCAGAATAGAGTGGGAGAATGGCCTGACCTGCTGGTCATACTTCTTTTGATGCAGCCCAGGATGCAGTTGGCTTTCCGGACTGCAGACACACATTGCCAGCTTATGTTGAGCTTCTCATAAACCAACACCCTCAAGTCCTTCTCCTCAAGGCTGCTCTCAATCCTTTTGTCCCCCAGTCTTTATCAATACTGAGGATTGCCCATGTGCAGGACCTTGCACTTTTTCTTGTTGAACTTCATGAGGTTAGCACAGGCCCACCTCTCCAGCCTGTCAAGGTCCTTCTGGATGGCATCCCTTCCCTCCAGTGTGTCAACTGCACCACACAGCTTGGTGTCATCAGCAAACTTGCTGAGGGTGCACTCTATCCCTCTGTCCATGTTGCCAACAAAGATTTTAAACAGTGCCAGTCCCAATACCTTCTCCTGAGGAACACCACTCGTCACTGATCTCCAGTTGGACATCAAGCTGTTAACCATAAAGATCTGAGTGCAACCATCCAGCCAATTCCTTATCCACAGAGTGGCCCGTCCATCAAATCTGTGTCTCTCTAGTTTAGTGACAAGAGTGTCATGTGGGACAGTGTCACATGCTTTGCACAAGTCCAGGTAGATTACATCAGCTGCTCTTCCACCAACCTTGTAACGCTATAGAAGGCCACCAAATTTGTTAGGCATGATTTGCCCTTAGTGAAGTCATGCTGGCTGCCACAAATCACATCCTTATTTTCCATGTGCCTTAACATAGTTTCCAGGTTTATCTGCTCCATGATCTTGCCAGGCACAGAGGTGAGACTAATTGGTCTGTTGTTCCCCAAGTCTTCCTTTTTTCTGTTTTTAAAAATGGGGGTTATGTTTCTCCTCTTCCAACCAGTGGGAACTTCACCAGACTGCCATGACTTCTCAAATATGACAGGCTTAACAACTTAATCTGCCAGTTCCCTCAGGACCTGAGGATGCATCTTATCAGGTCCCATGGACTTGTGCACCTTCAGGTTCCTTAGATGGTGGAGCGTGTTGGTGTGGATCACATGTGAGTTTGCCCCACCTACCTATCCTTTCTTTTCACTCCCAGTCTCCACCCTGTGACTGAATTTATCCTCCGCTTTGCTTCTGGACCATCTTTGATACATTCTCTGTGCTTGAAACCATCCTTTAGGCTCACTCACACTCTTCCCCTGCCTGTAGCCCAGTCTCTGATATACTGCATTTGCTTTGCAGTTCTGCAAGAGATTCAGGTTGAAATCTACTCATGATAGTTCAGGTTTTGGCTGCAATTCCAGCTGTTCCCCCACTCCCTTCATGGTCCTGGAAGTGGAAGAACCTTTTGACTTGATGCACATCAGGGTTAGGTTACTCCAGGGTAGGTTCAGAGTACTGAAGTCAACCTGGTCTCTGTGGGAATCCTTTAATATTGCTCTGCTAAGGAAAGAAAATTTAACTGTCAAAGACAGATACTTAACCAAATGAATAAATAAAATGCTGGGGGATCTACATTGCGAAATGAGTTGTCAAGACTTTTAGAAAGACAAAGCTGACTGGGGGAAATAAAGAAAACAAGAGGGCACTGGTTTGAAGGGTTATGACAGATCTCTGCAAAGGATAGGAACAATGTTAGAGGCCTAGTCTCTCTTCCAGCAGACTGGCTTTCTTACTCTTTCATTTCAACCCCAACATAAGAAGGACATGGACCAGTTGGAGTGAGTACAGAGGAGGGCCACGAAGATGATAAGAGGGCTGGAGCACCTTTCCTATGAGGACAGGCTGAGAGAGTTGGGGCTGTTCAGCCTGGAGAAGGGGAGGCTCCAGGGAGACCTGATAGCTGTCTTCCAGAACCTAAAGGGGGCCTACAGGAAAGATGGGGAGAGACTGTTCAGTAGGGCCTGTTGTGATAGGACGAGGGGTAATGGGTTTAAAATAGAGGGAGGTAGATTTAGATTAGATATTAGGAAAAAATTTTTTTACACTGAGGGTTGTAGAACACTGGAATAGGTTGCCCAGAGAGGTGGTGGATGCCCCATCCCTGGAAATGTTCAAGGCCAGGTTGGATGAGGCTGTGAGCAACCTGATCTAGTCAGGGATGTCCCTGCTCCCTGCAGGGTAGTTGGACTAGATGACCTTTGAAGGTCCCTTCCAACCCTAACCATTCTATGATTCTGTGATTCTATGATTCTTCCCTAAATTCCTTCCATCACATCGACATGTTCGTTGTATGCATGCACATACGTATCTGACCCGGATAGGACAGCTCTGGAAACCAGCAAAATACCTGCAAAGAAGATGTTGTGTTCCAGCTTTGCTGCTGTGGCTACAGACAATCAGCATTCAGGGGAGCTACATTCACTTCTGCCAGATCCGACCCTGCTTCATTTACACAGCTACGAAGATCTAATGAGACATTTCAGAAAGCCACTAATACTATGGGGTATTCATGTTGTCACAAGGCATTTTGATTTGCTAATGTGATACAGGAGTGCAGATTAGTGTCCTGCACATTCCATTAACATCTGAATGGGATAAGAGAGCCGGGTTCAGGTGGCCACCAGGGGCTTCCAGTCCTGGCCCTGGCACTGCTGTCCCAGTTAATCGCTACAGACAGGCTAGAAACCCAAGAGCATGTTTTGAATTCTCTAATAAACTACTTTAGGCTTGAATCAATGGCTTAAAAGAAATTCAAGTTAAAAAAAACAACCAACAGAAGGACTGGAAAAATGTTGAGTTTCAGTTCTTAGACTGTGATGATTTCTCTTCTCCATCAAGGACTTTCTATTTTTCTTCCACTTTTTGCATTCACAGCTAATCTCTAACACACATTCTATCCTGTCTCCCCTTATGCCAGCTCCCATGGATAACACAAGCATCCACACTTTATTTCTCTGAGCCTAACTCAGATTGTTGCGCGCTTGTGAGGAAATAGCTTTGAGACAAATGACTGAGGCCAGGAAAGGAGAGGGAGAAAATGGCTTGTGTTGGGGAAGCAGAGGCACTTCACGATTAGATCCAGCTAAGAAGCTTAGTCTGATCCCAGCCCCTCTCCTCTACAAGCTGCCCCTTTGGGTGCATTTTCAATCCATCAGAGACCCAGAAATTTGACACATGAAACTCAATTATCAATCCACATAATATATATTGTTAGGAAAAAATCATGAATGTAAATGGAACGTATAACTTCCGTGTACTGTTGTGTGATGGCTACAAAGTTACGTGGGGATGTCATGACAACCAAGCCAAGCACCCAGATACCAAAGATCTCATGGCAGAGGGCTTCAGAGACAGCTGTGTCCAACAGCATATTCAGCCTATTATAATGAGCTATCAAAGTCTTTTTTCCATATATCCTCCAAAATGGTTGGGTAGCTGGCAGTTGAAATCCCAGAATAGAGAAGAACTAACAGCATAGCTCTGAAAAGGCATGATGGGAGCCCATTTGAAGCAGTGGTTGGCAGGACAGATCAGATGTGTGGAGGAAGAACCTCATCTGAACAAAACACAACTTTGCAAACTTCCATTCCTGAAGTGTAAAGTGCTGACTTCTTGCATGGTGCACTTTGTGGCTTCATTTTCTCCCCTAGAGATTGCTGGGAAAGAGGCAGCATTCGGATCTGATGCCAAGACAGACAGATGCATGTTAGAACTGCTTCATTATGGCTGCTAAGCATAAGGAGATGGAACTCGCACTCTCACACTCCTTACAGTTGCCATTGTCACACGATAAACTTCACAAGTGATGTATGTATGTTATGAACACACATAAGTGTAGTATGTGTGATAAAAATGACAGAAAGCTGTTTAATTTTAGGTTGGTTTTTTTTCCTAGTACAAAAAAAGTGTCAGGAGAGAGGGAGTGATAGCCACAAAACAAACATTCTGAATATAGAATTTGTTATTTCAGTGAAAAAAAAATTGTACTATTCGCCTTCCTTCCCCACCAAATTTGAACAGCCAAAGAAACAGCATATAGTAGATCCATTGTAGAAAGAAAATCTTTACATAAATAGAAAAATCTAACAAAACAAAAATATGTTTCTAATTTTGGAATGATCTGTTCAGAACATGCACTGACATTGGACAGTCATATTATTTTGTCTGAATAGAAAATAGCCAAATAATAATAAATTAAAAATTATTTGGCTTCCTGACTTGTAACTTTGTTCTGAAATCAAGACCTCACATTCTTTTTTTTTTTAAATGGCCATTAACTCTCTAACGAGCAGGTCCTCTACGTCACCATTCTTCTGAGCAAGGTAATAAGACCACAGATTTTAGCTAAATCCTGTTCTCCCACCATATACACATGTGGGAATGCACACTGGCATTTTTTTAATCCTAATGGGTTCTTTGTATGATCTGCTATGCCAATATATTTCCCTGACCAATGTCTGATGAGATTATGTAAGTGGGAAAGTGAGAAGCGATCATGTCACCAAATTTCTTGTCGTCTTAGTTATGCTCTGGACATACTGTTGGCTCACTGAAAGTGAAAGATACTTTAGGTTAAGATTTAAGGAGATACATTGTGCAGTTTCTGGCTTAATTAAGCTGTTAATATTTTTTTTAGGGATTTGAGCACAAGCAATTTGAATGCATAATTCAGTACACACTCTGGCTACCTTTGCACTTCTCTTGTTCTGAGGTGAAACAGATTGTGAAGGGGGAGACAGCTGTGAGGACATCTTGTAGAGTCAAACCAAGCCAGTCCCTAATTTACATTGTGGCCACAGAGATGAATTAATTAGATTTTCCTAGCTTGAAATTGGCAATAAGCTCCTAAACCTATGCTGGGCACCTGTTTGGTGTGAAGCTGGTACTGTGGAGCAGGAGGTATTGATTTGACAGCACAGGGAGACTATCTGTAGTCTCCTGAAAATGAAGGAAACTAGAGGAGAACTGGCTGTTATTAACTGCTCTGTTGGGAAGTGCTGAAGTGACCTTTGTGCCTTTGGGACTGTAGTGTATCAGCTGCTTTCATAGCATTGGTGAAACAAGTGATGAAGTTGTGGCTTTCTCCGTCCTTAACGCACAGGCCACAGTGGATGATGTACAAAACCAGGTGAGAGGCAGAAGCTATATCCCTTTACCTGACTACGGACAAAGCAGGAAAAATCTGTGTGTGTGTGTGTGTGCGTTTGGAAAGAATGAACAATATATAAGTGGGTGTAAAAATCGGCTATGTTTTCTCTCCTACCAAAGTAGAAAAGCACATAATTATACTTCATTTGGTATAAAAGTTTTCCGTTTTCACAGTAATCAAAATTTCATTTCTGGCAATATGAAGAGGAGCAAAGGAAGTAAAAGCCTAGCTTTCCTTTCACTGTCTGTGTGTGTTGTTTAGAAGCAATAGAGAGTTGGCTTAACAGAACCATTTTTCCTCTGTCCTGTGCAGTGTTTCATCTGGAAAGGTAACATAAAAGATAAGAAGCACTTGCTTTACGTCATCAATAGTAAGGAAAGCAAAAGTTCTATCTTCCCTTTAGAAGTTAACACTTATTCATTATCAACTTTAAAAACTCTGTCCACATGTTTTTTCTCACCTGTTTTCTCTGCCAGTCAAAAGACATCTACTGAAATATTGTAGAGTTCCTCTGCTGGGTAGAATACGAAGAAACAAAGGAATTACAAAGGATATAATTCTATTAGGTGGGAAGACTATAGATGAAACATGGTGACATCTTAAATCATGAATGACTTCCACTATGAATAGGCTTATGCTATCTTCTGATTTTATTTTTTTAATTTTCCCTCCTAATTTCTCCTTGAAGTTGGCGCCAGACTAGAAAACCAATGTTTCAGTTTTGAACTAGAAAAAAAAACAAAATTAGCTAATGTGAGTTTTGGGGTTTTTTTTCAATTACTTTATGCATCTGGGTTTCAAATCAGCAGAGACACTTATGATTCCAAGTCCCTTCCCATTACTGGGATCAGACAAGCTCGCAGTGAAAAGGTAGACTGGACAGCAATTGATTTCTGCTAATGGTCACTGTACTAATGAACTATCTCTGATTTTCTGTCAAATTCTGTCAAATTGAATCACCACTCCTCCTAATACACTGGAAATACGTGTTTCTCCATGTTCCTCTTCTGAGACTAAATAAATGCAGTTTCTGACAAAACCACTGCTATGGCATACAGATGATGCAACTGTGTCATGTTTGCAGTATCGGGGATTTCTGCTACTGATGCGTGGTTCTGTCCAAGTTTCCCCTTATTTTTAAACCTATAGCATAAAACTACTCAACTTTCTCCCAAATGTTTGTTCCCTGGCAACTGTTGAGTTTTCATCAGCAGTTTTAATGCTGAAGAGTAGCTAAAACCAATGAGCTCAGTGATGGATAACAGAAGCAACTGGTTGTTCTGGCAAGTCCATCCAAGCAGCTTTATTAGCAACTGTTGAGATTGCCGAATCCAATTTTCCTACAACAAAAGATCTTTTGAACAGAGCTGTGTGGGTGGGTGATGTTGTGACAGGGGAAGTATTAGAGGAGAAGGGACTCTGGTATTAGGAGCACTGAGTGCTGGCTGATGGACTTCCAAGACCTTTATGAATGCCAGCTACCAATGGGGGAGGATCAGGCAGCCACTTGCCCATGGGATTATCTAGGTGTTTGAGGGATCACTGAGCTTTTCAAGCACAATGTTATTGCTGGTCAGAGAGCAGCCAGTAAAGCAACACAAGATTAAAAGAGTATTTCCTCCTGGTAGTCTTTTTCAGAATTTGTGAACATTTATACACAATCAGGAATCACAAGAGCGGACCTCTCTTC
The DNA here is from genome assembly GCA_009806455.1 of Tetrax tetrax. Taxonomy (NCBI): domain Eukaryota; kingdom Metazoa; phylum Chordata; class Aves; order Otidiformes; family Otididae; genus Tetrax; species Tetrax tetrax. The sequence goes on from WHYT01017504.1 coordinate 1,148,039, forward strand.
TTAGGACGAAGGTTTGAGACATCTGAAACGTGGAAACAATTGGATGGACGATCCTTTTGGTTGAACTGCTTACATTTTAGCTCTAAGCACAGTTCTGCAAAGTTTTTGAGTCTAAGTCTGCATTTGATACAATAATTTCAATCAAAATACATCACTTAAGCAGTATAGTGGATAAGAAGAGAGTATTCTGCTCTTATAAGACAAGATGAGGATTCAGCAGATCTGACTTCAGTTTTTCACATTTCTTGCACCTACAAAATACACCAAATATTTTTTTTCTCACCCTATTTCATATTCAGACAGTAAACTTTCTGAGAAAGAGACTTTTTTTTCTGTGTGTTCATCAACAAACATTTCTGAGTTTTAGTTTGGACTTAGAGATGGTGCTACACTGCAAATGACTTTTAAAAATGTTCTGTATTTTTTCTAATTCCAGACAGTTAAAAGATAATATTCTTGGATGAAGATTTAGCCATCTGTATCACTAGATGAGACTGCTACTGAACACTTACCTGGGAATATAGGAGACTGCCCACTCGCAAGCTTTCCCCTATGCAGCCCATGACAGCCTTTCTCATACACAACACCAGTAAATGTGTATTGCATTGATATTGCCAGGATTTCACCCCTGCTGCATAGCCTACTAAGCCAGTTATGCATGGAAGTAGCAGTTATTTGTTAAGACAATATACTTTTTCTTTAACCAGAAAATTATCCTATTGATGAAATCTGACTGTGAAATACCACCTGCTAAACAGATCAGATTAGGCATGGAAGGCCATTCATTATTATCAAGGTTGCCAATGTTTGTTTATGCATGAAGAAATTCTAGCCTTTGTGGCTTTTATGTTTCTATACCCATTACATTTTATTTTTTTTAATAATCAAGTTACAGCTGTTCCAAACAACTCTCCCTCATGGGTACTCTGAAGTTGTTTGCCTGTGTTCCCACTTACTGTACACAAATACTTGCTCTGAATAATCTGTCATGAAAACATGATTCTTATTTTGAGCTACATGAATTGATGGGTTCTCTTATATGCAAGTGTGGCAGGTTAATGAGGCAGGGTTTTAAAAGGAAGGAGTGCTGGAATCTTGGATAGGATCGACTAGCCAACAAACTGATTCAGGCTACTTTAGTTAACTCACAGTATTTTTAAAAACCCCTTTACTTAGCAAAGGAGAGCACTCTGGGATAATATACACTTGCTTTATTAGGCACTTGCTTGGGAAAATGCAAGTTGATTGCTTTACAAAATCAGAATAATATTAAGGATTAATAATGGAATGTAATAAATTATGCAAAAGAGCTTTTTTTTTTTTTGGCTAACACTTGCACTCATGTTGAAAAGGATCTTGGTCTCATTCTTTACTATGAAGAAAAACATGTCTATTAGTGTAAGGCTCAAAACTGTTGGGTTTTTTTGTCTAGTTTTCCTTTTAGGTAAATCTCAGCATCCTATTCTGAATACATAATAATTAGAGTTTTTCATCAAAGGCCACATAATAGTGTTTACATTCTCATTTGATCAATTAGCATTTTGAGAAATAGACCTTTCCTCAGGAAAGAACCTTCTCCAATAAGTAATCAAATATACATCCTAACTGGTTTCCCGTTGCCATTTTGTTGCTACACTGTGCCTCTACCCATTTATTCAGTATCCAAAGAGAATTTTGATACAAATTTGATCCAAAGCCTGCAGAAAGTGCTGCTGGTACACCTAGATCAATATTATGGATCATCCATCATCACTCGGACTCTAATTTTCAGCTATACTAAATGGCTCTAAAGACATTCTGATTGTGACTTTTTCTCTGGAAAGTGAATATTTTAAAAAGATCAAGCCAATTTCCTGACCAGATGTTCAATGAGGCTTCCAGAAGCATAAAGCTGACCAGTGGATTTTAGGCTAAGAGGATAGGGATGATATACTAGTTTAGCCAGTCTTAAGATCATGTAGAAGCCTGTACGGTTTCCAGTAAAGAAAATACAGCAAATACTCCTTTCTTTGACTTGGACAGGCTTCTGAGATACACTGAGGCCTATTTGCAACAACAGGAATGGACAGAGCTTGCCAAAACCTTGTAGCTTAATTAGGCTGAAATTCAAATAAGAGAAGTCCAGCCGCTAAAAGGAAAACTGTAAATCTGAAGAGCTAGAAACAATCACAGGTAAGTTAGAGATCCCTGTACATACTGCTGAAAGCAAATCTGGCTGGCTGGCAAACCTTAAAGAGAACTGCTCAGTGATTGTTCATCCTACTGAAAGATTTTACCCCAGGCTGTAATGCTTCCAAAATCTGTAGCAACACAAGTGTCTGCCTAGCAAACAGAGAGGCCTGGGGCGAGTGTGTCTTATATTGCTTGATAGGACAGAAAGTTTGAATTTTACTGAGACTTTTATACTCTTTTGGTCAGCTTAATTTCATTTTTTCATGTTTGCAAGTTTTCCTTCTATCCTTCATTCTTTTTTCTCACGCTGAAAATAGACTGGGTGTTTATCGTCTAACAAACTCAAACTGATTCAGAGCTGCAAGGAAAAATCTTCCTATTAGCCATGACATCTGTCTGCCTGTTGTCTGACTAGTATGTTCTACCCAGCTTCCCCAAATTTAATGTCTGTTCATATATACATATGTCTGTGTACATGTATATATATACACACACAAATGTGTGTATATCATAAACTATCTTTCTATTTTTTACTACTTAAAATTCATGATGTTTTAATATACTCGAACACTTTTAACTTTCATATCCTGAGAAAGGAGTGTAGAAAGATCAAGTTTACTTTGCAGTAGGCCATTAGTTATGTTATATATCTGCAAATCTTTGTTCTTATTCTTTTTCTAATCCTGGTATGCTCTCATACGGAGATTCTTTATAGCCACATTTATTTAAATCATTCACCTTTGGAGGAGTTAATATTGCTAACTTCAGCTTTCAACAATCAAGTTGTAGGTCTCTACAATATAAATATCTTAAAAATCAGTAGTTTTAGACAGGTTTTGTGTTTCTTCTTCATCAAACTTCTAGCGCTCAAAAGACATTGTAATAGGAGAGGAATACTGGCAGAAAACTAACCTGACTCCCAAAGTTTTGCTGTTCTGGTTAGGATAAATTTTGTTGGAGATTTTGAGCTGACTGTATAGTGTCCTCCATAAAGAAGCAATTTACAAGACACGAGCCTCTTAGCAATAAGAGTAAGCTCTATCATGATCATTTAGGAGGAAAACAGTGAGCTCAGGAAAACTGTGAGAAAGTTTACTAACAGCATAAAGCAAGTAAATCTTTTCCAAAGTCTCACATATGTTCATCAATTTAGCAGTTTTATTATCTGGCTGATAGAAACCTTTCACTATGTTAAATTGCAATAAATAATGAATGGATTATCTGATTTTCAGCATAAGATCAAGAAATCTTATAGTCAAGTCCTGCAGAAATGCAGCACAGATCTACTGTTTCTGCATAGAACTGCTTTCTAGGGAGTTCTGTGTTGTTGTTTGGGTTTTTTTACCTGCTTGGTGGTGGTTTTGTGGATTTTTTTTACTGCAGTTACTGCTTCAAAATACTATTTAAACTTGGCAAGCGATTATGGACTCAGTAGGTTTATTAGCAACTTAGGAATTGGGCACTCAGGCACTGTGTCCTCAGGCAGTTGTGTCACAGACCAAGCTGCACCAACAGATTCTTCCCATTTTCACTCTACTCACAGATAATTTCCTGAGAAAAAAAATAAAATGGTGTGGAACAGATGTAAATGTAAAGAGAACTTGATCCGGTCTTGTATCAGTGCACTGCTGCTGAAGAGAAATGATTGATAACTGATAGCAGAGCTAACTTTCATGAATTGATTCATGTTATTGCTATAACTTGACTGAGACCAGAAGAATTGTCCTTGGCTTTCACTATGTCCTTTGCTACAGGCATCAGAAACAAATTTTAGTTTTTCCATGTAGCTATAGGCACCCTGCAAAATTCCTATTATCACATCTTAGCTTTGACTTCTCAGTTTTAGGCAAAACTGAATAGCAGTCAGATTGGCTTTCAAGGAGCACCCTTGCATCCCTTCAGGTGCATTGCCAGCCACCAGCTTGCTTAGAACTTTCTTTTCTGTCTTACATTTTTATTGACTTTTTGTTAATTGCTTACCTTTCCACATTGTCTCAGGTCATAAATATTGACCATGAAATTAATCTTTTCAAATCTATGTCAAATACATAATGCTTTTTTTTTTCTATTGCAACTTGCACCTTTTAAAACTTACTCCAATGTGCAGCAGTCATCTTTTTTTTTTCCTTCTAGAGGTAAAAGTTGGACTGCCCTTGCAGCTGCAGCGTTAGAATACTCTGTCTCTCAGCTCTCGAGACAGCACATGTCTTGGGCTGATGACCTCTCACCATGCTTCATTGAACTCTTGCCTCCCAGGGTAAGGAACTTTGTTTTGATTAGACTAAATCTACAAGCCAGCAAGAAGTAACACTGCTCTCACTAACTCTCTCAGAATTACTTGAAAATTTAGTTTGCATCTCTTGAAGCGATTGGCAGGGTAAACTCAGGTCCCAGATTCAGAGCAACCTTGACTTTTGGGGAAAGCTTGATTGGGAATTCTTACTTGTTGTGTAAAGGGGTTTACTTAGTTTCCAAACTAATTAAGATACGTGTTTTTAACTAATGAAAATGGTTGCGTAAGCAAAGACTAAACAACTTGTCAAATGAGTGCAAATGGAGAGGAAGGATGCAGAACAGAGAGTGAATAACTGAAAAAGTTTCCCACTTAAAAAAAAAACAAAAAAATGCTGAATGCATTTGTTGGTACTGATGATCACAAACACCTGTTTGGATTAGTTCTTTCAGCTTTTTAGCAGGACAAAATACATCCACTCATACCTCCAGTTTCACCCCTGAGAGTTTCTCAGGAATGAGAAACTTTCTATTATCTGTCACCTTGTTGTATACCCCAAAATCATGAATGAATCAACCCTGTCACCAAGAAGTATAACACTGCCACTATTATATTCACCATACAAATAAAACATAGTACTCTAAAGAGAAAATTCCCTAGAAATAAAATGTGAAGTCTTTTATTTTTTTTATTTATAAAGTTTCTCTGTAAGTATGGTTATATAACATTTGCCTCAGTGATGCGGAACAGCATGGATTTTTGTAAAGGCTGATAGTGGTAAAGTAGGGATGTGTGTCACCATGGTATGTCACTTTCTGGTGTGAAGCTAATTATGAAGGTAGAAAAACAATATAAAATAAAGATGGTGCATGTTGAAACTAAATTTAAATGATAGATTTTTTTTTCCCCAGGATCATTAGATTCTCCCTCAAAATATTTGTTTCTGGTTGTGCAGAAGTATTTACTCTTCACCTCAAGTTCATGGTGTAGTTCATTTGTTTGTGTGCTTTTTTTAGGAAGACAGTAAGACACTACTTGTGCAGGAAACAAATGCTGACAAATCATTGTATTTTAGAAGCATTCCCAGAACTACCTGTGAACATAGAGTACTTACAGGGATGGATATCCTCTTAATCCATGAACATCTTTAGCTGTTGTAAATCCCCCTTCCATCCCCTGGAAAGTAAATAATGCAGTGCATTAGTGCAGTGTCATTTGCCATCAGAAGACTTTGGTTATCACTCTGACTTGAGGAAAAGTTGGCCTAGGGCTTATTATGAGCTTAGCTGCAGGATGAGAAAAGCACCATAGTCATATTATAGCACCTTGCTTCACTGAGATACTTCTCACCTGCTACATATATGCACACCAAGAACAAGTTCCTTAATAAATCATGTTCTGTGTTCACAGTCCAGGTTAGACTGCAGAAAAATCACTAACTCTGCTACAGGATAATTCAAAGAAATATCTTGTTGATCTTCAGGAAACTAACATCCAACTTCTCCTCATGTTTCAGGAATTAATGTTTGGTAATTGAAAACATCCTATTATGCATACAAAGTAATCAAGTTGTTTCTGCTATCATTTAATGTATGTTTATGTATCAGCTGTGCTGAATAAATTATTGGAACTACCTACATGTTTCTACTTAGAGAAAATGGGACCTTCAGTGAACCTGAGTAGTGTTGGTAGACTATTGATATCAACTCTGCATAGAATTTCACCCCTCGGAGAGAAACTGGTTCTTCAGGAGCAGTACAAACCATGGCTGAACATTAAAAATCCCTCAGTAGAAATCTGCCATCCTTCGTTTATTCCTATGTTCAGTGACCTTTGCTATGAGGCTCCTATAAATTCCACACATTCATGTTTCACTTTCTAATTAATTTCACCATCTGGAAGTGTTTCCTTCTATTCATTTTATGTAGTCCTTTCTTAGTGCTTTCCCATTACCAATAATCACATTTCTGAGGCTAACCAGTTCCAACCTCAATTTTTTGAGAACCTGCAGAGTGTGATCACCAACCAAAGCAATGGCTGCACTCAGGAACACAAGTGTTCCCATCTCTCAGTCTGCCCTCATACTGATTTCCCTTATGTTTTTCCCACTGGATTTCATAAACTCTTTTTTCTTTTTAATCTACTTAGTTTCTCATTCTATCTCTTTCTATACAGTCTCAGGATGAAAAGATCTTTCTCTCTCATTGACCTCACAGTGATTGTTTTCTTAATTTAATATCCTACAAACTGCCTTCACTCTGACCTCTACCTTCACTAAGCAAGTTATAACCTTTTTACAGTTAAAAACTCCTAATAAATCTCTGTGCCTAATTTTTCATGTGTAGGTCACAGTACTATTATAACCTAAAAATCAAATAATCACCATTTCAATAATCTCTAATGCTTTTATTTAAATTACACATGACCTTTGTATCTTACTAATCTAAGATTTATGCTTGAGAAAAGTTTCCAATGCATTATCTATTGAGTGTTTACCCTACAGCAACAGACATAAAAGTCTGAAATATCAAATTGTGAAACACTCATTTAACATTTTTAGAGCTTTTTTTTTTTAATTTTTGCCACCAGAAATAGCCTTTTTCCCTAGATTAAAAACTTCCAAGAATCACACTTTTTTTTTCCCTCAGTGCTGTGTCTGCATATTCTCTATTCCTTCTCCTCTGTTTTCAGTAGCAAAATTAAAGATGAAAGAAGACATGGAAGAATCATGGGAGAAAAAAAAAAAGCATACTATATCTCTCTTCCTTCTGTTTACCAGTATTAAAAAATATATATGTATATACTTTCACAGAGAAATAATCAAGATAATATCTGAATTAATTAATGACTACTGCATTTCACAGTTTCCATATTGGAATATCTTTTAAAATTGGAAGGAATATTTGTGGAAAAAGTTAATATTTTTCTATTTGCTCTATTAGTAGTGCTTTGAGAAAACATAAATGCTAAGGACAAAGATATGGATGCAACTCAAGTTCAAAGCCATGCCTTATCCCAGCTTTCTGACCATAGAAAATATTAATATTTAAATTTTAATATATTTTCTGCTCTTTTTTAAATGGGTTTCTCTAATGACAAACAAGATGTCTTCATCTCCTTGGTCACAGACTGAGTGGAAATGAGATCAGAGGGAAAATATCACAATGGAAATGCTATGTTTCAGGTCAATCTCCATTCAGTTCTGATGAGTGTCTATGTCTGCAGCACAGAGCAGACTCATGGCATGGACTGCACCAGCCCTGGTCATCTCCTCACAGTTCAGGTACAGCTAACAAGGCTGTCAAAAACAGTGTGAATACAGGTCCTTTTTAAATCAAAAGTCATGCACTTTCCATTTCTGAACCAGGAAGAAAAAATATATGTGCAAAAATCTGTAGGAGGAATATCCTGTTACAAACACTTAGGAGTGCCCTGAGACTCAACTGGAGACAAACCATTACTAAGAAAACGGTGTTAGCTGTTACCCATGTTACCTAATGACAACTTTAAACAGCAGAGTTATTGATGTAAATCCTTACTTTCCTCTGCTGTGTACCTGTAAACAGTACATGTCTTTCCTTAGAGCACCGGTTTGGGAAACAAAAGCTGTGCTTCTGCTGCTAGCTACACTGCCAGCCGGCTGTGTTACTGCAGGCAAAGTGTTAATTGTCCATTTGCCCCTGTGGTACAAAATCTGTTTCTTTGGATTAAAACTGTGCTACTACAGCTTTCTGAATTATCCCGTACCCACTGGGAACTGTTAGTAGACACAGGGTCCTTTTTCTTCCTGTCATAGATGCATACTAAAACATACTACCAGAGAGGCTTCGCACTGGTGTGCATGTGATACCTCGCTAGGCCACGCTGCTCCAGGAATGCATCTGAGCCATGTTGTGGTACAAACATGGCCTTGTTTTCTTAGTCTGTTCCTAACCATTCTTATGGTGTGTGCATTTCACTTTGAGAAGATCAAACATCTTTAGAGCCACCAGTTTATAGCAGAGATATCTTCTCAAGTTGGAGTATCCTGCAATGGGAGCCAGTCCTACTTCCGCCCCGTGTGACCAGCACCAAATTTACAGAGGCACTCAGTTCCCGTTACTCCGAGCTGAGAACAGAGATGTTAATATCTGCCTTTGTCCTAGGGATGGCTGTGATCTGCAGTAATTACCATTTCTAAAGTGCTCTCCTGTCCCCAGAAGAAAAGGCCTTGATGTTCCCCAGCAGAGAGCTATCGGCCCACGCTGGGACACTGCTGGAGGGGTACCCTGCTCCACCGAGATTTCCTCATGGTTATTTTAAGATAATTAGCTGATCCGATACCTAGTGTGTTTTGTAATTCTTACCTAACGCGACCAATTTGCAAAAGCACATACTTCTGTGTGCGCACAGCAGGTCCGGAGGGCAGACTGCTGAAGCCACAGTGACAGAGGCTGTGCTGCTACCACCAGAGAATAAGCAGTAGCTGGTGAGTAGCAAAACCCCCTTAAAAAGCAAAATGTCACCAGGAATGACCCAGACAAGGGAGAGGGAAGCTGTTACTCCGTATTTTTTCTAAAATATGGGCTTGGGTATACAAATGTGAGCGAAGGCAGTAGACAAACTGCAGGGTTCTCGCTGGAGAAGGCAGCCACTCCTTCACGCCTGGCGACACAGCACTGTGCATTGTGAGACACAATTCAGCTGAAATTTAGAAGCAGCTGTTGCATCGGGGTTTATTTAAAGCTGTTTTTCTCGAGGATGTTTTTATTTGAAATAAATCTTGTCCATTAAAGAGACATGCTTCGGTAGTTACATAATGCAGCATAGGGTTTGTTAAACTAGAAAAGCATAGGATATTCAAAAGCCTAATCTGGATAGAAAAATAAATATGTGATTTAAGATGGACCATCTATGCATCTGAAAAATACCTATGTTTTTCTAAATCCAAGCTTTAGCGTCTTAGAAGTTTATTTTTCACTACTGGACATACTTAAAAAAAAACACAAGCAAAAACAACAAAAAAACTTACCTCTTTCAGTATCTCGACTGAGCTCCTCAAAATGGATTTATTTCTATTTAATAAGGATACATTTTCTTTTAAAATATAGTGTCTGCTTTTTATATGTTTTATTAATTTGCATTTTCAGAACCATCTACCCTGTGCACGAAGATATGAATTTGAAAGTAATGCTGTCTAAGCTCAGAAACAATGAATGAACCAAAACAAGTCTGAAAATAAAGACCAAACATCTATGGGATTTATTTAAGTAAAGGAGAAACATTTAAATATTAACAGCATCTCTACATATAAAATAAAATAAACACTTGAAACCCCCTAGTTTGTTGTACTATTACAAGTTGTTACTTGGAATAAACCCTCAGCAGTATCAGGCAATTGAAAACCAATTGTTGCTTATAGGCGAGCTTCAGGGAGTTTTAGCTTGGGGATTGGTATAATCAAACACATTCATCAAACATTGATTCAGAGGCAAAAAGCAAATGAAACTAAAAAAACTGTATTTATTAATATTGCTTTGAGTTTTAAGCTGTTATGGTTCACATGTTCTTGACACAAGGATTGAAATACTTATTTTTAATTAAATATAGAATCTCATATTTACACTCTTTATGTAACCCAGATTTTGTGATGCAAATACTCAGCGCGGTGGCATTTGATCCAGCCAGATAACATGCATTTGGATTACAAAGGCTATTTCACTTCCTTTATACTGAAGCTGTTCTGCAGTTACTACTCCTGTCACAGCAAGGTGAATTGGAGTGTCTCACACTCTTTTCTTCTCACCACACTGGATGGTGAGGCGTATATTTTTAGGTGGAACACAGCAAATTTAAGTTACATGCCTGAGATCACAGCAGAAGTCCGTTGCAGTGGAGGAATTTAATGCAGAACTGCCAAACTTCCTTCTAAGTTTCCTCTTGGTTGGATTTCTCATCCCCCTGAAACTGCCTTCCATCAGTTGCCACAACATATTATGTCTCATGCAATACACTTGCAATTGTGTACTCCAGCAAAGTGTGAATAGTATCTGGCAGATAGCTTATGATCAGTGCACATAAGCAGCACCTGGAAGGCTTGCTTCTATTTTCAGCTGTACTACCACTGCCTCTGATCCGTGACAAGGTCGCCTGAGTCAATGAAATCCCTGGCTGCTTGTCTCCAATAATTAAGCAGTAAAACTTTTAAATGTGCGCCCAAATTGGGAGGTCACTCTGTTGATTGTCTGTGTAAGTACCTCTGTAAGGAGAAAATATCAGGTCCTAAAAGGCTCTTTATCCAAAAAAGTCTAATGAGAACTGAGAGCTGGCAGTTCAAAGCTGAACATATCTGAATAAGAAGCAAGACAAAGATTTTGAGAGTTGAAACTGAGTAGCCATTTGTAGAAATAATGAAGGTAAGTGATAGATTCTGCAGTTCTAGACATCCTTTGTGTGAAGACTTAGGTATCCTTCCAGGCAAGATTACCTCAACTGAGAGCTGGTTAGTAGGTTCAGTTCAGGAACAACTAAACTTAATTGTTGTGCCTATGACATGTCTGTGATGGTCTAATAGTCCTTACTACTTCAGCCACTTGAACTGCCAACTCCATTGTCCAGGAAAGTAGAAAAGATGTAATTCAATAGGTGAATTCAATCTGTGAAATTTACTGGGTTAGAATAACATATTCTAATAACTTACTGTTCTTTAAAGAAATAAATCTGCAAATCTTAAAAATCTTGTGACAATTTTTTGTGATTTCAGTACAATTGGAGATGACAGCTAATACAGGAAAGGAAGAATAATTATTTAAACTGAAACTGTTCAGCTGCGGAAGTCTGCAAGCAAGATTCCTCTGGAAGAGCAATTTTGGATGATTTTCCAGGAATAAATCTGTTGCCTTTAGACATACGGAGTAAAGAGCAGTCTCTTCCAAAAGAAATCTGGAGGGATGGAATTGGAGAAGTGTTCAGCTGATATTAGCCAGGATCTAGAGGACAGTCCTCAGAGAATTATGAAATGTGTCATATTCTTGTAGAAAGGCCTAGACTGACCTAACAAGGTCCAGTGTGTTCCACATGTATGGTCACTCAAAAATATCCCAGTAGTTTATAACTTTTGGCTAAAAGTATCTTAGGTAAAGAAGGAAAAGATATTTTACTTAGGAATGCTCTCCTCTGTGGCAGTGGCTTTGCATGGTTTTTACTGTTTACTAGCAAATAATACATTGAGGTGTCCTCTTTGTGGACATTAGCATCTGCTTTACCTTTGGTGATGCCCACCCACCACAGCTGAAGAATCTGTCCCTATAGACAAACATGTCAGTTGGATGTTGTTACCCTAGAGGAGTAAAAATCAGCTATTATAGAAATTCCTTCCTAAGAAGATAAAACAAGCTACCATTCACCTGTGGCTGAGAGACAAAAGAATAGGGAACTATTTTCTAAATGTGATTTTGGTTCTCCCCAACGCCTCTTCCCCAATAACAACTGAACTCAATGGCTTAATTCATTAATAGTACATTTGGAAGCATAGTTTATATAGGTGATTTGGGTTGATTTCCCAATGTCTAAAGGAGGCCTGAACTGTGATGTAATGAAACTATCTTTTTTTATTGCTCCTGAAAGCCAGGAGTAAGAGCTACATACAGTCATATCATCAAAAGTCTGCCTGCCATTGGGCCATCAATCAGGGAACAACAGCATAATCTATCTAATCATTGTTGGGAAAGGGATATTTCTGATATTTCTAAACACTTCTGTGTTCTGTCTTTTTTTTTTTTTTTCTTTTTAAATTTGGGACCACTTGCAAATGGTTGATATTTTTGCACCATGTGGACTTTGGCATAGCGTTTTACTTTTACTTCAGATATTTATCTTTGTATAATGCATGGACTCTGAAGAAAAACATTATTGCCTTTGATGAAGGGTTTCTTGGAATAACAGTTGTGACGGGTAGAATATGAGTTGCTACTATTGATCCCAACAAGCTGTACTACTTCTATGAAGTACAAGATGAAGAGGATCAATGGAGTAAAATTTTTTCTGAACTGTAAAGTGACAATGTTTTCCTCACATCAGATCACCAATTGTCAGAGATTTGTTTGTTTCCTGGTAGATGCTTGTTTCCTTGAATAATCCCTATATAATGTCTTTTCAAGATACTTACTGATCTTATGTCTTCTCTAATTTTTTAATGTAAACAGTCTATGTATGCGGAATTATGTGATTTTCACTTATAGGCCTCTTCAAAGAAGAATTTCAAATAATTTTAAATCAGGAAAGTTAATGATTTGTAAAAGTTTGGTAAGAGGCTTGCCTTATATTTTTAATGAAGCAGCATGAAATGATTCAGAAGAACTGTTCTTCATTTGCAAAGTGGTGAACTGGTGAGAGTCACTTAGAGAAAAAACTGGACATGGAGAAATAGTTCTGCAAAAAGGCAGATTGAATTAGGAAAGACAGCACTTTGGCTGTGTTCACTGGGAAATTTGATAAACAATGATTTCTGTGATTAATTGATCACTTCATTTAATAGTTCGGGGCCATCATCCTCCACTGTTAATGGTTTTTGTCATTCTTAGTTATTTGCCACTCAGTAATATGACACCTTTTATAAATATTCCAACATCCCATGAAATATCAGCTAAAGAGAAAAGACATGTCTTTTGAGGATAATATGGGAACTCAACAGCTCCTGGAGAAGACAGCTGAAGACCTCAATCAGCCACCTGTTATTTTGAAAATTATCATTAAGCATTAACAGTGCCAATTTGCAGCTTTTAAAGTTCATTTTCAAGCTTTTACTCATGGTTAATATTCATTCACTGTCAGTAACTCATGAATATCAAGAAACTCTGAAAGGATCAGATCTTTGGTCTCTTAAGTTTCTTCTTCCAAAGCTCAGAGAACACCCCCCCATGAGAATGGCTTAATTGAATTAGGGATGGAGAAGGTTGCTTTAGCTAGGCTTTCATCTTGTCTGTAGTAATATTTGAGAAGTCTGACTTCAGCTTTGTTTGAACTTTGCTTCAGGCAGATCAGGAGAAGTAACGTAACTGCAGTGCAGGAAAGAGCAGACAGCACCTTCCAGTACCCTCCAAATATTGGACTACAGTTAGGAATTGCTTAGTTTTCATGAAATGTAAGAAAAGACTAAGGAATTTTCTTAAAATATGGCAGCATTGTATTAGGATTGTTCTGATTCAAGTCTTCTCTCTCTCTCAAGACATCTTCCTGAGCCTGTCACGAGCTTAGAAAGATCAAGACATGTTTAGGAACCCAAGAAGTCACTAAATTATTATTATAAGTATAGCAGGAAGAAAAGAATCACTGGAGGGCACTAGGAAAGTATTATAGCTTTGAGGGTGTTTAGTATAACTTACTTTATATATTTCTGTTTTTTAAGGAGTGACATGGCTGTTTGGTTTTTTTTTATTGGAAGGCTGAGAGAAAAAACAGTGGGACATTCATACAGAATCTGTACTTATTACTAAGGGTTTTTTGCAACTGACCAGACATTTAAATAACAGCTTTGCTGTAATTCCTTTCTGATGGGTCCTTTAGTGGGAAGAGAGTGTAATAAGACCAAAAAACCACAGACATACACATATATTGAAAGAAAAAAAAAAAAAGCAAGCTGTAGCTTCTTATGAAATAAAGATCTGAGAAAAAACATCTAGCTGAACATTAAATTCCACCTTCAGAACGATTTCTTTAAAAATCTATAATAAGAAACAAAATTAAAATATATAAATTAAGTAATTTTAAAATGAAAATGTTCCAATCCAGAAATGTCTGAGTGGAATTGTGTGAAATTATCCTGACTTTGTATTAGAGTTTATACAGATCAGATTTTGTTAGGATTGCCAAGTCTTTTTATGACCATTTTCCCACTTAGTAATAGATTTTTTTAAGGGCAATTAGGGAACTGAAAAATGGGGATTTTTAAAGTGCAATAGTCATGGTAGGAAATTTCTGGCCTGATATAAATAATAATCAGTCAGCATAGAAAACAAATGAGAGTGCAACACTGATGGGACAAGAAGAAATAGTGTAATATAAGGCAGATGTATTGAAGATGATGTGTATTCTATGATGACTCATTCTGCAGAAGTCAAGTGTTACACAACTAAATGTTAAAAAATCCAGGTCTCCAGGATACAGGATGTATTTTAAAACGGCAGCTGCCCTTTAACAAAATAATATTAAAAAAAAAAAAAGAATCCAATCTAAGAAATAATTGGCTCCAAGGGAGAAAACATTGTAAACTTAAGCTAGTTTTGTAAAATGCAGCAAATTCACGAGGTTCTCAGAAATTACTAACCCGACTTTTACTACACACGTAAATAAAACAATTTGGATCTCTTTACAAAGGAAGAGTTCTCAGGGGATGAGGAGGGTCATATTATGTCATTTTGGAGGCATAATAGCCTTGTTAGTATGCACCGCCACAGGAATCAAGACATCCTGGTTTATCGGTAGCACCGGAGGGAATGCTCTAGATCTAGGTTCAAGCAAAGCAAGTAGTGGCCTGGCACAACTGAGAGCTGGGATAGCAAAATGGCAGTTCCCCCTATGGTGTATATTAAAACCCTAAAGCCCAGATTAGAGGCTCCAAGGGAAGAGTTGGGTTGTGCTGATAGCCTCCTCTTCTGAGAAAGAAGCAAAAGACAGGCAATTCTCCTTTGAAATATGTGGTCATCCTCATCCCTGGACAGCAGCAAGTCTCTCCAGTTCCTTGCTCCTACCCCATGGCATAAGCAGCCCAGCTCTATCTCTTAATTCCCAGCAGTGTGGTTTTTGCCTACGATACTGAGAAATGCTGAGACAGGATTTCCTGCATGTTTAATTTTGGTAGCTACTTCCTGCACCATTTCTGCTTCCACAGCTGAACCCAATCTCCCTGTCTCAGGGCCCCTCTACCCGTGCTCAAACAACGACGGCAGAGCAGTCCCAAAGCTAAAGTTGGTGCAGCCCCTCAATCCACATGTCACAGCTGAGTATTCACCTCCTGAACCTGTAGCAACCCTGTTGCAGGCGTGGTGGCTTATATAGCAGCAAGAGTGTGACTATGCAGCGTCTCAGCTGGAGCTGATTTGGACACTGCTACCTTGAGCTCCCTCTGCTCTTCTCTACTGCCACTTCCAAAATCAGTGGGAATAGGGGCAGTTTAGTCCCATCTATCTCTACTATTGTGGATATGTCATTAGGGATACAGTCTTGAATAAAAGCTTTGACTCAGATAATCCATCACAGCCTTTACTAGTTCATTTTCCACAGGGCTGTAAATGAGATTATTTGATTTAAGCCCTGGTGCAGGCATGGAAATCAAAACCAGTTTGTGCACATGCTTACGGCTAAGTGTTATAAACCCACATCTCGTTCCATATTACAGGCATCTTCCTTATGATGCAGTACTGACAAAAAAAGAAACTGGAAATGGAAGTGCTCGTAGTTCTAATGAAGTGTCACTGAGGATGAAAGTCAGACAGTAGTTTTGTTGCTATTTCAATAGAGTCCTCTGAAGTGACAGGCAATACAAATTCATGTTAGACAATATTGTTTTACACCAGGTGGCAAATTAGCTTTACCCCTATTGCAGGGAAAGCCCTGCTTTGGCTCTTTTGTTCACTTGGTTTTTCATTTGGCCAAAGACTTCATCAGTTCCAGGTGGTATGTGCAATGGGAAAACAGAAAATAGGACATTAAAGGGATGATGACCTGCATAACCTGCTGGCTACCCCTCATACTCTTAGAGATATGCAGTATAGTTCATTGCCCGCTTTTCTTGGCATTCATTACTGCTGCCTGTGCCTAACATTCAGCACTCTGTTCCTTTTTGTAGCGTAAAAAGTTAAGTTTTTTCTTTTCATTTCTCACGTGCACCACTTACCTCTCAGAACAAACCTCTCCTTTCTGACCTTTTTTCACAATACTTTGAGAGAGTCCTGTACTACAACAGATTTACAAGATCTATTGCTTTTAATGATTTATTGAGGAGGAAAGGAGGAAATGAGGAGGGTGAGGAAACTGCAGGTGAAATTTTGTAGACAAGAATATAGCCATAAAATGTGGGCATGCAGATTTTATCTTTCTGTCTATTCTAGAAAATATTAAGTCAGGAATGGATATTGCTCTTATAAAAGAGAAATGCCAGTTTTCCCTTAATATTTATGTGGCTGTATTACTATTTCCTTTTATATTACCTTTTATATCTGGAAGGCTCATAAGGTGCTTTATGTACTTACTCAATGGCTATATGAGGAATATTTCACTCATCACTGAGATGCAACTACTTCTGGTATAAGATATGTGGCCATTGCCTCCTAGTTGACTGTGAAGCAATGACAAAGCTTAAGATAAGAGGTGAAAGGAAATAGTCCCTAGGCCATGCCAGTACATATTACTGTAGGGCTATTGATAGCTGGTTGATTTATGTCTGCTTACATTTACCCACTGGATCTGGCTGAATTTATATGGCAAGGTAATGTAAATAAGTTGAAGTCAGAGGACAAACCATTTGATATGTTGGTTAGAAGGAGGAGGGAAATTGAGCCACACTCTTATATTACACCCTGGTGTATTTTAGGAAGTGATTAGTTTGGATTTTGTAATATGGGTGCTCTGGAATATCCACAGTGTCCATTACAGCCCTACACAGTTAAGAGGTGCCTGCTAAACTTTCATTCAGAAAAAGTGTAGTACCCCTTTAGCACCAGGAAAACTTATGGGACTTAATAGTACCCAGATGCTGATTGTTGCTATTCCCATGGAGCATACTTGTGTCTCTTCTGGTCCACAACTCCTCCATACACACATCAAGGAATTTCAGATAAACAGAGCTGGAGGGTTTTCCAAGGACCACCTGGCTGAAAGGAGGATCAGCTCCAAAACCAGTCCTGATGGGTGTTAAACTAATTCTAAAGATTCCCAAACACTGGAGGTTTCTCCCCTGCTTTCTTTGACAATCAGATCGATTGCTACTTAATACAGGTATCTGCAGGCAAATTGAACTATCAGAGTCAGCAAGCAATAGGTTGTGGAACCAGCCTCCCAGTGCAGGAAAAATGGACTGGTAAACAGCAAAGTTCATACACCCTGCTTTCCTTCTGCTTTAACAATCCTGGTTTTCCCAGGCACTGACTTTCCAAGGGCACCACTTCACTAAATCCTCCCCATCAAAATTCTGGGCATTATCAGGAGCATGTGGTAACTTTTTATAATTCGTAATGTAGATTTATCTCTACTCTCCTGTTTAATTTAACCTTTTGAAATAAACATAGAGGAAAACAATGATGTGCCAGGCAGAGGACATTATTAAGAGATACTGTGTGTAATTGACTCAGCAGGATCTTTCAAGCACCTTGGAAAGGAAAAAAAAAGGAAGACATAGTGGGCACTAAAAGCTCTCAGGGATATAATCTTCATGAGATAATAACCCAGCCAAGCACCCAAGATTAGCACTGATAGGAGGTATTTTAAAAATATATGTGTATGGTTTTGGATATATTAAATTACTTTGAAACTTGTAACTACTACGTGGGCGCTACTGTTCTTCGGTTCCAAAGATGCAGTAGTCTCACCTGTGGCCATGCAAATCTGGAGTAACTCTGGAGCAGGTGCATAGTGACAGAATAAGATTAAAAGCAAGCCCTGAGCATTTTTTGACTCAAGGGCCATATCCCTAGGTGGCATAAATGAGAGCATTTTTCTGTAATTTGAAGGCTATGATGGTCTGATTTACATCACAACCAAGTCAACTAAGGCAGCTCCCGATTCACAGGGATTCAGAAGAGCTGTGTCAAAAAGCTCAGATAAATTTTTCTCTTGTTTACATTGAAGAAACCCTGCAAATAAATGGTGCTTGCCAATGTAAATGAGGAATTATTTTGATGATGGGTCTGAAGTTGCCCTTTGTTGTAAATCAGAGTGGGGCTTAACCCCTTTAGACAGCTTTAAAAATAAATGAAGCAACCTTTCATCTCAAGCTGCACAGCAAATCCCCTTCTTTCATTTTTCAGTCTCCTCTTATAAAGAGAAAAAGCAGGATCATTAATGAGCTATTCAAATATTCAAACCTTGCCAAGGGAGAAAGGGAGATCCTTCAGTCATCATGAGCTCAACCTGATAAATCCTTTTTAATTAGTGTATATGCAAACATTTTATAAAGCAGCCATGAATCGGAGACCACAAAATGCAAATATAAAGAGGAAATATAGTATGAGCAAGAGGAACTGGACCCCAAAATATGCCTGCTCTGGCTTTCAGAGAGCACAGAGAGCATGCTTATGGATTGGTTAAGTCCATCATTAATAAGCTTTTGGCTATGTTCAGTTTGTTCCCCAGCACGTTACAAAATGTCTAAGCAGTAATACGCTGATAGAAAGGACATTTTCTGGTAGCTGATAATAGGGCAGCAAAATGAGAAAGCTGAAAGCAAGGAGTGTAATAAATGCACTTTCTTTCTTATTCCAGCTGGCGATTCTCAGCTACTCAGTTAAGGGTTTGACTTTATTGGGGGGTTTCTCCATGGGGACCTTGTTTGCTCCCCTGTAAGGATGCATTAGTGCCTTTGAAACTGTCAGGCACAGAGGCAGTGGGCTTCTATTAGAGTGGCTGGTTGCTGTTTCTGGGTAATCCCAGGTTTCTCATGCCAGCACTGAGTGTACTGATATTCTTGAAGCCTTTTGGTTAATTGCTCTGTCTTTGCCTCAGTTTCTCAGTCAGCCCAAGAGACCTCATTTGAAGCAGCAATACCAAATGGTGATTAAAAATCAAAAGCACTCATGAATGAGGCTTTAAATGCTATTTCTTTATCTTAAAGAGTGAGAACCGTATGCTTTTAGGTGAAATTGACTGGTAATTTGAGGCTTTTTGCAAGCAAAAATCTCTGCTAAGGTGAATCATTTCATAAAAACTAATGTCTCATAAAATAAAAGAATTCAAACAATTAAATTATATACAGAAGACAGTCACATAAACAAGGTTCATAATAAAACTGTGAGCTGGGAATGCTGCAAAGCCTGCTATACATCATTGTGAGGGGACACTGGCAAAAGGGACAGATTTTTGGCTGTTGTATCTCTTCTGCTTTTGCAGGAAATACACAACTTAAACCATGTCCTCAGCTGGCATATGAAACTCTGCAAGGATCGTAAGAAGTGATGAGGGCAGACCACAGTGACTAATGAGGTTATTTTCTTTAAAATAAAATCCCCTCTCAATTAGTGAAATATCAACTCTGTTGATTCAGTCTATCTCTTACTGAAGTTGAAAATCATCATTACGTCTTTTCGCTAACCATTAATGTGCTTGGCGGCTCTTGCTTCTTTCCTTAAGAAATCCATCCGTATCATGAAGCTCTTATTATTTTACACATAGGTGGTGCCTTCTATCAAAGGTGGGCAAAGCAATTTGCAACATTTAATTTTCTTGCTGAGCTGTTACAGAGTATTTTACTGTTAGGTCTGGATGAATATGTGAAATGAGATTTGGATGTGCATTTGCCATATTTTAAAATAGCTTCCTTAGGATATAATCAAATTCCTTTGGTGTTGTGCTCCCTGCCATCTGTTACATCATCACAATACTGTAACATGTTTAGCAACCCTGAGTGTGACAAGCTTGACTGACAAGGTCTGTGATCTCAGAGGCTGACACTGAGGAGAGAGGTCTTTATAATTCCTCACCGCTGACATGTTAGGAGAGCAGGATAAGACTGATTGTTCTTTCACAGCTTTCTCTCACTTATTCATCACTCTTTTTCACCAGGATGGGGATGAAGTCAGTGCATGACAGACACTAAACACACTTGGATTTTTCTAAGACGGGGCATTGTTTGAACACAGCAGAGAGTTGGTATTTTCCAAATCTGAGAAAAACCACACAGAAAATCAGTGATACGGACTCTTCTGGAGTTAAAACCATGCACATGCATTTGTACCCAACTTCAAATCATTCAAGAGAAAGCATGACCCAAACTCCTCCAGGTAGATCTCTCATGGAACACATTTCTAAACAAGGGTGACACATGGACCACCTTCCTGTGAGGAATAGTTAACTGGCTTACTAAAATCAGCACTTCAAATCATACTCTAAGCAGAAGTTTTTATTTTAAAAAACAGAGGAATTGTGCATAGCACTTGCTTTATAGGACAGGAGGCACAAATTTATGCTGAGCATCAGAGGTGATTAGGTGGCTATGAGTGCCGAAACGTGCCAGAAGCAGGCAACAAGAGCAGGCCATGTGGGTGCCACACCTGGGTTTCTATTTACTTCCATAGTCAACTATACTCCCAGAGAAAGAAAGGAAAAGCAGAATGAAGCTTGGACACAGGCAAGAAAAGAAGTTGGAGGCACATGAGTGGAGATAAGACATGGGTTTGCTAGACAGGCTTTTAATGAAATGACTCAGGATTTGAGATGTGGAGGGGCAGTGTTTGTATGGGGAGTCCTGAGCCAGTGCCAGACAGGCTTTTCTGGTGCTGTGAAAGTGAGGAACAAACAAGGGGTGCAGTTGAGAGTTTTACAGAAATACCACGGGGGCAGACAAAGTGGTACTAGGTCTTTGGAGCCTTTGGCACTGCAGCAGGTCACTAGGAAGTGGAACAGAGAACAGGAACAGTGGGTCTGAAGGAATGGTTGGCAAGGGGTCCTTCCTGGGGAGCAGAGATGGAATAGGAGGAAATTTTAGATTATGTGAATGAAAATGTATGATAACATCAACATCCGAAAGAGAGGGGTATCTCAACTGCAGTACTAGGAAACAGCACACATTTTAACTCACCTTCACAGTGCTGCTTCTAATCCATCTCTATCCCACTCAATCTAGGTTTAAAAAAATAAAAGAAAGGAGGTGAAGAGTGCTTTTCCCTGGTATCTAAATTCTCCAGGATAATCTATGTTAGCAAGGCATGAGATGGCTCATAAAGGGAAAGTATAACATATCTGGCTCCATTAGCGAATTATATAGTACTCCCAGGTCATTGCTTGCAATATAGAAAATACATAAAGAGAGTGATTAGGGGCACTGGACAGAAATCAGAGGACATGTTAGCTTCCGGCTTTCATGCTACAGCAACCTGACATACTGCTTCTTACAGATGAGTTTGTCATTCTTTATTTGGAGATTCTGGTAAGCTTCAAATTCCTTAAGAAAAAAAAAAAATCAAGTTGGTCTATGTTTTGAAAACTGGTTAAGAAATGTGGGTCTGCTCTCATTTATTCTAAGGCTCTTTTCCATGATGGCTCTAAAGTGGGTTATAAAGCAAGCATAAACGCAATTTATGTCCATTACATGTAAAGAGGGATGAGTTCAAACGGTGATCCAGCCACGTATCACGGGAACCATTACGGACCGTGACTCTGTCCAAGGTACTGAAACCTCACCATGTCTGAGAAATCACTGAGCGAAGGTCATTTTATGGGATTTTTTGTTTGTTTGTTTGTTTATTTCATACCTTTCCATTGACTAAGAAATCTTTTTTCACTTTTTTTTTTTCCTCACTGAGTTATATCCTATTATATTCCTGCAGTAACACTTTAGATTAACAGCCCGGTTAATTAATATGGAATCCATGTGGAAATGCTATAGAAGCACTTGCGACATTCACATTAATAACAGAGGAGTTCATCAAAATTAATGTTATTACAGTAAATACCAAGAAAATTAACTGTGATTAGCTCATTACTTTAAATTGTCCTCCCATCTGCATTTGGCTCTTCTAGACAGTTGTATGGGATAGGTATGGTGATGATTCAGGACTTGGAATCAGAAAGCAAACAGACAGCACAATGAACTGTGCTCAGTATTAGAGAAATACTTTCATCACAGCTGAGGTATACTTTGCTATAAGGCAGTTTAAAAAGTCTTGGAAGCCTCCTATCAAACATATCTAGGATGCTTTGCTAGTACCATAGTATAAATTTTGATTTATTAGTAAATTAGAAGAGATTCCAATTTATTTATTATAAATTCCATTTATTGAACTAAGGGGACATATATACTGCAGATGCATACCATTAATAACGGTTGTGAATGGTCAACAAAATTCCACTAATTAGTGTCTTCAAAGTGAACTCTCTCATTGTAATATGAAGACCACACCGCTAGTGCTAAAATCACCCCCCTACTCAGATAAAGATCCCTACTCACTAATCATGTGTAGTAAATTTAAGAAGTATTGTAACTTTAAACTAATGTAACCTATTGTAGTTAAGTAGGTGTGGCTGAAAGGCAGAACTGTTATTCTGAATTGTATGAACATGTAATGCCATTGTAACCAGGTGTGCTAGCTTTGTGGATTTACCCCTAGCATCCATCTCTGTGCAGAAATGAAATAAATAAATACCTCTGTGCTGTGTGTAAGATTGGCGTACTGCACACCGGGTAAATGAACCCAGACTTGGGACAATATACTTATTGAAGACGCCATAGAAATGACCACTCCAGCACTTCCTTGTTAGAGGCTGGAGGCATTGTGGTTACAAGTAAAATGTCAAAGACTAAGGTACACCCCAGTTTATTGATACCATCGTCAAGTTCAGTGGAGCTATTCTGATTTATGCCATTTCAAGATCTCATTGAGAAGCTAGGGTGTCAAAATTAGAGTTTGAATGAACTGAAAATACATGGCAGTTTGGTCCATTGATGTCTATGCTCCTTCCCAATGTGGATTTTTCCCCAAAGCCCCTGTGATGTCTTCAGTGCTTTTCCCATTGATAGTTGCTAAGAAGTGCCTCCAATCTTCGTGTAACTGATCCAGTAAAAATAAATAATAGAAAGAAATCTTATTCATTCCTAAATTACCTTTGGGTTTCATTTTAACAGTCATGTTTAACAAAATGCCTCTTTTTGTAAAGAGAATTGCTTTTTTTTTCTTGTTTTAAATTAAATTTCTTCAAACAGAGAAATAAGTTTTCTGCTTCTGTTGAAGTTGAAGCAGAGATGACAAAACGAACTGCCTAGTTTTTTAACAGGAAACCTTACATTTGAAAATACCATTCTGAATAGAATCTGTGAATTTATACACACTCATTTATCATAGAGGTCATGAAAGCAGTACCCTCCATTCCTGTCTGGAGAGAAGGAATGAGCTATCACAGCAATATTACTGCAAACTGCAACTAAACATAGGAGATTTCTGAAGTGTGCCACTTCTAGTGTGTCCATTCCAAAGACAAACAATTTTTTTCCTCTAAGGTCCACTCTGGAATGGGAAGATATATGTAAGCTAATTGGCAGAGGGATCCTTCAGTTTGTCTATTGCCACTAACTTTGTTGTGCATCTTTAATGGAATCAACAAAAACTAACCAAGAAAATCATTAAGGTTAGAACTGCTCTGCTGGAATCGCTGTTCTGCTAGAAAATATTTAGGACTCCGAAAATGGGAAGTTGAAACTGCTGTAGATGGGACTATTGATTGATGCAGCAGGTAACACACAGCTTGGATAAATCAGCTTGCAGTGGGGATTGTAGTCCCAGAGTTTCCACTGTCTCGGTGTGACAGTGATGACTCAGTATGTCCATGTCTTAGTTCATCCAGCTGTGATAATGATTGTCTTTCTATCAGAGGCAGATGAAGGGCTCTAGTTAGTTCATTAATGCACATAAAGACTTTTTAGCATCTCCTGAAAGCATTACTGTCTTTTACAGTGCACACTATTCTTGGCGTCAAATTAGTCTGCAGCAATGAAGGACTGGGCTGCATACCTCTGACATACTACCTCTGTAGAAGTGTGTGCAGAGACTGCACACATTTTGTGGGAAAAAAAAAACCAACCCCTCTTTAGCTTCATCTATTAATTAATTTATTTTTAAAAAATTCAGAGACAACTTAATAGGGAAAGAAGCCAATTTGTAGTTCGCCGTTCTGATGGAATGCTGCCTTTCTCTCTAGTAATCCAAGGGAAAAAGAGGGGGGAAATGGCTAGCATCTGAACTATTACTTAGCACATAAAATTTGTTTTCCAGAAAAAAAAAAAATATTAAACAACTTTTCAATATAAATATTGACAACCATCTTCCACATGAGTACATACACGTTTGTAAAAAAGACAAGGTGAAAAATAATTGGCAAAAGACACCCCAGGTGGCCAGGAGGATTACTAATATAAAAACTCTCTTTATAGGTTGGTATAATGCTAATTGTGATGCTTGCAGCTTTGTAAATCATTTTCCTACATCAAGCCAAATGAAAGACTTACAGAAAAAAAAAAAAAACAGAGAGAGACAGGAAAGGAGCAAAATGTTGATTAAAAAAAAAAACTTTCAAAGAAGCATAAGAACAATCTGCTAAACTGCTAAACTTATTCTCAATCAGCTGAGCTATTCTGATTTCCTAAAATTAGGAAAGTGGGATTTTGACAGCATTTTCCTTTTACAAAGCCCAAATTGTAGGAAAGCATAAAGTTTGCTACTTTAGGCTTCATGCTCAGCACCTTCAGCCATGGGTTTATAGGCTCAGTCCATCTTGCTGGATTGAGCCCATAAGCAGTAGGCCAGATTTGCCAGATTTCCCCATGAAGGTACAAGGGTAATCCATTTAGAAAGCACATCAACATTTTTTTGCTGCTGGCCATGGGCTCAAATTGTTCCTTTCAAGGAGAGGGAGAGGGCAGTCACCTCCTGTCTTGCTGCTCCACTTAACAGCATGATCCGTAACTGATGGAGACCACTCCTGTGAAGGAAAATAACCCGGAAATACTGAGACGCAATCCATGTACCATGGATAACTGTGCCTCTATAAAACTACTCAAGGAGGTCTGAATAAGAACCTGTGTCCTTTTCCTTCAAATGTACTATCATGTTTTATTTGAAGGAGAATTGACCCTTGCAGAAGTAATCTCTCTATCACCCTCGCAGCTCAAACATCAGCAGCACAGCCATTTATGGTTCGCCTTAGCAAGATCACATGTAATGGGAGCAAAATAATTACCTATTTTTTCTCATTTGCAAAGCAATACATTAAGGAGAAAATCTCATCTTTCTTTCTTCCATCCTCTTCAGGTCCAAAGATGATGGGGGTGAAGTATCAATTTATCAAAATCCCTGAACTACTGGGTAATTAACTTGAACTAAAAAAAGATAGATTTTCCTGTGATTTTGTATTACAGTCAACCTAAGTATGAAGGGAAACGGTGTAAGGAGAATATGCGGCATGATAAAAGTTAATATTCTAGAAGATAATGATATGTAAATTGCTAGTTGGAACAATACTTACAGCCCTAACTCTTCTTTTTTTTTTTTCCCAAAGACAGGGATATTTTTATGAATTAATAGTAATTTTCAGTTCTTGAGCTCTTTATAAAGGAGATCAGTAACAAAATGCCTTTTTTTTTTTTCAGAAGAAGAAACTGAAGAAAAAAGAGATATGATATACAGAGCTCCTTAGCAGACCACATACTCATCACCATACCACAGACTTCCTGAGTTTCCTTTTAAGTTCTGAAATATAATGGCTTTGACATACTGTACAGTTTGTCAGGTATTAAATATGGACCATGTGGCTGGGGCAATATTTTGAATGCAGACATCAGCTTTCAGACAAAACTAAACAGTCTATAAATTATCTTGTTCAAAGTGTGTTCCAATACATTGTATCACTTTTGTCCTGTGTGTTAGCTTAGTATTTAGGAAATAAAACTGTAAATACTCAAGATTCCTATTTTAAATGAGCAGATGTTTCTTATGGGCAGGAGACGCAATTTGGGCCTTTTCTACATTTCAGAAGGGATTTAGACATGTGAGCTAGACATAGCCCTCTTTCTGGCTTAGAAATGTGATCTAGGGACTAAATCACTGTTTTTTAACTCAAAAGACTTGCATCTGGCTCAGCCATGTAGCAGCTTGGACTTGATAGCACTTTCCTAGGTGCCTCCTCTTGCTTGTCTCAAGACAAAAATAGACCTTCACGGTCCTATGTTCCTCCTAGGTCTATCCCTATCCACATAGCTCTATCTCCTCTGTCTGGAAGATCACATTTCTGTCAAAGTCCTGAGATGCAGTCATTTTGATTTCAAACAGTTTCAAAGACTAACTAGTTACACTGCGCCAACAGCTGTGTCTTCCTGGACACTCTTGATCCTATGCAGGAAGAATTACAATAGTCCAGCTGGGCAGCTTGCCACAGCCATAGGCAAATGGGTCACTACTCATTGGCTTCAGAGCAATTCAATGCCAATCATGGATCCTCTGTTGTTAATGGCTAAAAAAAGATCTTCCCCAGTTCTTCGTCTGGAGTCCTGTCATTCAGAAGCAACAAGTCTAATTTCACTCTGAATTGTTTTATTGAGCTGTAGTACATAGTTACAGAGACATTAGACATGGGCTTGCTGGCTCCCTAATTTGTGCTCTGAGAAAGCTGGGATAAAACACTTGCATGTTTTGTGATTTCCTGTTTGCAAAGTGCTTTATGATCTGTGGTACCGTGCTGCCGCTGTTCTTGAAAAATCCTACCACAAATGGCACTTGTCTGTTCTAGTCACCTGGAGACAAGATGAGAACTGCAATTGTGTCTTTGCGTGTGCAGAGCATCATGCAACACTCTCCCATCTGGAATGTTCTCAGTGTTAATAAGAGTAATTTGTTGCTTGAAGAGGGCCTAGCCTTCTTGTTTCTTTAGTCTGGCTTCTCTGAAAATATCTCCTAACCACCAGTCTAAAGCCCGGATGTCAACATAGGGTTGCTTCTCCAAGCAAATATAATCACCAATGTCATGATGACCCAAGCAGGACTTTCAGCTTCATATGGCACTGAAATGCCTTTTTTTCTGGTATGCATGCCATGGATGAAAGGGTTCATTTCTGGAGGGCTGAGAAATTTTTTAATCTTGCAAAAGAAGAGATGAAGTTCTTATTTTAAAATAAATGCTATACAGCATTGTCCTCTGGACAATTGCCACTCTCTTTACGACATACAGATGGTTAACTATGCGAAAGAATGTATTCATTTTCCTTGCTGCTTCAGACACTGGACTGCTAGGAAAATTAACACAGATATGTGGAACACAGAAAAGCGAAAAGGTTACTCTGTCCTGAAGTCTGATTTTAAGGGGAAAAAAAATTCCATCCCTGTAGCAGTCACCCATTTCAGGTTCAAGTTCTGGTGAATATGGTTGTGAAATAAATTGTTGGGGTTTTTAAAATTAATTTAGGGTGAATCTTAAAAGTTTCAGTTTACAAAGCCAAAACAGAAAAAATCTTGCCATTTAAATTGCGATGGAAAAGTCTTGAGATATTCCTTTTTGACATGGGTCGGACTTTTTGTTCAGACTCGGTTTATATTTTATATAAATAAATAAATAAATATAAGCCAAAAGGAATGAAAGATCAAATCATTCTGCTTTAAATGCCACAAATAGAATGTTTTGACCCCATTTTCACATTTTATTTCAGGTTTTGAAGCTCTTTCAGTTCTGAAGTTAGAGGCAGCATGTAATAATGAAGCAGTTTGCATATAACAAATTAGAATTTTCCAATGGGAATAAAGTCTCTATCACTTCTCTTCGTAAATGAATCATTGCCATAAGATGACTGCCATCTTAGCCAGCACTGGGGACAGAGACAGATACCTTCAGTTAGAATCATAGAATAGTTTGGGTTGGAAGGGACTTTTAAAGGTCATCTGGCCCAATCCTCCTGCAAGGAGCAGGGGCATCTCCAACCAGATCAGGTTGCTCAGAGCCCCATCCAACCTGGCCTTGAATGTTTCCAGGGATGGGGCATCAACCACCTCTATGGGCAACCTTTTCCAGTGTTCTACCACCCTCATTGTAAAAAGTGTTTTCCTTATATTAATTCTGAATCTGCTTCCTTCTACTTCAAAAACATTATCCCTTATCCTATCACAACAGGCCATGATAAAGAGTTTCTCTCCATCTTTCCTATAAGCCCCCTTTAGGAACTGGAAGTCTGCTCTGTGGTCTCTCCCGAGCCTTCTCTTCTCCAGGCAGAATAGCCCCAACTCTGTCAGTCTGTCCTCATAGGAGAGGCGCTCCAGCCCTCTTATCATCTTCGTGGCCCTCTTCTAGACTCCTTCCAACAGGTCCACGATCTTCTTATGTTGGGTGCTCCAGAGCTGAATGCAGTACTCCAGGTGGGTCTCACAAGAGTGGAGTAAAGGGGCAGAATCAGTTGTAGCTTCCACAGTAAGAACCACAGTGCTGGGCACTGTAATCTCTGTCTATAATAGCTTCCTTTTTTTTTTTTTTTTTTTTTTTTTTTTTTTTTTTTTTTGAGTATGTCAAGAACTGATCAGTGATTTAGTGACTGTGGAACAATGCAGTGGTGTTATTCCAAGCTGGTGAATGGAAAGATTTTTCTTGATCACAAGGGTTGGTTGAGAGATCTTTGTGGCTGAAATAAGGTTTGCTTCATCTCACAGTAACTCAGTAAAAAACTTCTTACTAGGATGTGTTAACAGTTCTGCCGCTCACTGACAAAGAAAAACAGCATAAAGGTTTTTCATCTCCTTTCAGAGGGTAAGAAATAACAATGCCTTTACCAATAAAGCAGAAACCACTGAGAACTCAACTCGTGACAGGCTGTTGTTGGTAATAACTTCTAACCCTGTAATGATAGGTTAGAAAAAAAATCTGGTGGTCATGGTGATGCTGTCCACATAGATACATGAATATCATACTCTTGTTGCTAATTTAAATCCTTTAAAGCAGTCTTCATTTGTAACAGGGTGCTAGGAATAAGCAAATCCTGCTTTCAAAAGCACGAGATAAATCAATCAGCCGCAATAACTCTTTAGTGTCCTTTGTCAATGATGCAGTAAAAATAAATGTTTGCTTTAAGAACAGCTCTTTGAGAAGTTAAATTGTCCTGAAGAGAGCTGATCAAAGTTTTCTTCACATCAGTTTGTATTGCACAACACTACTGTCCCACTATAGATAAATGTTGCTCCAGAAGTGCAAATTATTACTGCAATTGCAAGCATGGACTAAGCTCTTAATTCTGTCCCTGTAATTTTTCCTATTCATCTCCATTTGGACACACCATTTCATTAGGATTTAGCCAGAAAGTTAGAAGATTGGGGTGGATGAAGAAGCAGATTTGGTATTGGTACCTCAAGACTTTCTTTACCTGTGGCTCTCTGCAGCTCTGCCAGCTGTGCAAACAGGGTAGTCAAAAGTGGTCTAATTTGGGCAATGGAGAGACAAGCAAAGTGTAATTTGCAACTCAGGCTGGAGAAAGGATATGGATCAGTTCATGGATTATTTGTTTATTATTTGCTGATGTGATCTGAGAGAGAATTTAGAATACGGTTTTCTCTGAGTGTGCATTGTGTCTGGGTGCAACAGGCCTGTTACCAAGAGGTACATAAAAAAGCAGTATTTTGTCTAGGAGCTTGGTTTCAAAAGAATTGAAAGAAAACAACCGTATCAACTCTTAGTACAGATTTCCTAAGATCTCCTCCTTGAAGGACAAATTCCTAATGAGGAAAGATTCCTGGGTTTTATTCTTGGTCATGCCTTTCAGTTGGGCAATTTTCACAATTTGTCCCATAGACGGCCATCAAACTATCAGATGGCTGGCTTTGGAAGAGCTGACCTTTGCTGCTACATGAACTTTCTGCACCCAGTTATGCCACATCTCACCTCCACTGCCTGCAACAGTTAAAGAGAATGCAAGTTTCTAAGATGACCCCTGGACTACGTCACAGCCAGCTCTGGTGTAGTTTATCGCATGCTTATTTGTACAGCTCCATAACTGTGTTGCCCTTTTTATATGTACCCTGCAATGTATATAGGTTATCTTTAAAGAAACCGTCATAATTCATAAGCAGCTGAGTTTTACTGACACATCTTATATGTTTGTACGTACAGATATATTTGTGCGTTTCTTTAACAAACAAACTAATGGTTCTTCCTTGTGATTTAA
Organism: Tetrax tetrax; assembly: GCA_009806455.1. NCBI lineage: Eukaryota > Metazoa > Chordata > Aves > Otidiformes > Otididae > Tetrax > Tetrax tetrax. The sequence continues at coordinate 1,178,311 of WHYT01017504.1, forward strand.
GCACAGCTTTATAATTACATATGAAGGAGTAGGGATGCCAGTAATTTTATGGGAGGAGCTTCATCATCCCGACAGCTGTAGTAATGAGGGTTTTCCCCATAGAAGTGTGGAAAAGTATATAAAGGATATACTTTATTGTTTTTCCTTGAATTTTTCTTTTTTTTCCACTCCAATAACAGCCACAAACCACACAGCTGAAGGATCTGTCACACATTCATCACTTCTTTCTTCTGCATCACAAAGCTTTGCAGCCTTCAGCCACCGAAGGAAGGCAATTCCAGCCTTCAAGGCGCCGTTAGTCACAGGTGATGGGAACAAGACCCTTGGGCAGAGGAGTTGTTGGATCAACATTAGCATGGGTGTGTGGGGCAGTGCTAGGTTTAGGCTTCAAGAGCACTGGCTTCACTTCTTGGCTCTGCTGACACCTTGCATGTTATTGCCTTGACTTCCTGGCAGGAACATGTTAATGATGACATTCACTTCTGTCTGTTTTGACAAAGAAATGCAGTAGAAGAGCTGGTACAGGGACTTCCTATGAATTGAAGAGCATGAGGTCAAGCTGAGCTGTGGCCCTGAGATGTAGCGGATCCCTTCCTCCTCTCATCTTCCCCTGTCCAGTCAGACACTTGGGCTCCAGAGAGGAGGGCAGGACATGGGGTTACTGGCTAAAGAAACTGCGGGGCATTTGTAGGGAAAGCTTCTTATCTTTGAATTTTTTTTTTTCCTGAAGGTGCCTTTCAGATGTGTCTTTTGTGATATTTTTATTTTGATAATATTTGTTTTCCTGGCTGTGTGGGCAGTACCTTGACCTTAGCCATGGCTTGCTGGCATAAACCAGAGACCAGCCTCTCGCTCCCTCAGTGCCCTGTTGCTCTTGCAGTGCCTCTTCATCTGCATTGATTCACAATCTGCCCATCCCTCATTCAGAACAGCTGGAGCTGCAGCAAACCTCTGTTTCTGCCTGTGGCTGTATTGCTGCAGGCTGTGATCATCTCAGATCACACACAGGCAAAGGTCAGGTGGCAGAGCACAAAAGCTTCCCAAAGCCCAAGGCTGCTGCAAGTGTCAGCAGTGAAAAGCCAGCGAGCTGCAGGACAGCCCCAGTGCCACAGCAGGACACAGAGGAGAGCTGCACTTTGGATATCTCTCTGATGAGAGCTAAAAGCCAGCTCCTAGCTGCTACTGAACATTGCAAATCCCACATGCTTTCTTTCATCAAAGAAGAGATGTAGAAATTCATATATCCCAGCTGTATTTACCAGCTTAGTTTTTGTAGTTTATGAAGTGGAAAGACCTTATGTGGTGTGACTATGGTTGAGAGAGGCTGGAGCCTTCTGTTCTACCTCACCTCTCAGCTCAGGCAACTAAATGATCTGGCCTAAAGCATTAGCACATATTAATCCACCTTTTTCCAAATTGATTCCAAAGTTACAACTCCAAACCCCTGGATGTAAATATTTGGGCTGTTGTTTCAGGGGCTAAAAAGAGCAGTCACTGGAAGTTTTGCCCATTGGTGGAATTGGAGCAGAGATGTTACCCCCAGCTGTACGATCTGACATTAATTAGCCATTGGAGGGAGACAAAGAGCTGTTTTTCTTGCACTTCATGGTTCTGCAGAAGCAGTTACTCTATTACCCAGTTGCTCAATCTAGATGTTGTGTTATTCAGCAGTGGGTAAAGCCACTCCTGAGCGACACCTGCCAGCATGGGGATGGCACAGCTGCAGGGCTGCTCACCATTTCATGGGACATACCTAATACACATGCATTGCTCACAGAAACATGAAATAAAGCCACCTCTAAATACACAGGGTTGGCTTTTGGTCTCTGTGGTGGTTCAGATAACCAAGGAAGGCTCAAAGTACAAACAGACACTGAAGCCCGACTTCCCTACTTGCCGTACCAGTTTAGCTAAAGCTCCTAGGTCATGTCTTTCTTTAATCCATCATCCAAACAGAAGCTGACACCCTCTTCTTTCCCTCAGTACATTTCAACTTTCTGTTGCACAAGGAGGAGGAAAGCGTTTCCTAATAAACTCCTCTTTCTTGTCACCTGTGTATCTCAGCAAATCCATAGCCCAATGCCCAGCATGCCAGGAGCTTCCCCATCCCATCAAATCCCTTCTTTGCCTCCGTTATCCTGAGTGCTACCCCAGGGACAAAGCATTCCCAAAAGGGGAGACAGGAATTCTATAAACCATGGAAAAAATGTAAAACCTTGGCTTATATCATTGGAAAATGGAAAATATTTTATTTTCTTTGACTATTAAGAGACAGGGGCACTCAGAGATTAGCCTATGCTGCCCACCTGAGGTTGCTCTCACCTGACGATGGCCAAGGCAGGCAATATATTAAAAGGTAGGTATATCAGGCACAAAGAGAGCTAATGTGTTGTAAATCTCTTGAGCCAAAGAGCATGCATTTGCCCAGAACATCAGTAGCAGGATTCAGGTCTGTCTACAAACATATACAGAGGTGTCTTTTAAGCACTATTATCTCATAATTCTCTAAAATTATTTTCCCAAGGATTCATTTGACTACTGACATGCAGTACAATGCAAGGGACTCACATAGGCTCATCATAATTCATTCATCAAAGCTGTGAAACTGTCTAAGGAAGAAGGGTGGGGCAGGGGAAAATGAACAAAACTTGCCAAAATTTAAGACCAGATATGCAAACATTAAATTCCAACTCTTTCAGCTATTTTATTTTAGTGGTTTAATTCACCAAAGGAAAAAAAAAAATGTTAAGAAGGCAGAGGTATCAGAAGCTGAGCGTATTGGAAGGCAATATAGAAGGGATGGAGGTAATATAATTTCATATTCTTGACAAGGTTACTTGGGAAGTTTGCAAAATATTACTCTCTTTCAGTCTGTGCTCTCCCTTTAATGTTGCTTTTTGCATCAATATGAAATAGGGCAGAGCACTCAAGCAGGTTCCAGCTGGGGATTCATGGAGGTAGCCTCATTGCTGGGAGAATAGCAAGCATTAAGTTTCAAATTGCCCTCAGCAGCAAACCCCTGCGTTAAAGTAATCACACAGGACTTGAGCTAAACAAGCAAAACAAAGAGGAAAAGCAGTAAATCTTCTTTATATGAAGGCTTACATGATGCTCAAACAATATTGCACATGAGATTTTAATGAGAAAAATAATGTTTCTGTTGTAAAACATCAACACAAATATTCAAGCAAGTAAGAAAAGGACTTTTCCACCTCTAGGACTGGTTTCAGCTGAACAAACATGCCTGAAAATGTTTCAAGCCCCTTTTTCCACCTGTGGAATGCAGGCAAGGTGTCTCAAGGCCAGATTCTGAACTGTCAGAAATCAGGGCAGTTCTGCTGACTCTAGGGGATAATTTGATTTTCACCAACTGAAACTATTATAGGCAAAAAGAAAAAAAAAATAGTTTGAATGATGAATGCCAACAGGTGGCAGATAATTAGGTGTACACATGTGAGGGGTGAATGACCAAAACTGAATTTTTTTGGCTGTTCATGCATCGGGAAGAAGAATGCTGGGGGACAGTCAGTGACCTTGGCTGGTAACACCACCTCGTTGCAGGGGAGTTGAGACCTGGTGAATGCAGTGCTGGGGGAATGCAGTGCGAGTGTATGTGTGAGATAATCAAGTAAGGTAAAAGCTCTAATCTCACTTGTTCTTAAATAAATACCAGTATGCAAATTGACTGGTTTTTTTTTCCTACAGGGAAAATCCCAATAAATCATTGTCATTCCATTGTCCTGTATAGAGCTTAGCAAAAGTTGCTTTCCATCCAGAGTTGTCCCAGCTGCTGTGAAAGGGATGAGCTTAATTGATAATGCAGCTCACAGCACAATATTGAACTACACAGTCAATCAGGAACAAACCAGTTAAGTCTTTTTCTTTCCTTACGTGTTCTCTTTGGGTGGTTTCACACCGATGCAATTCATTGAAAATCAAAATAAGTACAACCCTACACAGGGAAAATTGCATTTGAAGGTTTTCCAGACACCCAGTGGTGACCAGCACTGAGAGATTACTTTATCAGCCTTGAAAGAAATATTCATCACCGTTTTGGCAGCTTTGTCATTCAAGTGGCAGGAAGAATTTAGTTTTCCATTCAGCAGGTGCAAATACAGTTTTATCAAATCCTAAGCATGGAAGAAAATAACCCCCACACACATACACACGCGCAGTGCTCCTGCCCTTCCCCCACCTTCTCTTCAAAGCTCAGCAACAGAAGGCATCTGACCTGAAATGTTACAGCCAAGGTGTTATTTCATGCACCAGATGATTGTGTCTTCCTCTCAGGCAGAAGAATGGAAAATATCAGGTCCTCACTTACTAGGAAACCTTGGGACTCAGTGTGCTTCTCTCTTTCAACACCAAGTCCACTGCTTTATAGCTGGAAGGCTTTTCACAGCTTCCCTTCAGTCCTGCTAACGATGTGACTTTAAACCCTGAACACTGGCACTACTAGGAAGAGCACAAGATTTCTTTAGGAGAGGCAAGAACTGAACTGAGTAGGGCCCACCAGAGGAAATGTTCACTTAAGTGAGAGGCGTTTCCTCTTTTGTGGGCCTAGCCCTGGATTTGTCAAGAAAATGGAAGTTTGCTGGAGAAGAAAAAGGTTTCCTTGCAGAGAAAGGTATGTCTTTGTGAATGAGATACACACCCACACCCCACCCAAGCTGTTTGGGGTTTTGATTCATGAATGGGAAAGTGTATAGACACCTGGCCCCTTCAAGTTTCCACTACCTTGGCTCTGATACTGTAGGAACATTGCTGTTTATGTATGATTATTTCAAAGTGAATTAAGAGAGATTTTGGCTTCCTTCAGTTTCTAGAGTTACATAGGCAGCTGAACCATCCAAGCAGTGAGAAGCAGAGGATCCATTAGAGTGGCTGAGATGGCCAGATGAGGGCAGGAAATATTACAGCCTTCTCAAGATAAGTTGTTCTTCTCTGTCAACCAGGGAAAAATGCCTTTTAGCTGTAGAGGAGGAAAAAAGAAAGATTTTTCTCATATACTGAAAAGTAATAAATTGAAAGGGCCTGATTTCTTACAGCAAACTAAAGTAATCTTTGTTTAACTACATCAGCTATGGGGCTGAGTCCTGATATGAAGGTTATCTGATAGCCTCAGAGTTTCTGATAGTAATTCAGTGTTGATTACAGAAATAACAGAGGACAAAGGAACCCTCTAGCTGAGAGACACAAAGAAACACTCAAGCTTAAACTCTGCCGTTTCTCACTAAAAGTTTTGATAGACTGTACACAACTCCCCAATTACATTTTCTCGTTGTTAACTTATTTCTGAAGGAACCGCTCCACTATATGTGTATTCATACTGCTTTTTATGTTGAAAATACCTTGAGTGGGAAGTTGAGTTCATGAAACTTTGAAAGACCCTAGCCCCTTGTGTAAGAGAGACTCTAGCAAGGCCAGAAATCAATATAATAGAGTGGAAGAAAATAAAAATGGAGGATTTGTATACAGGACATGATGGATTTCTACTAGTGTGTCTTTTTTTTCAGATGACTCCAATCCACTTACCTTCATATCTTCTTGAAGATGCTATCCAGAGGCTGGAAAAGCAGGAGGTCAGTTCTCCTGCTCTCTTTGTATTGTACTCATAATTGATATTTTTGCCATTTGTGTCTGCTTGCAAAATTGTCCATGAAGCTAATTTATAATGCTTGATTTTATTTCATCCAAAATTGAACTATAAATCTATTCTACCAAAAATACCTGTACTAGAATAGATGACTTGTGCATGTGACTGCAATATTCAAAGTTTTCATTATCTAGTTAGCTATAGCAATCATTTATTATGATTGTACATAGTTAAAATAGAAATCTAAGCTATAGGTTAAGTAATAAACCTGAAAATACCCACACTTCCTATATTAGTGAAATTTTACTAGAACTGTTTCTTAGTAAGAGATTTTAATAAAATGTTTGATTATTTTTTCCATTAAAATGTTGGTGGGAGAGGGAAACTAAATCAAGAAAATGTCAGTTATCTCTACAAAGATACATCACTCTTTTTAGAATCACATTCCAGCAAACACATGCATTTTAGAAAATATTATATCTTCTAGGTGTATTAGTACGACTCCCCTCTTCTGTATTGCTTTTTCACCTTTCTTAAAGAAAGATGCTTTCTGCATTTCTGATTATGTTTTGCCACAACACACAGGAATAATATGATCTGACAAGTTGCCCCTGAGCTGACTTCCATACACACTAAATGATCTTTGCAGTAGATTACATTCGACAACATAGATAACCTTAGCACAATAAAGACATGTGTCCAGATTCTACAAAAATATAAATTAGTGTAGCTTCACTGAAGAAAAAAAGTCAATTTATACCAGCAAAGCAGCTGTGGATACAGAGTCAAATTCATTAAATTACAATTTTCTTGAACTATTTTCTGTAGCTGAAGAAAATTAATTTATTTGTGATCATTGTAAATATCTTTTCAGTAATGACTCTATGCCTTGGATAAAATATTTATAAAAGGTCTAGGAGACTCTCTTCACATTCTGGTTGGATAGAGCAGAGAGTGTTTAGCTATGTGAGCCAGGCAGTAATCCTCCAACACAATTTGTGTTTGCCTCCTGAGATGACTAATATCACTAGCAAAACTTAAGTGTAGTGATGGAAGAAGCTTTTGTTTTAGCAGCCAAACTGTGACAGGGGACAGCAGGCATTAAGTTAATTCTCTCTGTTCTTCTACGTGCTTTTGACAAGAGCTTAGCAGAATGATCAGGGTGTGATGTGTTAAAGCATTGCCATAAATTCAGTCAGAGATGCCTTAGTCATGGTTTGTTTGTTTTTGTTTTGTTTTGTTTTTTTAAGTCTTACCTTCTGAAAGATAAACAGTAAAACAGAAAACCAGCTTGTTTGATATGGAGGTGGTAAAGCACAGGTAGCAAGGAGTGGCTTGCAAACGGGGTTATACACATCCATGAGACACTTAGCGTCAGGGGTTGTGGCTAGCAACCAATTGTTTCGTACCAATGGATGTAGTCCACTTGATTAGTTTGTATTGGGTAAAACTGTGCGTTACTTAGCCAAGACTGTAAAGGTCTGAACCGTCCTGGCACAGAGTCAATGGCACGTGCTTAAACAAAGGGCCTTGTTATATGCTTATTGGCTTTCAAAAGGTTAAGAAGTGTGTCCACTGTGGAAGACAGACAAATGTTCAACCATTTTGATCACCAAGACGACTGTTTCATTTCACATCATACAAATCTAAAAAGGGTCAATCCATAGCTGACAGAATTCACAGGGCACCTAAGTTACTGTAGTGTCTATACCCAACATCACGTAAGAGAATGCTATAAGCACCATAAAGTTACTAATGTCTTCAGTGGACAAGGGACAGATTCTGTAAGAAATCTGTGGTGCAACTTGACATTAAACCCATGGTGGAGCAACTCAGCTGCTCTACCTCTGCATTGAAGAGTCATTTCTTCCTTTTACCACCTTTTGTTTTAGCCCTGGATCCCAGGCTAACTCTGCAACTACAAAGGGACTCTGGGATATGAACAGTGTTATGGAGTTTACGTAAAATTCAGTCTTCTTTAACAGAGAAAGAGAAAAATGTTCCAAAAAAAAAGTCTCTAAAGTATCTGATAAAAACAACTGCTATAAAACTTTAAGGCAGGATCTAAGCTCTGGGCAGATGAATGTTTAGGCAGATAAGAAGTCTGTGAAAAAAACAAGTTCAACCAGGGAATTCCCTTTAACTTGATATTGATAGTATTATTGTCAGAAAAATAAGAAATAACAAAAAGTCAAAAGCACAGAGCTAAGAAGCACATTCCCCAAAGCTAGAAGGCTGCTTCCTTTCAAACTTCTCTAAATAGTCTCTGAGACCAGAATATGATTTGAATTCTAAAAAACTATTAGCTAGATAGAGAAATTCAAACCACCTCTTGCAGCAAATGAGCAGGATGCAGTCAGATGTGGAACATCAGCTGTGGTCAGAATGCAGTTAGACAAAATCATTAGGTTTAACCCACAGAAGTCAAATCTCATGGTCAATTGAGTCCACTGGCTTTGCCTCTGCAAAGCATTTTCAACTGATTAGATCGAGCCAAGAAATGCCTTGCAGTATTACCTCAGTCTTCAAGCTACAGAAACCCTGAGAGTAAAGGGATGAAATTTTAACTGTGCTTACTGAAACAGGAACTGTGAAGAAAGGTAAATAATGTTACCAAGAATAAAGAGTTCCAAAGACAGATGGTTATGCAAGAGGAAAAAGTAGAGAGAGAAAAGCTGTTATTGTAACTAAAGCTGCACAGACTATCTTCATTCTAGGTGGGAAGAACATCTGAAAAATTTGAAGTTTTCCAGGAAGAAGTGCTCTATGATCAAGAATCATAGAACCATTTAGGTTGGAAAAGACCTTTAAGGTCATCGAGTTCAACTGTAAATCTAATAGTGCACTAAACCATGTCCCTAGGCACCACATCTACACATGTTTTAAATACCTCCAGGGATGGTGGTGACTCCACCACTTCCCTGAGCAGCCTTCTCCGATGCTTGATAACCCTTTTGGTGAAGAAATTTTTCCTAATATCCAATCTAAACTTCCCCTGGTGCAACTTGAGGCCATTTCTTCTTGTTCTATTGCAGGTTACTTGGGAGAAGAGACTGACACTCAACTTGCTACAACCTCCTTTCAGGTAGCTGTAGAGACCCATAAGGTCTCCCTTCAGAAGAAAAAGAACAAGGGTGGATTATTTGGAGTCTTCAGAAATGTTTCATTCCAACAAAATCTAGATCTTTTATTTCTGTTTCTATTTGAAATGTTAAATATTTCCCTATAGGAAAAAAAAAAAACCAAACAGTCAAGTGGGCAAGGGGTGACTTCCAAATGAATAAATAAAGATCCATAAATTTTAAATAGACATCACATTCTTAGAATCTTACTCTTTCTTCTTCAAAAAGGAAATTAAACTGAGTCAAAGAACCTCAATTTCAGTAGAATAGAAAAGATTTGCATTGACTGAATGTGGTTCAATCACATTTCCTATGACTAGCTTTACTAGCAATGGAGATTAGATCCAGAAGTTGTCATATACATTGACAGCTTTCAGAATTGTTATCTTTAAAGAAGATAAAGAATATTTAGCTATTTTTGGAAGGCACTGGATACAGCTGTATTTCTGTAACTAAGTTTATATCCTTTGCATCACATGTTACTGATACATATGCTAAGCAGTAGTCTAGTTATATGCATAATAAGACATGCAAAAATACTGCAAATATTAATAAAGCCTTTGAATTTTGCATTGTGAGTGGAGTATTCCAGTATTCTTGATATAAGTTCATCATACTGCAGTGACTGATTCCCAGAACTACTTTGAATCACAAGCGAAAATATAGTCAACACAGAATGAGAATGCAATATGCAGTCTTAATGAAAGACGAAATATAAAGAATAAGACTGCCTAAATGCACCAAAGATTCTGTAATTCAGTGGCATGGCCTAATTTTGTCAGTGGCACACATATTTCAGAGGAAGACTCATTCACTGAAAGAGCCACTAGTTAGCAGTGAAAAGAATTTTCCACTTTTGAAAATGCTCCTTGCTATCCTTCAGGCCCAGGTCAAATCTCTACTTTATCACTAGCTCTCACAACCTGTTATAAAGGTTGTGACAGCTTTATAAAACAATTTGATTCCTATTCATTTCAGTGAGAGTCAGAAAAAAATGGATGTATCATTTCAGGGGAATTTAGGAATCCATTTCTTTTCTGGAAAACTACCTACTTCTATGTAGACGTTAGGAGGCCAAAGTAGTTCAATTGCATGGTCACATACTGTAGGCAATAAAAGTCAAATATAGACCATGAGCTAAAACAATAATAAAACTTATATTTTGAGGAGATCTGCAGAAAGAAATTCCTAGGAAAATGCATAGTATATCGTGTTACATTCTGGGAGAACAGCCTAAAGTGAAGGCAGAAATAAGATGAATTTACATTCCCTTTAGGCCCACTCCATTTCAACATACATTGAGCAGCAAAAAGGCCCTGAGGTATAAATTAGAGCAACAGCTGTTTTTATCTTGCAACACCTCACGTTAAGCTGCCTGCAGACTTCCAAGAAACTCAAGATACCTGAACAACTATTTCAGAAATATTTAAATTCATATTTTGCCAGGAAATATGGACCCAAATCCCAAACAACCTCTTGCAAGTGCAAAATCTGCCCCACCAAGCCATCACTAGTTATGCACTTCTCTCTCTCCTTCCCAGCCTTCACTGTTTTTTGGAGGAGGCTTTTCCTATTATCAAGAGTAACTTCTGCTTTGGGACTCTCTCGTTTACTTTGTAGTCTTTCTCAGGTGGCATGCTGCTGGCCTGTAGCCTATTTTTAACTCCAATGGGGGATGAAGTCCTTTCCTCCTTTGTGCTGGTCTGCTTAGAGAGGCTATCTAGGTGAAGACACCTTTCGCTGATCAGTAAGGGACATGATTGCTTTTGCTAATTGTTCTCCTAATGACTGTATTGCCTCGGACAGAGTTAAATGTCTCTCTCCTAACAATAGTGTTCAAAGGGAGATTTGAACTGAGTGCATGCCTGCTTTAGCAAGATATCTTCACTGACAGGGAACAATTGACTAGGTTTGTATCAATAGCCCATATTATGGAAGACCTGGATCACAAACATCAGATAACACTGAAATTAAGTAGCACAATTGCCACACCTTATCTCTGTTTTGTTTGCTTCTGATTAGTCACACAAAGATTATTAGAGAAGAACACAGGCTTACTTAAGCAGAAATCAGGAAGCGGAGTTAAAATTTCTGCATATTTCCAACATAAAAATTGTTTATCTGGACACAATTTGCCAGATACGGGTGCGCTGACACCTAGAAATATTGTCCTGTGAAAAACTCCATACAGCCACACCCTCAGGCTTGCCTTTTATACTTTATTGCAGCTCTTTTACATATTCATTTCCGTAGCATGTTTTAACAGTGCTGGCTACCACATTGGGATATAACTCTTATTGGCTGCCCAGAAGACTTTTGTTATGCTTACCTCAGCATTTACACTGCTTGGTCTTGTGGGTACCATAAACTGGCTTCACAGTTCTCTGTACACAATGATAAAAAACAACCTACACTTTCTAAAAAATATAGTGTCTCTATTTCCCTTGTGTAAACCAACAGATACTCACTATAGGCTGTCAAGCTAATAGGATAGCTTCTGTCTATCATTTGAATCACAATGTAATTTGTTTATGTCAAGCAAACAACACAGATCTAAATTTTGCCTGCTTGTGTTGCTTTAAGCAAAAGCAGCTTGGGAAGATCAACAAGACCTCATCTCTTGCCCCACAATGGAGTCCACACTTTGATGAGTGATTTGAAAGATATGTATAAGAGGAAATTTCTGTGCATCTTCTCTGGGATGATAGAGCTAGTTTGGGGTAATCCATCACATTGCCAAGGTCAATAGCAGTCCTGTCAACAGCAGCCCCCTCAAGAATTGTTTTACATCAGGATGGAGCATATTTTTTTATTCCCTGCTGCACTATCTCAGGGACTCTTAGTCTATGTCTTAAGGGAGAAAAAAAATAAATTTCCCCCCTTTGAAACCTGCTGAAAGGCTGACACTCTGATTGGTCTGAGACCATGTGGCCTGGCCAGACTTAGAATATGTGGCTAAATATGACTTAGCTGTCACCTGCAAGAGCAAGTAGATTCCTTTTTGGTCTGTGATTGTTTCCAGGATGTGACAACGTCAAGACAGTAAGTCCTGCGGTGCTACAGCAATACCACAAGCAGAGGGAGAGATGGAGCAGATCTGAAACGACAGCAGATGATGCATTTTGGGATCAGCAGTAATTCAGTGGGAGCCACATATATATCATCCCAGAAGTGAGATTACAGTATTGAGCTCCCCTGAAGTTCAAAACTGGAGCAGAAAGGGTGCATTGCATTATTTTCAGGGGAATTACCATCCATTCTCAGCTACTCACAGAAATGATAAAATCTAGGAATATTTAGGGAGTGGAAAAGTTTTAATACTGGGTGGCAGAGCTCTCTCAGGCTCTAATTTTATTCTGAATATTAGAAATTTTTCCCAGGAGACATTTACTCAACACCTGATAAACATAATTTTAATTGCTTCTCCCTAGTTTTAGCTTTCAGGGTACTCTTGAGTAAAGCAAGTGACCAGGAACAGTATTTTACAGTGAACAAAATTAAGTGTACCTGATTTAGTTTCTAGTTGGTCTCCAAATCACCACCATTAGCAGAAGCTATTACTATCTGTGCTGATTCTCCAGCTTTATTCTTTCTAAAGCCTGAGGGTTTATCAATATATTGTGTAAAATTACACGTACAAAATCCAAACACCTCAATCCCGTGCACATGTGCATACACATGCATGTACAAAGCAACAAAGTCACTGACAAAAGAAAAGACTAGTGAAGATAATGTCATCAGTCTCTGACATCCTGAAGTTATGGGCAAAAATCAGGGGGAAAATTAAACATGCCACTTAATGAGTAGACTTCAGTATGTCTTGTGGACTTTAAAATCTCAGAGTGCTTTTAGACATGAAATTTAAGTCTGCTGTAGTCCTTCCTTTCTCCATGAATCTTGACAGCTCTGGGTGGATGAAAATCTCATTAGTTTAAGAGAGGACAGGCCAAGGAGGTGTCATGGCTGGCTTATTGGGCTCTGCTCTTTGAAAGCCCCTTTTCACCAAATATTTCCTTTGAGCTTTTTGAAAGTAGAACAGAGATGAGGAACATCCATTCCTGCTTCCTCTGTCCTTGTAGCTCCTCTGAGGTCATCCAGCTGAGTGCTCTGGCTGGCTGGCTTCTAGGAGAGTCCCCCCACTGTCCATCATATGTCAACAGCTCCTTTCAGCACAGCTCTTGTGTGTTGTCCCTCCTGTACCTTTTTGAAGTAAATCAGTGTTCATCTGTGAACAAAGAACCAAGGGGCAGTGGAAATATCTGGACTAGAGCTGCTACTTTAAACTACCTATCCTGCACCCACTTTCCTACTCCTCATTTGTTTCCAGTCCTGACATTGCTATTCTCTAGCTGGTTAACTCTGCCCAGTCCCCATGCTCAAATGTTTCATGTACTCATTCACAGTTGTGAACCCTGGAGTATTCTGGGGGATACAGGAAAGCTGCCAGGGAGCTGAGTGTACTAATACTTTAGCACATTTTCTTCCCTTACTGAGCAGCAGACCTTGACCTCATCTCTATTTGCAGCATCTTTGAGACAGGTCCTGTTCCCAAGTCCATGGAAACCAACAAATGGGCCCTGGATCAGGTTTTCAGGCTTAAATTCTTAAGAAGGAGGACATAACTCCTTCCTGTTAATTTTTATTTGTAACTGAGTGCCTGTGCACCTGTAAGGATCTGAGTTTCTATCGTATAATGAATCCTCACAGAAAACAAACCTCACCTCTTCATCACAAATAAGTCAGCACTAATCTTCTCATCAACTGCCCGTATCAATGTATAGAGTCAGAAATGAAATATTCTGGGCTTTTTTTCTGTCTAAAAAGGGATAGTTTTCATCCACCTTCTTTTTCATAGGAATTCTGCTTTTGTTTAGTACACAACTGAATATATAGGCATGTATAAACGTGTGCACATCTATATGTATATGCAAATACCCAAGCCCTTAGTATTGGGGCACACATCTTTTTCTGAATTGCAGTCACACTAAACAAAATCCCTCAAGGGCTTTTCTCGCCACTCCTTTTTATGTGTTTGACAGTTTCCCAGGGAATTAGTCTTAGTACATCATTGGATATATGTTCTAAATAATTAAATTTGACAATTATGTGGGAGAAATCTCAGACAAAAAGAAGTGAAATCTCTGAATGCAAAAAAAAATTGTGCGAAAGTTCTCTTTCTCCAAGATACTCTATCCCTCCTTTTGTCTGTATCTTCTAGGCCTTAAATGCCATTGCTCATCATGTTGATATGCAGAATCTCATCTCAGCAGGTACATTTCATTTATTGAAACATTATTTGAGAACAACTTTATTAAAGATTCAAGACGCCAATACAAGATGACACAGTGCATAGCAGCTTGTAACTTGTAAAGCTTTACAGAATTAAACAACATCCAACAGCAGGCAGGATACAGTGTGAAATACAGAAAGGAGTGGTGTTAAGCTGATCCATGGTGAATAAATTAAAAGTGTTCAGTCACATGATCAGTAATAAAGACAGGCAGCAGCAGAGATGCATAGACAAAAGACAAGAAACTGTATTTGGGAGGAGGTGGAAAGGGACAGAGAAAGAGGCAAGAAAACTTACTTTAGGTTACAGGATGTGCAGAGAAGGCCATGGAGTTCAGGAGAGAATGGTGTTTGGAAAGCCAAGGGAGTTCTGTTGCCTTACAGTTTTCTGGATGACTGAAGGTTTTTGTAAAAAGTGAAACATACCCTGTTTAGATTTGGGTATTGGCATCTACTAGCAACGATTCCCAGCTCTGCGTTCGGGGGCCGGAGTTCACAGCACTCTCAGGTGTTTCTCTGGTGAAGAACCTGGCTCCCACAAATTGCAAGTTCTCCGCTCAGCTAAAGCTCCTAAGTAAGTTGATTGTATAAAGCAACAAAATGTGAACACCGACAACTGAGTATCAGCAAAGAAAACATATGACAAATAGCTGGGGAGAAACATAATGAATAATATTATTTGTAAAGAACATAATTTAGCTGGAGCCAGAACTGAGTACTAGGTAAACAGACTTGCAAGTACATTTTAAATACACTGAGAACAAACTTATCCAAAGCATTACTAAGCCAAGCTGAAACTTTATGCCTATATCAGTTGTGTTTTTTTTTTTTAAATGCTCTTTTTTTAAAAAATAGGGTTGTCCACAAGAACTATTTAATTGCCAATTAGGGATTTCTCAAGTTTTTTGTTTACTGTAGAAAAACAATCTTCAAAGGATGCTGAGCAAATCAAACCTGACTAGTAACACTTTCTGACCTTTTGAAAATAATCCTTGTGAAGTATTTTTTAAAAGTCTGTTAGCAGAAAATAAAAAAAAACTTTGAAAAATACTGAATAAAAATAAAAATATTTCCACATTCTTCCAGAAACAGGGAAATATCCACAGCCTGCTCATGCTATTGGCATTTGTGCTTTCCTTTTCCACTAGTGAAGACTCCTTTGTATCCCTTGGAGTTTCTAGGAGAGATATTCACCATTCCCTAGAATCAAAGAAAAGGTCTCAGTATACTTTATGTAGCAAATGAAGTTCTGGCTTTCTCAAACCTCACCTCCCTGGTGCCACAGCAATCCACCCCATAAATCCAAAGATTCGCCACTGCCATATGATCTTCCCAGCCTATGCTCTTCCAGTGTTTCTACCAACAGCTTCCACCATAAATTACACCTTTTTCCTTTCAGCCACCGTCTTTTGCAGATATTGAAAGAAATCCAGCAGGGTAGAAAAAGCATAGATTAAAGGAAAGGGAAGGAAGTGAGTGTGGCCCGGTGCATGAAGCATGACTTTACAAGCTAAAATATCTGATCCTTTTTGAGGTTCTGCTTATGAACTTCATCTTTTCATTTGCTCTTGTGCTCAGCCTGAAGATCCTTAGGGTAGACACTTTCCCTCGAGACTTGCTTGTAGTATGCATAGTATAGCAGTCTGACATTCTTCACATGCATCCAATAGGAAAAAATATTAATAATAAGGTTGATACTTATCCAGCTGATGTGTATAGGATGTGATGGTTGCTGTCTTCACCATAGAATATTTCTACATAAGGTATTTAAGATTATTTTCTTAGGAATAGATGTCCTAATGTAGGACTACTTTTTCCATGGTAGGTCTGTATCCCATCTGCTAGTTCATTAACAAGTTGCCATTCAACTTTATGACACAAATACCTACCCTTAAGGAGCTGAACTGGGAACATGAGGAAGCCACATGGTAGAGGTTGTTGACCAGTGACCTGTGCCCGTAGCCACACTGAGCACAGTTCTCCACAGGAGGTGAAGGTCTCCAGTTGTCCCTTTATTGCATCCTCAGCTCACAGTAAAGTAGAAATGAGCCACCACAGACTCATGTCTGAGCTAGAAATACACGTAGGCAAGATGGTTCATCAGTCTGTTTTCAAGGAGGTTCTTTTCAAGGACACCTGAATGAACTCAGGTGATCTTCAAATTTTGGCACAAGTTCATAATGAAATATCCCACTTCACAGAAGTTTAGAATAACCTTACGAGTACGTAAAAATTTTGCACCTTTTCTGTACTCATTTGACTTCATTGTTAAATGCAAAGGTAACAAGATTACATGACAGAATGTGTTCTCCATGTATAAATGCTCATTAAAAGAGATGAGAAAGCAAAAGAAAGCTCAAGAGAGAACTTTGTAATCATTTCCAATCTTTTTTAGAGACCTAAAGCAGACTCTTCCGGAGATAGGCTGTACTCCAACAAATCCATCTTTGTGTCTGGAAAGTCCTCAATCATGAAACCTCAGAACTTGATGGTATTTCACAGCATAATTCTTAACTCAAAGTTCAGCTCCTGTTGGAACCAGTGTAACGTGCCAAAATCTCTTAAAGAGCTGGACCTTTGTTAGCAAAAAGGTAAATGAGGCTCTGACCTCTTTCACACAGTCTCATAGGTACGATTGATACATTCTTAGCTGCAAGTTCTTTGCTCCTGTCCTCCTCAATATGCAGTAAATGGTTTGGGGTGTTTTTAAAGAAAGAAACCCTAGGAGAGGTGACCTGGGCACAAATAAAAGAGGTTTCTACATTGCTTTTCTGTAGCCCTCGGGCCATGAAGATCCCAAAATAGCAATTCCTGGTCACTGACTGATGGTCTTCTGTCTGCCTGCAGCCATCTCAGTGGAGTGACTGTTCTGGAATATGAAATGACCTGGAGAAACATCTACTTTGATAACTGGAGTAGGTGCAAGGGAGAGTTGGAAAAATTGTCTTTAGCAAGAGAGCAGCCAGCTGTCAGCACATAACTCTATTCCTACCCTAGACCCCAGCAAACTCCCAAATTGAACAAACAAACACCAAAAAAGCTCAGTGTCACTTCAGTTCCTTTCTAATCTCAGACCCACACCTGTGTTCCCAGTGCAAAAGGATGCTTTTATGTGAGAAGGGAAAAGTTAATTACACAATTCCTCCCATTCTCTTCTGGATTAGGCTAGTGCAGTCTAGACTTGCAATTTAGAAGGCTGTTTATAGGCAGCTGCTTGGCAAAGAGCAGATATCTTTCTTGTAGTCCAATACATTTAAATATTGAAAGGACAGCTGTACAGAGCAATGTCCCAGAACATTGTCACTGGGACATGGTGACTCACACTGCCGGAAAAACATGAATTGGACTTTCTGCCACAAGATGGGGCTCTGCCTGCCCTGTTTCCCTATATACCCTATTTTATTCTTTGCTTCCTCTCCTGCATGAAAAATCATTGTTTCCTTGGTTATAATGTGTATTTTTTTTTCTTCTTGTTTTGCTGTACTGAAGCACATTTATTTTCCATGGCAAGAAAACAACTTTTCTGTCTTGCCCCCAAACAGACACACAAAACTGACAAAGCCTCTAGGATCTCCTTGGCTGAGACAGATGAGCTGTACTTACAGAATTAAAGTAAAACCTTTATTGCTGAGGGAAATGATGCTATAACCAAGCCAGCTGTCTCACAGCCTCCTGAAATGGAGATCATTTGTGTAGTTTTCCTCCTTCTTATTATTTGAGTGTTTTGCTCCTAACAGGCAGAGGACCAATGACCAGATTCTGATGTTTGGTGCTCACTGGGAAAACAGGAACAAGCAGAAGTTGGCAGAACTGTGTTGGATTTTTATCCAGGAATGAATAGCAACCTCATTCTATAGCAAAGAAATTATTAGTGCTGTGGTTGTGCCCAGGGGCTTTCATCGTATCTTCGCAATGACTGGTAGTTAACACACACGTATAAAGGCAATTTGTTCGTAGAGGGTCAGTTGGCTGAAAAGGGAACACCATTTCTTTTGTATGGGAGGGGATAGCTTAAATAGGATTGCTGGCTTCTATCCATCAGGTGCAAAATGCCTTAAGTGATTTCTATCCGTTGTACTTACTGGTGCATGGCGATAGTCATACCGAGCTGCCTGTCAACCTCTATCCATACTGTTGCAAACCAGGTCACTACGATTGCTTTAGGAGGTAATCACCCAGACTCTGCACACAGGGACGGGACTTTCCCTCCCCCTGCAGCGTGCATGGGATGTTCCTAGGTGATGGGATCTCTGGATGAGCACATCTGAGGACTATCACATATAGCTCTAGCACTGCAGGGTGATCACCTCTTGGGGCAGGGAACCACCACGCACGAACCTTCCTGTCCAAGTGTCCAGAAATGTATGCTGAACATCTGAACTTCTCCAGCAAGCAGACGTGGTTCTTGCTAAGAGGGAAAGAGGGTAATTCTTTCTTTTCTTTTTTTTTTTTTTTTGACTTTTGCATCACCCCTCTCTCGTTGTTGCTTGTAATCTCTGGACTCCTCTTCCCACACTACAACTTCCTGCATCTTCCACACTTCCCTGTCCACTCCACTCACAAACGTCCTCGTAACTGCTACCAAGAAGTAGCAGGAAAAAATGGCAATCATCAGCATGGCCCTTGGAGGATACCTAGTCGAGCCAGTCCTCTGAACATCTGGCAGCCATACCTGCCTACACATTGCAAACACTGCAATGTGGATGAGCCTGTTCTTTTCTTGATTTTCCTGCTTCACTTGTGTGTGTCCTTTGCATTATCCCTTTGTTCATCCTAATTGTAAAATAGAAATTATTATATTGATGAAGGCAGTTTAACTGAGCTACAAGCCTTTGGAATCACAGACCCCTGACAACCCTCTGCATTTCTCATAGTCTGTTATGCACAGTTACTGCTAAATTTTAGCTATAGGAAGGTGATACAGTTTCTTTGAGCAGTTGTAAGCCATTTAGAATGCTCTTGCAGATCATCAGCAGCCTGTGAATCATTGGTCAATTCTTGTTACTTTTAACATAGAAAATAGAGGCCTCTGAATGAACTCAAATGTAATTTCTTTATTTCCTTATAAATTTTATTTTTGCTTTTTCTGCTGTTACATACTTGTACTTTTTTTTCTGTAAGTACAGGATGCCGCTTATCTTTTAAAAACACAGAAACACTGAAAGAAAAAGTATTCACATCTTCCCAAATTTCACTAAACATCCTTCAGCACAATTAAAACTTGGAGCTAAAACAATTTTTTGGGATCAAGTCCATTCCTCTGTGACCTGAGGTTGCCTCCTCATACAAGCTCATTATAAACTTGTCAAGGCTATTTTAAATGAGTTAGGTCTTTCTCCCCACTAGTCCAGTTGAAAGACTGTCTAGAACCTTGCTATGCTTTGCTGATACACGAATCTTCTAAGTTCAAACTTCTTCAAAGACCTGGGAAGAGGGATTTCATGTGCTGTTCTTTGCAGATCAGGAGAATGTCAGAGGCTTTCTTTCATTTGGATACAAGTTGTTTTTAAAAAAGGGCTACCTCCTTCCCCTCCAAGTGGCACAGGGGGAAGAAGGAATGGGGGTTATGGTCAGTTCATCACATATTGCTTTACACCACTCCTTCCTTGCTGGGGGCAGAAGTCCTCACATTCCTCCCCTACTCCATCATCGGGTCCCTCTCACGGGCTGCAGTCCTTTGTAAAACTGCTCCAGCGTGGGTCATTTCTTCCATGGGGTGCAGTTCCTCTGGAACGGCTGCCCCAGCGCAGACCCTCCACAGGCCACAGCCTCCTTCAGGCATCTGCCTGCCTGGGTGTGGGGTTGTCCACGGGCTGCAGGGGGATCTCTGCCCCTCCATGGGCCTCCATGGGCTGCAGGGGCACAGCCTGCTCCACCATGGGCTGCACCACGGGCTGCAGGGGAATCTTGGCCAGGAGCTGCATTACTCCTCCCCCTCCTTCTTCACTGACCTTGGCATCTGCAGCCCTTCCTCTCACAAGAAATTCTTCACAATCGGCATGCAGATGCCTCTCAGGATCTCTTCACATCTCATCTCCTCTCCACTTCTCGCAGCCGGGCTGGGCCGAGTTGGGCCCAGTCGGCCGCCCGGCAGGAGGCCAGAGGGTGAGGCCTGCAAGGCCCACAAGGCTCACGCCTCCCCCTCTCTGCCCCTACTCCAGCTTCTTCACACCTTCATTCTTTTTTTTTTTTTTTTTTGTTTTTGCCATTCTTAAATACCTTATCGCACAGGCGTTATCATGGAACATTCTGCTACCAATTGGCTGGGCCCTGGCCAGCAGCAGGTCCGCCCTAGGCCCGGCCAAGTCCACCGGACAAAGGGGAACAACTTCTAGAAGCTTCTTACAGAAGCTGCCACCGTAGCCCCCCTCCCTAAATAAAACCAGGACATTAAGCAATGGGTCCAGGGGGTGAATGTGTATTTTTAGTGCTGGTACTAAATGATGGTTAGAAATTATGAAAAATCCTGTCTGTACAGACTAGAAAAAAACCATCAGCAATTCCCATCAACATTTTTTAAAATTAGTGGTCAATTCTCAAGCCTTTATGTGAATTAGCATAATACAAGAGTAAGTGGAAAACACTTTTTCTCCTACCTTAAAACACAGCTATTACAAATCATCCTTCCTTCTGCAGTCACTGTGTTTTCTAGGACAGGCTGTAAAAGAGGCCTGCAATGCTGAGGAGAGCTGGGTGCGAGGCTTCCTTCTGCTTTGCTCCTTGATTGCACTGAATTTTTAAAGTATGTTTTAAAGACTGTTGTCACTTTCCTGTCCTCCTTAGATGGAAGCTGTTAACTTTTTCTCGATGATCTTTTATTTGGCAACCATCTCATGGATATGCCTTGTACACTTTCCTCACAAAGTCTTAATACCAAGGTGTCTGCAAAGTGGTACTTTGCTTAGAGGAATAGGGAATATTTAATTTGTGTAGCTCAGGAAAGTGGTCAGCATCAGTACAGCAAAGCTGGGCTGAAATTTAGAACTGGATGCACAGAAATACTTAGAAGGAAAGACATAGTCCTTGTCTACCTCTCATTTATCATCTTGTAGATAATAAATCCTTACCCTGGCTCTGCTACTTATCGACAATAACAAGGGACAGGCAGCAAGACAGCAGTGCAGCCCATGCTTGGGGTACCAGGAAAGCTGCTCACCCTGCTCTCTAACAGCTATGTCCACCTGCCCATGTTCAGACAGCTTCACACAGCCAGTGGCCTTGCTCACTTTGGTTAGGAAATACCAGGGGTTCACTCCACGCTGAAATGTCCTCACAGGATCCTAAATGCTTTCAGAGAATAAAACATTTTCATGTCTCTTTTCCTCTCAGCCTGCATTTTTCCCCTTTCTCAGAATTTGTTTATTCCCTTTGTACTTCCTTTTCTGCACAGCCATTTCCAGACTAGTTGTCATTAATTGTTGGTTTTAGGAACTGTGGCCTAATGAAGATAAATGATCCTGTGGTCTCTGAAATATAAAGCCATTTGCACAGTAGCAAAAGGCGTGTCAGGTTGGTGGGTCTACACCCAGTTCAGAGCATCCAGCCAGATGTTTCTACCATAAGTACTGTCACTAGAGTTGTCACTGATCATCAGCCTCAGTAGCAGCTTCTCTAAACCCAGACCAAGGACCAACAGGCCACAGAAGGCAAATTTCCCTTAGAGATTATTTTTGCCAACATGGTTTAAAAATGCATTTGGCAAAGGCGCAGTGTAAGAAACAGCTGCCTGTATTGTTCAGTGGTTAAAAACATGGCATTTCTCCAGAGCACTCAGTGTGGCACTTCTCACTAGCAGCAATCAGTTTTGGAGGACCTATCCATGGTTGTGCTTTCAGAAGGAAGTTGCTTATGTATCTCAGCATGGCAGAAAGGAGGTTGGGAAAAAGTGTTTTTTTCCAGGTGACAGTGATGGCCCAACTACGATGAGGGCATGCTCTTTCTGAGTAAGTAGGTGCTGCCTTTGGAACAAAGTTTTCTTGATGTATGAAGATTGAAAGGAAAAATAAAACAAAAAAAAACCAAAGAACACCCCCCACCACCACCACCCCAAGTTCTCTTGACATATAAAGTTTGAAAGGAAAAACAAACAATCCAAAACCCCTCAGGAAATTCACAGAGGAACAATGGAAGGAATTTTTTTAAATGAATATTTTTCAGGTAGTTGGAAACACAATGACAAAGTGCAGCACAAACATTTTATTTCCCTCTTTTACCCTGTTATCTAAGTCTCATAAATAATGTAACCAGTTTTACTGAAATTTTAGAGGCTAAACATAACCAATATCCTCAGCCAGAGGAGGAGTCTAATGTGACAATTTGATCACAAATAGTTAGTGAAAAAATTGCAAGCAAGGTCATAAAGATGAAGTTTCAAGGAATCTTATATCCAAACAGACCTGTCAACTTAAGATTTTACATCCTTTCCTTCTCACATACTCTCACTATTTTGCTTTGTTTTACTGATCTCTTTTTTCTCTATTATTCTCTTTTGGAATAATACTGAAATTACTGAAATTTTCTTCTGTCTCTTTCTCTCTCTTCTAAATAGAAGCAAATGTTATAATAAATGAAGTGTAAATCTACTTTTCCACCCAATTATGTCTGAGTGGATTTGAAACTCAAAATATAACCAATTGTTGCATTCTGGCTAAATGACCTGATAAGGAAGGAACTTTGTACCTTCCCTAAGATAGCCGGTCTTTTGTATGACAGCTACAAATGCACACTCATAAATTGAATGTGATGTAAGGACTGCTGTATGACTCTGCATGACTTCCTGCACTTTCTCATACACCAAAACATTAGTAAAATGGAGGGTTAGAGATGTGCATTGTTGTTCAAGGTAATTAAGAAAAGTACACAAGAGATCATCATTAGTGGTTCATAACACAGCAATGAAAACATGATCGCAGCTTAGCCCTAATTCTTAGCTGATAGAGCAGGGCCACTACAGCAGGACTGTGGAGAGATGCTGTATGACAAGAGGTTTGTAATGATTTACAGGGTTTCCCTTAATTGCACAATCAGTTGTTTGTTCCAGCTAATTGAGTTCCCCTTCCAGTAATTACTCTTTGCAGTTCTTTATGACACTGTATCACAAGCTTAAACTTTACATAGAGCTACCTTAGCTCCTTTACTTCCCAGGACTTTTTCTGCCTCATTCAACAGAATTAGCATCACCTCTGGAGTTTTTAATGGTGAATGATGAATTTACTTCCTGCATAATTTTGCTATATATTGTGCATACCTCTTTGAAGAGTGTGGAGGGGTGCAAAGGGGAATATAGCTGTTTTCTTCAAGGTGCACTACATGTGGAGTCTCAGTTGTTACTCCAGAAGTCACTGCTACACCCACGGCCAGAATACAGTTCAAAGCATCATCTGCCACATCCTTGCCATCTAAATGTCTATTTCTGTCACGGAGGAAAAAACAACCCATGTTTAATGGAATCAGAAACTACTAAGAAATGTCTGTATTTATACATGTGACTATAATACTAAGCAAGTAATATTTCATAAGAATATAAAAATGAATATGTAAGACTGAAAAGGCTGTGATACCAGGATGAATGAAAGGGATGACAGCTCTGGAGTCTGCCTCACCAGCCACTAAAATTTGCAATCTTGTATTTCTTACATCGCTCATGAAATGTTAACTGTTCCTAGCTGTCTGCCTCTGTTTATTTTTAAGCTGTTTTACTGTTTTATGTTAACCAATGTTATAAATACATAAGTAACAGTTTTAACTTACATGTTTATAAAAGTCTTTTCTGTACTATGGGAAGTTGTGAACTCTTCCTCCTATGTGTTTGCTTACATACATACCAAGAGGCACCTACTTAAACTTTCCATGATCCTTTCAGTCTGAAAAAGAAAAAAAAGCCTTCAGAACTTGTTTATTAAGTACTTTTCCTCTACACCATTTGTATTAGCTGTACATTATTTCTGTGCACATATTTTTGTTTGTTTCAATTTTTAGGTTTGCCAGATGTATGCTAGTAATGATGATTTGTATGTCCCATACACATTGATATTCCTGGTACTTCTGCTTTTAAGATAAGCAGATGGAGGGTAGCTGAATTTCACCAAGCTATATATTGCAAACAGGTAGGATATAAGTAAGACAGTATGAAACAACTGTGTTGTTTCTGTGTTGTTTCAAGTGCTGATCTGACCCTCATTTTCAGCTCCTCTGTTACCACCACAGACCAAATATCGGTAACATATGTCCTATGTCAATGCTTGCATGTCTTTTATAGTCTTCAACAATAAACCTGCAGGAAGTGGAATCTTATTTCTCTACTGAGGTTTTACACCATTTAGACACAGCTAATTCTCAGCATCTCTTCTCTGTTTTGTTTTGCCTTTCTGAAATTCTTCTCTCCACAAATTCACCCATTCAAGATATGAATCATCTGGATTAAACTGATGTGCAGAACAGTACTTCAGCTTCCATATTGATACAGCATCCAACTGTAAAATTGGGCAGCAATAATTGCTTATAGTTGAGCTAAAACAAATAGTGTGTGTATGAGAGAGAAATACCTTTTCTATGCCAACCTCAGAGCTTTCATTCAAATAGCACAACTATGTCATGTTTCATTTTGGTGGTTTTCAACTTTGATTTAGCCTTTTAATTTTGATGTAGCTCAGTTTTAATGTCTCAAAAATACATATGTCATTCTGAAGTGAAACATTGAAAATATAAAAAGTAAAACTTAGTCTGAAAGTTTTTAAAAAATCTTTTAACAAATGTCAACGCTAGGATTCAAAATCCTTGCAAGATTTTCATTTTTTTACCTGCTGAAGTTATTCGTCAAGTGTAACCTTACTTTGCAAATGGTTTTAAACTTCTTAATCTATTCCACCCCTCCACAACAAAATTCACTCTAAAATTAGACAAAAGAAGTATAAGCTTGTATTTCAAGACATCTTTAAAATAAGTTTTTCTTCATAGGACATTCAGTTTGATAGTCTCAGTGAACTTGGAAAAGATGGCGGATATCCTGTACCAAACAAATGAATCCTAGCCCTGGCGCTTCTAGAAAGGTAAGTAGCCAATGCCAAATAAGACAAAGATCATTGTCCAGAATGCTGTGTAGCTCCTGGAGTGCTTAACTGTGGGGGTTTTGGGTTCTTCTTGAGGGGAATATTGTTGTTGTTGTTGAAAAAGAAACTTGAATTTGAAAGAAAAAAAAAAATTTACTCAGCACCAGATTCTCTTCCAGTAAGTTTAATTTCCTGATTATTTGTGGGGTCATTCCCAAGAGCTGCCAAGGTGTGACTCATTTTTATCAAGCACTGTGCCATCCAACACTGTTCATCAATACCTTTCAGCCATTCATTCCTCTCAGCCAGTGTCCCTTTTAAGCAGAACTCAGCACTGGTTTCAATTGCTTTAGCTCTATTGAAAAGCAAGATCCCATCAAATATGCTGAAAAGTATATAACCTTTATCACAGAGCTAGTTAGGGGACTAGGATGGAGTCCCTCACTATAGAAATAAGTGGTCCTGTTGAGCCTTGGAGGATAATTTAATCTACAGATCCATACTGAGTCAACGTCCAAAGACTGCTATTAGAAACACCTCTTTTGAACCTATTACCTTTGACAGAAGCCTTTAAAAAAGGAATTTTTGATTCATGTCATTAAAAAGCTCATGTCAATTTTTTTTCAATAATAAAGATTTATGCTAAATGTCTGACCAAATTCTGTTCTGCAGTTCTGGTTGTGACCCAGAATATTTTACATCCTAGTCTATTCTGCTATAATATCTGCAGTCAAAACTAAATAAATATAGATATTATGCTCCAGAAGTTAGTCCCATTCTTGTCATGGCTGACATTTTCTTTTTCTAAGCTGAGGGCTTGAGGACTGGGGAGACAGTTGTTAATCCTTTTGGTTAATTCTGGATAAAAAGGATTTTTCTAAATATAAAATGATTTACTGTTATTCTTTTCATAAGGGCAATGGAAAGAGAGAGGGGAACTGAGCAACGAGTGGTTCCAGAATACTAAGACCAATTTGGCATTGTTCACTAAGTCTGTTGCATTATAAATGATCATGAAAGGCACTATTTAGAATTCTAACGACCCCAGTAAAGGCGGCACATTTATTTTTAGAGAATTGTTAGGAACAATTGCTTGGTTCTCCTTATAAACGGCAGAAGCAGCAAGTAGAAATTAGCTGCTGTGTAAACACAGTTGGGAGGTATACATGTCTGTGTTAGAGTGAATGAGCTGTATTGTGCAGCAGATAAATATCAGCCAACAAACTGTTTTTTTAACTCTGCTGCAACCAATCCTACAGGAAATGCTCTGCTAGCTGGTATGATCTGAGGACAGCTCTCAACAACGTGCTGCAGAAGCCCTGAACGCTAAATCTGGGTTGCGGCTATCTTGTGGTTGTACTTCCACAAGTCATCAAAACCAGTCATAGTAACCATTAGAACCACTCTGCCTAGCAGCAGCACTTGTTGAAACAGTCTTCAGATGAAAAAGTCTAAGTCTAAAGGCTTCACTTCAGTAGAGAACATCACGCGGGAGGTCTTCAAGAACACCTACTGATGTGATGGGGAAATTCAAGTGCTTATATTAAAAGAACTGTTCACTGAGTATAAAAAAGTAAAGGGTAAATTACATGTCTAAATTATGCAGACTAGAATTCATTTTGAATTATTATCACTTAATCATTTATAAGGTTAGCTTGGGCTCATTTCCAATGTCTTCCCTAAATCCTCACCATTGTTTAAATTGGGAAACACTACATACTTTGTTTCAGCAGAGATGTTTTCTGGATCAGCACACATTTCCATAACAGCCTCTTTCCAGCTTCAAGGAGGCTTTTTTTTCAGGTGTTATTGCTTGTACTTGTTATTTCTAGAGACTTCTTACCCTTAAGGAAAAGGATGTCTGTCTTATGCATTTTTTTTTTAATCTGTGCTGCCTTTGATGAATTTAGAAAACCCACAGTTGATAGATATATACCGTACTCAAAAAAAAAAGGGTCTTCTAACATTATTAGCAAATTTGAATTCTGTGGTGCACGAAGTAGTTTACCATTGAGACCATTGCTTTTTCCTCAAGGTTCTCTGAAGTATATCCTACCTTGAAAAAGAACCTCTTTAACTGGCATTTAAATGTATATCTCAATATGTAAAATTATTCTCAATTTTGCATAGCTGTGAGGCCCTGCTGTGTGAAGGCCATTTTAAAAACTTGCATTGATTGTCAGGAGAAATTTTGTAATAGTAAAGCTTTTTTGTTTATTTAGTTATTTCCCAGGTGAACAGATTAAGGAAAATTGAATCCTGAAAAGAAAATCTCACCTCACAAAAAAAACAAACCTCAAGGTGCTATTTTAAAAATTCCACCTTAAACCTGAAAAATGCAAACCTTCAAACTTCCTCCAAACTGGTCATGCTGAAATGTGTTCTGTCAGGGCCCACTGAAAAGGTTCATACTGAAAATCATAAAATATTCATTTAGATGTTGACTTCAAAAAAAAAGGCTTGACTAAAATTAGCTTGATGTTTAAATACAAAGGCACTTCAAATTGAAACACTTTTTTCTTCCTTTAATGAGTGTCAAAGCAATTTTTTTGACAATGTTGGCCCATTTTTAGCTTAAAAATTCATCCAAACTAACTATCTTCTGCCAAAAGCAGTTTTAGTAAAGCTGCATTTTAAAATGAAAAAATCTTTTGAGAAAAAATTCTTAACCATGTCATGTCATGTCATGTCACCTCTTAATAGTATAGCAATTTGGATAAAGACATATTAGTGACCAAAGCCATGGAAAATATACTCAAGACAAGAAAGTGATTCATGACTGTCAGAAATGTCTAGTCTGAAATATGGGCTGAAGTATCATTTTGCCTCATAGGAATGTTGTAAGGATAAACGTATTGCGGACCTGTTCAGATGGCCTTTTGATGCGAAAACACATAACTTGATCAGCCAAATGCAAGAGTAACGTTCTATGGTCTGCAAACTGTTTGTGATCCACGGTTACATCTGAGATGCCTCTGTTAGGCATCTGAAGAAATACCAGTTCATGTATATACATGCAATCTATGGAAGCAACATATCCACATTGAATCGTCACTTCTAAAGAGCTTTGTTGGAACTTGGGAGTTCACCAGCTGTTGAAAATCACCACATTAAGCTGCTGAGGAACCTTTCTAACCCGAGAGTCTCAGAGCATTATTTCCCGCCCCCCCCTCCCCCCCCCAATCCTTTCTGAACCTCCTTCCATCACCGAGGTGTGGACTGCTCTTTTCTTTTGTAAATAAAAACATTCTGTTCCTCAGTCCTGCCAATTAAGGCACTCTGTGTGTGTTTTGGTTTTTTTTTCCAGTAGCTGAAGATAAATTTTAATTACCTTTGGAAACTTCACTGTTATTTTCCTGCCAGAAAAGTCTGAAGTGAACACCTCCCGCCCTTAAGCCCCCAGCCCCTTACTGGGCAGAGACCCATAGGCATCACCAGTTAGGAAGAAAAAAAAAACTGCCCCCCCGCGCCATGGTTTGTTTTTCAGAGTGTTTGCTTGGCAGAATCCTTCTCTTCTACACCCCACTTTTTCAAAGACATAACTGAAAAAGTTTATCTTGCAACCTTGTAGATGTCTGGAAGACAAGTGCTTCCTAAATCTCTCAAAGTCATCACAAGACTGTGTTTCAATTTTAGAGCTGTGTAGCTATGGAGGGCTGCACTTTAACAAATTCCCTCTGTTCACCCTGCAATGCAACACACAATTCCTGTGATTAATAAAAAGTAGCATAAAACTATAGCTTGCTGCCTGCCCAAATCTATTAACCCTGTATGAAGGTCTACTACAGAGTCAAGGGCTCTTCATGAAACTTTCTATTTTCCCGACAGCTATATCTTTTCCCTCATTAAGATTACCCACATCTACTTTTAATCAAGCCCTCTAGAGCTTCATAGGGAAGTTTGATTGCTGATTAGAAAGTGGTGCTTGCCCAGATTTCTCTGCTTAGTTTCCCTTAAAGTCTCACTTGGACAGTGAATGTTTTTTTGCGCAGTCTGCTGTTGCAAAGGGAATTGGAAATGTTAAGTTTGTGAGTGTTCTTAGCTATGAAATTTTCAACCAACGTGGCATGGGCCAACAAAGATGTATTGTTTTGGACTCACATGCATTGGAGGTGACTGCCACCCAGCTCATGGCTCAGAGGGAAGCACTTTGCCATTTCCCTGGCCAGTAATTCTTCCTACTTCTCAGTGGATATGGGGTCCACAGAAGCGCACAATGTGTTTCTGCCAGAGGAAGGAACTAGCTAGCTTTAAGGAGGATGATTTATAGAAGTTTTGTCAGAAGGCACAAGACTTACATGTGAGAGAGAGCTGGAAGCTCTGAGCTTGGTTGCTCATAGTTTGCTTCTTGGTCTGTGTTCCTTCCCTGCATGTGGTCAAGGAGAGCTTTTCTGACTTTTCTCCAAAGGAGAAGTGCCTGTTTATGCTTGGAGAAACTTGGTGTTCCTGGTCCAACAAAGGAATCTGAGCTGCTCTATAACTATCAAGAAAACTGTTGGTGAAGCATTATCTGACATCATTCATGCAAGAGAGGTCAGCTACAGCTATGTTGAGAAAAGCATCTACTAAGAGTGAAGAAAGTAAAAAAGCTGGGCAATGAGTTTGCACAAAAGTAAGAAGAAAAATGTCTTTCTGGTTTAAGTTTCTTGCAGGCTGTGTAGAAACAGAAATATTTATAAACCACAGGTTTTTCCCTCCTTTGGAGAATTAAATCTACCTACCAGGAAATTGCCAGCAGGTTCAAGCAGTAGCTGGCAAAGCCGGCCGTGTTTGCAACAACTTATCGGCAGCCTGTGCAATAACGCACAAATCTTAATGGAAAAGCTGAGCAACTGCCAAAGAAAACAGCCTAAGGGAAGGGGGAACATGTTGATGTTCAGAACACCTGAATCATTGGCTTGGGTTGCAAAACTCCTTTGAAGCTCTTTGTTTTCTGTTATCAGGCATGGAGTTATTAAGAGGGCGAAAGCAGTCCTTAGCCCTGCAGATATTGGCATTAAAGCGTATTTCTTCCTGTATCATGGCTACGTAGCAATATGTTCTTGTTAAATTCAGATCAGGATTTCCTTTTTTCACCATGGGCTTTTCTTCCTTCCTTCTTTAGTCTTAGTCACCCAATTGTGACTAAGTCACCCATCTTTCATCTATTATTTCCTTCCCCTCTGCTGGTGAGGTTGTTTTGTTTTTGTGGGTTTTGGAGTTGTTTTTTGTTTGGTTGGTTGGTTTTTGTCCAGCCCAAATTTTAACTTGATGACAGTAATTCTCTTCCAACTGCCTTAACATCGCCCGCAATATTTTTACAAGATCTAGTCATATATCATTGAGAAACATATTGTGTCTGTAAATCCAACATCTTGAATTTAAAATGGGCTCATGAGTAAAAGAGTATTTATGAAGAGTTCCCACTTTTGCTAGTAAATCTCAATTTTTTTTGTCCAGAAAATAAAGCATCTTCAGACAAACTCAGATCTCTTCTGTGATGCTCTGCTACAGAATCTCCTGGAAACTGTTGTTTCGTTGGTTCCCTAGTCTTTGGGCCAAGTTTTTCTGTCATACCTCATCTTCTAGAGGAGTCTCACTTGAAAAAAAGACTCAAAGTAGCAAAGACAATGTTGTGCCTCTGTTTTACGGTACACCTATTGGGAAAAGTATGCTACCAATAACACAATTCAAATGAGTTACTGGAATACAATATTTTCATTTGTTGTAGTCTGTTACAAAATGGATTTTTAATACTTATTACAACTTCAGGAAAACTTCCTTTGCTTCTCCCTTCACTCCTATAATTTTCCTTAGCTTTACATTTGCCACTTAATTTCTCAGTCTTTCCTTTCAGAGTGTCTGTTTCCTATCCTTCTTACAAACCCAGACAAGAAGAAAGTTTTAATTTGTGACTAGAGGTTAGGAGAAACCTAGTACTCATGGACACAATAAAGTACGTCCAGGAGGGCCCTGACACAAGTCCAGCTTTCATGCATGAGCAGGCTTAAAATAATAAGCAAGATCATGATTTGCTGTCATTGTAACATGGTTAAAAACCAGGCTTTACCAGCACAGACACAAGTTCTGGTAAGGAATGAAGTGTTTAACCATGCTTTATGATTTGGAGACTGGGTACTAATTTTACTCTTTACTACTAGTGCAAGAGATGACTGAGGAGATCGATTTTGGGTAATGCAGAATAATATATTGCAGAGAAATAGAACAACTCCAGGAGCCTGAGGACCTCTGAGGCTTTCAGGCATTGCCACAGATCCTTTTCAGCCCACAGAGGGAATTTATCAAATATCATATGGACAAGAAAAATGCTCCACTGGCATTTTGATGTGTCTGAAGGATCCAGATCATTTTCTATGTTAGTAGATAGAACAAGTCAGCCCAAAGGAAACATGGAAACCTTCCAATCACGGCAAGAAGTGAGAAGGACTTAATAAGGCTAACAGATGGGCTGACAAATCTGGTACCATGTGATATGCTGAATGTACCATACAGCCTCGGGAACTTCGTATCAAGAGACCTTCACTGGAGTGTACTCCTGGGAAGAGCTACACAGAGGAGGTGTTAAAAGGAACGTAGGTTCCCTTCTTTTCTGTTGTGCCCCTTGGTCCAAAATATAAGCCTCTTGTTGTATAACATGGTTGTGGGTGACGTTTGGCTTCAGTCTTGCTTGAAGACACATCTTGAGTAAATTTTTTTCTCCTCAGATCCTCCATTCTGTCTGAGAACTTGTTTGGCTTACCTTTCTATATACTCGAATATGACATATTTCAATTTAAAATACAGCCACACTCTTTTGCAGTCTCTGGTTTTATTCATAAGGCTTCTTATTGTCATCATCTGGACCAATCATCTCTTTATTTTTGACTGTTTTCCTTGCAGTACTTCAATTCAGTGAGACTTCTATATTGATGTTACAAGCAACTAAAGAAAAAAAAATCAGGTCTTTTCTTCATGAATAGTACAGCTCACAGTTCCAGGGAACAGGTGGTGGTGCTGCTATAAATATCTGTAATACACAAAGGAATATTCTTTACCTTTACAATTATTACTGAAACAATTGCCTCCTATGTTAGAATAGTTAACAAGCCTACTGGAAGGTGTTAGTTTTGATTACAATGTGATGTGCCAGATCTATTGTGATAGCAGCTAAAGCTAAATGTCGAATTAACCTTAAAAGTCAATCTGTGGCTCAGCAGTGTTTATTTCTTTTCCTATGCAGAGCCCTTCCACCTCTCATGCATTGTAACACGCTACAGTGGCTTCAACTTTGTAAAAGCTACTTCAGACTAACTTGAGTGATGTCAGCAAAATCACTTGTCATCTCTACTAGGGCTGAGGCCTCCTTATCCTTTCTAGCTTGAGCAGGGAGTATTGGTGTGTCCATGAACTTGAGGGTTGCCCTTGTTTTCATTTGAGTTCTTGTTGATTAAAAGCAGCCATTAGGCTTTAACCTTACTTAGTGAGTTCTGCAGTCTTTGTCACCATCAAAAGACACTAGCTGGTTCAGTGAGTGATCCAAAGTGTGTCCTGTCTCCAGATAGTGTAGGAGTAGTCCTATAACCAAGACCCTTGAGACTAGACTTCTCTTTGAGCATATCCTAGATCCACATTTCTGCCAGTATGAAAAATCAAAGACAGATGTTTTGACCCTGCAAAGTAATCCTCGTGATGAGCTCGTATGGCAACTATCTGCAGTGCCTCCATTTCAAGGTGATTACAAATGCTGTCTTATTAGGTGAGATTCTGACCCGAAAAATATGTCCTCTGAGATAACAAAACCTTTATCAAAGATTCATTTCTA
Source organism: Tetrax tetrax (assembly GCA_009806455.1). Lineage (NCBI taxonomy): Eukaryota > Metazoa > Chordata > Aves > Otidiformes > Otididae > Tetrax > Tetrax tetrax. Next base: position 1,211,167 of record WHYT01017504.1, read on the forward strand.
AAAGGGCACTCCTCTGTTCAAGGAAGAGGTTTTTAGAGGGAAAAATGACATTTTGGAAGACAGAATATTTTCCACCACAGATTTTATTTAATAAATTACTGCTGAGCATTGAGAAATGGGTCATATAACAGCACTGGATAAATCTTTTTCACCTGGAGTCATCAGTAGATCAATATGTTATGCACCCACTCTTTTCACTTTCACATAAAATGAGAAGACTTTGCCAAGAGAAAACCAAATTTAACATCTTTCATTCAGTTACCATATGCTAGACATCAGCCTTTCAGAAATTATTGAAAGCAATCAAGCAACCAAGGCTATCCAGCTCCAAAATGACAGGAGGTTTTGGCATGAAGTACACCTTGAAGGAAGTTCAAGTGCCTCAGTGGTCTTTGCACATCAAAGGAGCATCTTGGCATGGCACCATGGTTGGAGTTTTCACCTTGTGTGGGGAGACATAGATAAGTGCACGGGGAAAAGCATAATGTTACGGTCTACACTGGTGATTTGCCTACCAACAATGCAAAATATTGACATTGTCGTTTTTGAAACTTGGGGCAGAAATCTTTAGAATCAAGTATATCTTGCCAGAACAGCATCCTCATTTCAAGTTGTTTTTAAGCTTTTTTCTTGGTTTTGGTCTCATTTGTCAAGAACAAGCTCAGAAAAGCAAAGTCTATCAAGTGCTTGCTAAACCACCTCTATTATTCAGTCTGTTTTAATTCATACACAGGCATTACACATCCAGACTTACACTTTGAAAAATCTGTTCTCATATTCTGAATGTCAGAATGACACTCCAGAGGTTGCAAAAAGGAAAGTGCCCAGGGAGCTCATTTCTCCTGTGGCTAAAGTACAAGATTAAATCATCAGTTTTAGATTCTTTTTTCATTAACATTCTAAATTGTGTAGCACTGCGTATTATAGATTATTTTTCACCTAAACCTCCTAAGAAAAATATGATTTTTGTTATGATTCTGCATTAATATGCCTAGATTTCTGTCAACACCACCCTGCTTAACCAGTTTCAGCTATATTTGTTAGTGATCTTGATGCCTCACTACTGCTTCTGTGAAGGCACCATGGCTCCCAAGTTCTCACTGTTAATGGTAGTTCTGACATTCAAAGTGATTTCTTGTGCTCTCTGCCTTTAACAGCCTGCCCCAAATCTTGCTCATGTATTTTTAGTCACTAAAGACACTTATAACAGACAATGAAATCAGGTTACCACAAGTGAAAAGGCCAAATGTACCCTGCCATAGAAAGAGCCTAAATAGTGTCATCTAATTTTGTCATGGTTTAGGCCCAGCCAGCAGCTAAGTACCATGCAGCCACTCACTCACCCTCCCTCCTCCCCAGGGGGATGGGGGGAGAGAAGATACGACAACAAGCTTGTAGGTCAGTATTAAGACAGGGAGAGATCATTCAGCAATTACCATCACATGCAAAACAGACTCAACTTGGGGAAAACTATTTTAATTTTATTAGCAATCAAATCAGAGTAGGGTAATAAGAAATAAAACCAAATCTTAAGAACACCTCCCCCCACCCTTCCCTTCTTCCTGGGCTTAACTTTACTTCGGATTTTTCTACCTCCTCCTGTCCCCAGCAGCACAAGGGCACGGGAAATGAGGGTTGCAGTCAGTTCATCACATATTGTCTCTGCTGCTCCTTACTCCTCAGAGGTCTCCTCACACTCTTCCCCTGTTCCAGTGTGGGATCTCTCCCATGGGAGACTGTCCTCCACAAACTTCTCCCATGTGAGTCCTTCCCATGGGCTACAGTTCTTCACAAACTGCTTCAGTGTGGGTTTCTTCCACAGGGTGCAGTCCCTCAGGAACAGACTGCTCCAGTGTGGGTCCCCTGTAGGGTCATAAGTCCTGCCTGCAAACCTGCTCCAGCATAAGCTCCTCTCCCCATGGGTTCTCAGGTCCTGCCAGGAGCCTGCTCCAGCATGGGCTTCCCACAGGATCACAGCCTCCCTCAGGCATCTCCCTGCTTCAGTGTGGGGTCCTCCACAGGCTGCAGGTGATCTCTGCTAGGGAATCTCTGCTCTGGTACCTTGACCACCACTGCCCCCTCCTTCACCAACCTGGTGTCTGCAGAGCTGTTTCTCTCACATATTCTCACTCCTCTCTCCACTGCTGTTTTCCCCAGTAGTTTTTTCCCATCTTAAATATGTTACCACAGAGCTGCTACCACCGTCACTGATTGACTCGGCCTTGGCCAGCGACAGGTCCATCTTGGAACCTACCGGCATTGGCTCTGTCAGGCACGGGAGAAGCTTCTAGCAGCTTGTCACAGAAGGCACCCCTGTAGCCCATCCACTAACAAAATCTTGCAAACCCAGTAAAACTTCTGAAACTTTATTCTCTTTAAATTTTGACATTCTGAAGAGTTGTCTTTATACTCCTGTCCAGCAATGGGAATGTTCCCTTCACCTTATGCATAAACATTTATTTATTTGCCAAGGTGGCCAAGAAGGCCAACAGCATCCTGGCTTGCACCAGAAATAGTGTGGCCAGCAGGAGTAGGGAAGAGATGGTGCCCCTGTACTCGGCACTGGTGAGACTGCATCTCAAATACTGAGTTCAGTTTTGGGCCACTCAGTACAAGAAGGACATTGAAGTGCTGGAGCATGTCCAGAGAAGGGCAACAAAGCTGCTGAAGCGTCTGGAGCACAAGTCTTATAAGGAGTGGCTGAGGGAACTGGGATTTAGTCTGTAGAAGAGGAGGCTGAGGGGAGACCTTATGACTCTCTACAGCTACCTGAAAGGAGGGTATTAGTTTCTTCTCCCAGGTAAGTTGCAATAGGACAAGAGTAAATAGCCTCAAGTTGCATCAGGGGAGATTTAGATTGGATATTAGGAAAAAATTCTTTACTGAAAGAATGGTCAAGCATTGGAACAGGTTGCCTAGGGGAGTGATGGAGTGATGGAGTCAACATCCCAGGATGTTGATGAAAGAACATGTAGACATGGCACTTCGGGACATGGTTTAGTAAGCATGGTGGTGCTGAGCTGATGATTGGACTTGGTAATCTTAGAGTTCTTTTCCACCGTAATGTATTCTATAACAGAATACATTAATATTAGTGATGGGAGAAGATACAAAAGATACAACAGTTCAGAACCAGACTTTCTTGAACTTCATAGCAAATGCTTCTGGTTTAAGAGTCATGCTGCTATCATGCAAACCTTGCTGAAATCAATATATATTATTCCATCTTCTGCCATAAGGATCATCTCTATTCCCTATTTTCACACTATGGGCTTTCAGTACTGCTAAGGTTAGATCTTATCAGACAGTCTAAGACAGAACCAGTGTAAATGCAAGATTGGTCTTATTTATGAAGTTTCAAACCCAGAAAACCATCAAAACCATCAAAGCTTATGTCTTGGGCATTAAAAGACCTATACATGGAACAGAAGAATCATCATTTTCTGTACCTATTAGTGCTGCTAACATCCTTTCAATCATCCAGATCCTATCCCATAATTGTTTATTGACTCCCATAATTTAGCCCTCCCAAGGCACACCTGCTCTATCATTACCTGAACTTCTTACACATTTAGCTTTAAAATTGTATAAACCCCTGCATAGATGAATGAAAAAGATAAGGAGGGTTATTTCTAAGGAAGAATTTTTCTAACTACTGTTCCTCACTGTAAGAAATACATGTTCTGTGCTCAAAAAAGGTAACACAACCTCATTATGATGCACTGCCAGTAAATCTGATTAAAACGGACAAAACAAATTAAAAGATCAACCTCTTTTGCCTCCAGGTCTGTGAATCATTCAAAAACTCCTCCTTCCCATTCCCCCATGGCTGAGTAATGATCTCACTTGGTATTTATAGGTTTCCTATAATTATCACTGGTGTGGTTTTGGCCCCAAAAGCTTTGCTTCTTTGCTATGACTTTCTTACAGTTTTTTTTTTTTCCAAAGAAGCCAATAAGGGACAAGTAGTGAATGCAAACTTGGTGCAAATTCATGAAGCCTGGGAATCACGATCATGCATTTCCATTATTACCCATGTCATCTGACTATAACCAGTAAGAAAAGTCTGTGCTTCCATGAGGTAGCAGCAAATTACGCTTAAGCTGTTGGTTCACAAACATGCTAGTGAATGTGTGTACTTGTCATTCAAACAGTTTTATCAAGTCCTGCTTGAAATGAGGAGTATTTTAGTTGAGTATATTTTGCTTTCTCCTTTCCTAAAGGATACATGCCATATAAAGATCAAGGCTTCAGCTTATTGTACACATCTTTCTATGCTCAGTTCTCAAGAGAAACAGGTGATGGCTATGCGACTCTTTCTGAAAGCCTGTGGCCATAGGCTCAGCTTGCCGAGCCTAGGGTTGTGCCTCCTGCCTTCTGTCCACATGGCTGCCTTACAGATTACCAGCCCAAGCAACTTGCAGAAATAGCAGATGTGGTCAGGAAAGTCCTGAAGAGGCTATAGTCTGAAGGGATAGAGCTGAAGAGACTACCATAACACTGTCTCAAGCAGAGGCAGCAGAAGTCACTGGTTCTGCAGACAATACTGTATAAATAGCAGACATCTCGGAACACAACTACACCAATTAAGATATTTGAGGCCAGGAAATATGTTTTCCTTAGGTTAGGTTAACAATAACAACCTAATTTCTTATTTTATTTCATCTTTCTCTGAAGGGTGGGATGTGGTCTACTTCCTAAGGCACTGCAAATCAGGAAATTTCCTGTTAAGGTGGGAATCAGACACCCTTGCAATGTTTTTCATTTCTCTTTCTCACTCCCTGTGATATGTGATACATGGGATGTATCTATGTTGCATGCTAAATCCTCACTCAAGACCCAATTTCATACTACATATTATAAATCTTATCTGTGATGTCCCTTTATAGAAGAACTATAAAATCTCCATAATACTCCAGGGCCAGAAGTCCAGCAAGAGTTAGAGAACAGGTCACCAGCTTGGATAAAGAGGTACATGTGGTTGTCTTCTCCCAGCTGAGACTCACTATTCAAACAGGCAAACTTAGATCTGAATGTACAGCTCAGTATCATCTAGTATGTGTGTTTGAGGCTGAATTCCTTGTGTAGATGTGTATGAAGGTATATACATATAGTGTGTGTGGAGGCAAGACTACTTCATGCTGTGATTTCAGACATCAATGCCATCTTGCCCCTACCACAGAGTTATTTTTGCCACTTCATAAGGTCAGCTCAGAAGAACCATAGTTGGAACAGGCTAGACATGCCAATCACCACAAGAAATATATTGTAGCAGTATGGTAAATCTATGCCTTGTTTTATTTTTAAATGCAGGTACTTCCTCTGCCTTTGGCAAATACAACCCCCTGTGCATAACTCGCTTCAATTTCCTGCAGTTTGTCAGATGCTAAATTCAACAGTGTGGGAGACTCTGCTGGTGCCCTCACTTCCAAAACCAGCTGCAACTGTGAAAAATAGAGCCAGATTCAAACTTTATTTCATTTCACTTATTCAGGTGCAACCCTTTCCTGGGTCCTCTGAAATTACGCAGGACTCCAAATGAGGGAATCGGGAGAGGAGGGGAGATTAGGCTTCATTGTGATGTTAAACTAGCAATTAATTCTTGATTATATTTTTTTTTCGTTACATAGGAGACATGGCTACTTTAAGACAAAAAAAAATAATAAATTTGACAGCTCTTGTTCACTCTGCTGCACGGGAGGTTGCTTAGCAACCCTGGGATGTGGGAGAGGGGAGGTTGCGGGAGTCAGGTGCAGTAAGAGGAGCGGGTCTGGCACTTCTCTGGATGCCGAGCAAGCCAAGCTGCTGCGGATGACAGGAATCCAACTGCATTATGTATCTCGCTGTCCATGGGGGATCCACACTACTGTATATGGCCAGCATGAGACCTACCTGTGATGGAGTATACAGCTCCTTTAAAGATCCAGTAGGACAATTTGTCCTTGTAGCTAATATAATTATGTACCTCTAATGGGTAAGTGCCTTGGGTGGTAGAAGCAATAAGGTTTAATTCCCAGCTTAAAGATTTAAAAGACTTCCTGCTTAAAAGGGAAAGAGAGTTCAGTGAAGGCAGCGGCTTCCTGAGAGTGAGGGAAGTGCTTTGAAGGAGAATGATGCTGTATTCTGCTTCACATTAATAGGGTCAAGAGAACCTATTTGGAAGTTTTAAGTCTGAGATGCTGTGTGAGGAAGCCAGGAAAAAATCTCCACTATTACCTATTACAGACCCAAATTTACCCCCAAAGGTAGGGATGAAATACTGGGGAGGCCTTATGTGGTTCAGGTCAATTGGACCCTAAATGGGAGCAAAGCTTGACCAGCTGGCTGGAATCTCTCACTCCTTTGCATTCATTGATCCTTCTCCAGAAACCTCTGCAGTCCATTCCAAAGTCACCTGTCTCTCCCAATTAGTGATACATTAGGATGAATTGTTTTTATTTGCCACAATCAATCATTCTTCTATGCTAAACCCAGTACTCTCTCCCAGAGAAAGGAGAAGGTCTTGCAAGATGAAATGAATCTGGGACCCATACAAAAGAAGCTTTTCATTATCTTCCAGATCCGTCACTTGTGTCCATGTACTGCTACAGCTCTGTAAGAAAGATTCTTCTCAAAGGTCAGATCTGGTACTAGGAGAGTCTGCAGTCACTTCATATCTGTGCCATAGGTTTCTCTGAGATCTTGCCCAGGCCAGTTAGCATCCCCGTGCCTCATTATCAAAGTAGGGTGCAAGTACTTTTCCTCCAAGTTTAGAATAGTCCTTTCTCTACCAGGAACCTCCCCTATATGAGCCAAACAGAGAACTGCCTTTTTGTCAATTCAGAAGGCCCTCATTCAACAGAGCATCACCTTGGTGTGAAGCCACTGGACACAACTGTCATGGAACTGATAGAGTTATTCTGAAAACTCACTACAACAAGTGGGAGCTAAAGAAAAGCCAGGGAAAAAGCAGATAACCCTTTACTGAGGTTTAAGAGCAGGAATAAGAAAGCTTATTGAGCCTCCTGCACAAGGCCTGACTGCTGTTTCCACTGCCAGCAAGCAGAGTTTTTCCCCAAAGAAATAGATTTTAGAGTATTCCTTAGGTTTCACCCTGTATGTCATCAGATGGCTTTAGCATTTTCCGTACTGATGATGTTTCTGGTCACTGCAGATTCTATTAACCCTGTAAGAACCTTACACAGATACCCCATGAACTGATTTAGACTCAATGAGAAACTTTCCCTACAGATGGGACATTGGCATTTCTCTTATCCTGAGACATCTTTCTCTCTCCTGCTCTCTGGGAGCAAGGGATGCCCCCCTACTTCACTTCAAGTCAAATTATGATCTCGCATGATTTTATTTAAATCAAAGCTGAACTCCATCCTGGAAGATCAGGATGATTTTTTTTTTCTTTTTCTTGGGTAATGAGCTAGCAGGATAACAGGAGGTGCTGGTGACACATTTATGTACGGTCTTATGGCTGTATAGGAAGAAATTGGAGGAGAGTTAGCCCTCACTTTCTGACACTCCAAGTTCAAGTACTGCTCAATTACTCTGTCTTTTCCTGTGCTGTTTCTATGGGCTATAGGATCCTTCCTTCTTCAGGTCCTCTTAACCTGATGTAGCAACATGTCACTACATAGGCCATCTATCTCAGAGAAAGCTGCTGTCCAGAGTACTCCAAAGCCTTCTTTTTGACATTGTCACATTGCTGATGACCTTGGCACTAAAAAAAAAAAAGGAATAAAAAAAGTACATCTAGCATAACTGCAGGTCCATGCTTGTATTTTCTGCTCCGAGATATCATCAGGCCCATGACAAAGTTTTCGGAGTGTTTTAGGATCCTTCTGAATATGGCTCAGGATGTATCCAGACAGCAACCTCAAGGAACCGCGTCCTATGTTAATACAGTAGTTGCAAAATCAATGCTTTTGCAGGGGAAATGAAAAGCTGCCAAAGGGCATGTGGCTTTTAGGCTGCAGTAGCACGGAGTAAAATAGCTGCTGTAATCCATCCTGGATTACTCTGCAGTGTGAGGAGCTCGGCATGCACATACGGTCAGTTACTGTGCTTCAGGTAAAGGGGGATATTCAGCTTCTAGCTAGTGACCAGTGGCTTTCTAAAACGGGCGTGACCACGTCCTAAATTGGAGATGCACAGTACATCTGTCATATTTATCATTTATCCCTCCCACCTTATAAAACCAAACTGTTTTTCAGGCTGCTTCCTGTTTCCCACCAAATCTTGGCTTTCTACTAGCTGCCATAAACCATTGAAATGATTCTCAGGTACTGCAGTGCATGAAGGATGGGTCCCTCAGCGCTGCTGCTCAGAGAACAATGTATCATCTGTCTTAGCTGAGATAAACTAGATTATAACTTAGATACCCCTCTCCTCAGCACATATCTCTAGTGCTGCTGACAGCACTGCATCACACAGACCAGATAATGTCTGCCCACCTGTAGCAACATGTTTTTGTCCTTCACCTTTTAGAATCAGATATCACACCCTTCGAATGCCAAAACATCAGGCAGATGAGCAAGTCTTGTGCTCCCAAGGACTTCCATTGACAGGAGCCATGGGTACAGGAGGGGCTGACGGGCACTTCAGCCAGGACAGAGTGAGGTACTAAACCACATCTAGTGTCAAAGCATCAATCAGGCTTTGACATGCATGCATCCATCCATGCATGAAGTGGATGCTCTCCTAATTTTAGCAAGGCAGATGCTATTTCCTGAATGCTTCGATAGCACTAAGAGGTTTACAATCAACCATAGTGCCTTAAAGGAGAAAGCCAAGTAGAGAAGGATGATAGCCAAAAGGGTATATAGTTGCCATCTTCTGCAGGAGAATATCAGAATAGCCTAACTACTTGGTATAAACATCACCTGTTTCCTGCTTAATTGCTACATGGTTTTGATCCTTCATGTTCAGGATGGACAACCAAAAGCTAATTTATATGCATAAGAATTGCCACAATATTAATGAAAATAAATATATTAAAATAATTAATGAAATAATGAATAATTGATGGAAATAATTAATTAAAATATTAAGTCAGAGGAAGATTGCATGACTTGCCTTAGCTGGCATGATTAGTGGAATTGTAAACAGCCCAGATTCCCTATCTTCTAACCTTCTTTATGTAGTTTTCCTCTATTGCTGAATTTGTGAAGACCGACGAGAACTCAACAAGGTCCTTTGTTTTGTCTCAGCTCTACAAAACCAAATTTCCCAAATTTTTTTTTTAAATAAATTTTGTCCCCAAACATTTAACATTAAAGAGCTGATCTCTGATATAGCTTAAATAGTCTATCCTAATAGCAGCCAGCTTTGGCTCCTTCTAGGAAACACCGGTGTGCAGTGTCAGATCATGGGACTGCAATGCCCCTTCTGGCTTTAATGGATTTCTCATACTTACTTAAAAATTTACAAGCCACTGCAGATGTTACTCTTGTTTTTCCACGTGCCTCTTAAAGCCTATTCCCAAGATCTTGCTGCAGAAACTTCTTTTTCTAAAACTGCTTAAGACTATTCTCAATGTCCCTGTTACCCCAGAGGGATCACTGTGATCAGCTATTAAAACTGTAACTTTCCACCTTCTTCCCACATATTTTTACCATTCAGTATTCCCAGCTGGTTCACATACATGGAAAACCCATTTGTAGTAATTAGATAAAATTACTTACACCTGCTCAGCACACTAGATTTTTAGCTGCAATAAATGACATTTTCCCAAAAGACTACATTTTAAATGAAAAAGGAATCTGAGATGCTTTCTTCTCCTTGTCTTCTTCCTGTTCCCTCCCAATTCCACTTATTGTTTGTGGCCTTTTAACAGTCACCCAGTAGTTATTTTTTAGTATTAAATCCAGGAGAGTGTTGGGCTGACAGATTACCAGCTTTTGTCTGAACGCAAGTACATTAAACCGAGTTTAATGGTGAGCACAGTGGCACCCACTATGCCAGTAGGCATCGCACAATTTCAACCTTGCAGCTGCACAGTCTGCATAGCTGTGCCATTTAGCACTAACAGCACGTAGAATGATTCATGCCCAAACTGGGCAAACAGAGTTACTGTACTCCATAGATAGAGTATACTTCCTCAGTACTAGATTTATTGTTTTTCTTGAGTGTCAGAGTACTAGAAGTTCAAAGGTGTTTAAGCAATATAATATCTGAAGTGCAGGTAGCAAAACATTAAAAATCAAATAACAAAAAACTGAGTTTCCCAGATAAACCAGCTAAAATCAAACCATACTGTTGTGGTTTAGCCCCACGGTGCAGCTAAAACACCATACAGCCGCTTGCTCAGTCCCCCCTCCCCACCCCCTCCCAGGGAGATAGGGAGAAGAATCAGGACAAAAAGAAAGATAAAATTCATTTGTTGGGATAAAAACACTATAACAAAACAGTAGCAGAAAAGAAAACCAGGGGGAACAACCCAGTAACAATAACAGAATATACTAAGCACGTGCATCCCAGTACAATAACTCACAGTGGATGATGACACCAGATCCAACTTTGAGTACTAAAGCCCATACCTCAGCACCATCCCCACTTTATATACTGGGCATGAGGTCACATGGTGTGGAACAGCCCTTGGGCTAATTTGGGTAAATTATCCCAGCTGCTGGCTAATTGGTAACTATCCCCAGCCACAGGTGCCACCAGTTCCAGCTCCTCTCCCAGCTCAGGTGAAAATGAACTTTGTTCTAGCCAGAAACCATACACCACCCTTTAAATGTTCACATAGATTTAATAACTACTAAATCTTTCACTGCAAGTCATCAGTTCCCATTAAATCCAGTGGCAGCTTCCAGAAGAATAATGCTCTTGTGGACCCTTTTAAAATAATAGCTGAATATCTCAATCTCTAATGCATTTTTCCCCATAACAACCACAACTAAGTCAGTACTTTTATTCCCATTTACAAAGCAATTCCTTCATTTGCCTAAGTTCATGCAAGTATCTGCTGATGCTGAGACAGAAACTAAACTTGGCTTTCTCATATCCCAGTCTCCTAACATAACCACTGGAGTAGTCAGCGGTTGGTTTGAATCTCTTTTCAGCCACTCCCTTTTAAACAGGCAAGACAGCATCTCTGCAGCATGTCTCTGTTGGACTGCATACCATAAAACCTCCAGCATGTTACAGAATAGATGTCCATAACAACAGTTTCCATCTCCTTCTCCTTTCCTTTCCCTGCAATATGTTACAGTTCTTCCTATCCTGAGCCAGGAGAACAGGCACAGAGAAACTGCACATGTTCAGACCTGGGAAGAACACAGGTGTTTTTCTGTCCCTGACTTTGCAATTCCCACTGTATCTGCATCGTAACTGACTGCTGCTTATGTCAGATACAGCACAACTTTGACCCAGGTTGTCAAAGACAACACAAAAATCCCCTTCAGGGATTTTTCTCCTAGCCTCTCTGCAGTTTGATAGCTTTCCTGTGTGCCACATTCATATATATTCGCATTACAGCCTTCTTATCCATTTAAGAGATTTTAAACTTGCAAACTTGCTTTCTAGGGTAACAAGGAGTGTCTTTATGCAGGGAGAGCATCAAATCCTTCACTGAGGTACAGGTATATTACAGCCACAATGTATCCCATGTCTAGTTAAAGAACAAACAGACAAAACCCCAAAGCCAGTTCTCTTATTAAAATAACAGAAAGATATTGAGTTTTTCTGGTTTCAGTTTACTCTTGAAAAATACATACTACCTTTTTTTTTTCCCAATTTCCACTAATGTATATGTCTCTCTCTATTTCTTCTTTCAAGGTTTGATCCATCTATTTTGTGTACTGTTATATATGAATCAGCACATAATCTACTGACTAATCTTCTTCAGGAAATGACAACCTGGAGGCCTCGCAGCAGAGCAAGCGCCAGCAGATGCCCTTTGGAGCAGACATAAGGCTATTCCAGGCTACAGTGGAAGGCCACCTTTTTGATGAAGCTGGTAATTACGTTATCTCAAAGCCACGCCAGCAAAACCTACAGAAAGACCAGATTTTTTTTTTTTTTTTTCCAGAGTGTTTAAATGACCTGATTTTCTGATATTAATCATAATAATTTTAGGACCTTCCATAGGGCCTGGTCCATGTGCCTGATAGAGTGTGGAAATTGTCGGTGTCTTTAGTAGGAAATAGTGAGCCTTTTTTAGGTCATCTGAGACATCTACTCATAAATAGCTTTTTCTACCTTTTTTTTTGGTGTTATTGAAGTAGATTGGGTGTTTCCCCACAGAGGTGATAGGTACTACAGGACAAAGTACATGCTATAAACTTTCAGTACAAAAAACTAATGACAACTCTGTAACATAATCAGCAATAAGGTCCTTAATTATTGTTATTGAGCCTTGCAGTCATAATAGGTTTTCTTTTATTTTCTGCATTCCCTTCCATATTTCCAGTATTTTCCTTTGGTATTTCTTTTCTGTGTAGTATCCAAGAACAAATAATTACTAAACTCTTCTTCTGGCTGTCAAAAAAAAAAAAAAAAAAAAAAATCCTGAGATGCTGTACTCAGAAACAGAGAAATATAAGGAGCCTACAAATTAATTTTCAGATATTAGGTTCCTTAGGCACAACCATAACTCGGAAACAGAAGTCAAGTTACTGAAGGGTGTTTGTGAGTGTTGGATTTGGTTTTGTTTGTGTTCCTTTTGGGCTCTTTCACTTAATGCCTCTGGGAGCTGAACTGGCATACTGTATATTTAAAAGAAATGCAATAAAAACAATTTAGCACCTTTCCCCTCTGTCTTCATTTGTTATTTCCCACTCATATGAAAGAATAAATTGTTAATATAGCTATTTATCTATTTATATGCCTATATACATACACTTTTTTTTTTTTACTGACAGAGTCAGGATTTGCTAAGCTAAAAGACAAAACTTTGTCTTAAACAGAAGGAATCATTTTCTCAGAAACAGGATTCACAGAAATAAGTTCAGGATGCTATTATATTCAAAAGACAACAACTGTTGTTTCTGTAATTTCTCTGTACCATCATACACTCTGATCTGTGACATTGTGGGTTTTAGGAAAATCAAAGTTGAGAGCTGCTGTGGGGAGAAGGGTCACCAATACCAAGAGTAGGAACTAACAGATTCTGTGTTAAAAATCAAATCTTACCCTTTCTGTTCTTGTTATTGATTTGTATCTTTAGTAGATCAACTGTCAATAACAGGTCCTCTCCTTCTCTCTCGTTAGGGCTGAACAATCATACGACGCAACATAATGTTTACGTGGCAGGCCAGGCCTTGCCCTATTTCTGTAATCACAACACAGATTGCCCAGAGAGGTGGTGGATGCCCCATCCCTGGAAACATTCAAGGCCAGGCTGGATGAGGCTCTGAGCAACCTGATCTGGTCAGGGATGTCCCTGCACCTTGCAGGGGGGTTGGACTAGATGACCTTTGAAGGTCCCTTCCAACTCTAGCCATTCTATGATTCTATGATTCTATGAATTTCTGGCCTTTCTATTAGCTCCTGGTATGAAGCCAGTGAATCACTGCACCGCTTTGTCTCAGGAAATAGGGATATGGGACTTGCTGTCTCAAACTGGGACAAAAGATGTATCTTGTGCCTTAGAAAAATACATAGTGGACTGAGAAACGTTCTTGCCTGTTGATACTGGTAATGATTACACACGATGCAATTAATGTTTTATGTTTTGCTATCTCTGTTAATGTCTGCAGTGCTATATTGATTGTTTCTATTTCAAACAATAGAAATAGATAGCTGAGGCCAACGCATCTGAGCTCAGATGAAACCAGCTCTTTAGCTCCACTGATTTGAACCCATAGTACTGACAATCAATTTATTCAAACTCTGTCAGCTAAGATCACCATACCATGGTAGTTACTGTACAACTGTTTATGCAGCAAGTGTCTATTTTAAAGCTTTTACACTCCCAGAGTTAACAGATATCTTTTAGATTATATGAACTTCAGCTCACAAGACTGGTCCAGAAGACAGAAGAATAAGTACAGCAAAGCCAGAGGCTGAAGAAACCAAACCAGGCTGCATAAAAGCAGATCAATAAGCTAACACTGTGCATCTGAGTATTCTGGGGTGTGTATTTTTTCTTCAAGGAGGATCTTATGGGATTTGTTAAATCACTGATAGCTACTTCATTGTATTTTCTGAAAAGGGAGGTGTCTGTTTCTCCATGGCAGAGGAAGATTTAAGTGGGAAACTGAGAAGCTGTGAAGGAGCTGTAACAAAGCATTCAACGGCTTAGCTTTGCTGGATAGTTTATTCTGTGACAAAAACTTCCTTAATATACAAAAATTACAGTATCTATGGATTATTTAGAATACCCATTGAGGTGGGTTAGGAAAGCAGCTCAACAACTTTTCTAAAGTAGTCATCCTGCCTACTGTGTGTTGCTTAATGTAGCATTTTTTTACCTGGTTATGTCATTCTGGCACTGCATTCCCAGCACAATGTCTTAGGTCACCCAAGTCATGATATTGTGGTACCTGTCTCGTGAGAATAATGTACACAAAATAGATAAGTACCTTTGATGTTAACTCCTTACACACAATGTGAGGACACTGAAAAAGTAGCAGTGGTACGAAAGTAGCTATAAAATAATTTACTTTTCTGCTCAGTTTCTTATAATCTCACAAGTCTACATACTAACAAGTATATAATAATATATAACTTGCTGTACGTGAACCTAAAAAACTTACAATAATTATATATAAACAAGTGGGGCTGGTGCAGGTGGTAGGGTGGGGTGGTGAGAAGTGATGAGAACATGAAGTAAGAAAGGGAAATTACTTAGTGTTTTCTCGAGCTACTTTAGTAGAAAATGAAAATTTAACCTTTTCTAGAAGATACAATTAAAGCTTAGGAAATCAGAGTGCCAAACCAAGTACCTTTGAGCAAGAACCGGGGAAGCCAGTGTTACTGTGCTAAGCTTATACCAGTCTGCTTCCAGGGGAATTATAACTCCTCTTTAATCACCTATTAGTCACATACTAAAGCCAAAGACACTGTCACTTTGTTTGGGACAGCACAGAAGAACATATATATATATTATAAAATACAACCATTTGAAGTGCAGGATATATCACCTTTCTTTGTGTTTCAAAAAACCTTCCAAATTATAGCAAAGCAGCTAGCAGTGTGGTGATCTGGCATATCACCTCTAACAAATTCAAGACAATATCTATATAACATTTCTGTGTGATGAATGCGTAAGGATTTGTTTCAATCCTGTACCTAGTAAAACCTTTCAGATGTTCTACTATCTCTGCTTTTTAAAAAAGTTAATGAAATTGTGGAGAGAGTGTAGGAAATAATTTCAGAGATGAATTAGAAATCTTGTAGGCAGTCAATGGGAACAGTCTATTTAGTTTGTGAAATGTACAATGAAGAGGTACCTTATTTACAATAAATGAACAATTTTGTGAGAAGAAAATACCACATAATAAAAAGCTCATTGTTCTGGTGGAGAACAACAAATACCTGAAAACACATTCATTGTGAATCAAAGTCTAAATATCTTACACTGGTGGTGGTAAAATACCGGAATAATTATAAAAGAATGGAGAGGTTTTCCATTTCTAGATTGCTTCAGTAGTGTTGTTGCTGCTGCCAAAGGCTGGCTTTAACAGCCTGTCAGAAGTTCTGGTAGCATGGGTGGAATGTGTTAAGACTGCTGTGGTCATACTAGACAAGCTAATGGTCCCTCCTGGCATCAGAGTCTATCAACCTATTAATTAGCAGCTAATTAGCAGCTGGTAGCAATAATAGGCTATTATCTTGTAGCAAATCAGCCAGTAGAATAACAAGTAATGCACACATTGGCACATTACATGACTGAGTAATACTCATTTTTAATGGCCTTACTTTTGCTATTCAGAATTAAGTAACATAAGTCCTCTGAGATATACAGACAAATAAACAGATTTAGCCACACAGCAGAGTTAGTCTAACATTAGGGGACATCCCCTGCCCCTGCTTTGTCTGCAAGTTATACCACAGACATGAAGGAAAAAAAGCCATACATTGTCTTTCCATTAGAAAGATTTCAGGTTCTTTTTTTGACAGAGAAGTACAAAGTCCACTTTAATACTTTAAACTTTATAATAAGAGGATATGGACCATGCAATATCTACATTTGAGCAAACATTTTAATGTTGCCATGTTATTTTTCATAACCTAAAAAAAATAGGTTAACATTTTGAGTTTCCAAGTTTTCCTTGGAAACATTAACAAAACCACTTTTTTCAGTTTTCTCAAAATTCTTTGGGGGAGAACACAATATTGTTCACCACGTCTGAAAACACTTTCTGTTATCTTTCCTTTCTGTTTGCTTTCCTTAATTAAAATTCTGGATGCACCCTGTCAATTGTCATCCTGGAAATCTAAGGACAGAGCCAGGAAAGAAAAAAAAAAAAAAAGAAGAAGAAGAAAAAAAAAGTCTTATCTTCAGTTACTCCTGAAATCTACCTCCTACATTCTTTCCTTTGTCAGAAGGAAGAGAGAAACTCCCCAAAAGAGTCACCCTGAAAATCCATACTAGATTAATATTATCCTTGTGAGAGTAGCCTTTGTGAAAGCTTACATTAACATCATCTATAGAAAACAGCATTAATACTTTCCTTGCTGGCAGGAGTAACTCCTCACCCATTAACAGACTAAGGCAAATGTCCTTCAGAAGCATCAAACTAAATCCACAGTACTAACATACATTCATTAACCTCCAGAATTTTTTTTCTGATTCTGCATTTGCAGTCTAAATATTCCTACCACAAAAGCTGGGATTTGTACACACAATAGCTCTGAATTTTGTGTGTGGACCAAGTGAGACAGGTTGATGCAGCTTCCTCATCTATTCTATACCCTAACCTTTTCTGGTATGAGAAGGGAAAGAAACAATGAAAAGATAAGAAACAGGAGTAATTTGTGCTGGGTCCTGGCCCTATTGCTTTCTTATAGATATTACAAATAATATACCTTTGCAATCCTCTGTTAGTATGGAAAAGAAGAGTTAAAAGAAAAAAACCTCAAAACATTACAGAGGCCAGAGAGCCTTATAATGAGATTAAAACACAAGAGGAAAAGTGTCAAACAAAATGGTTGCTTCGGTCATAAAAGGTCTCTGACCTAGAGCAATAGTAAAGTAGTGACATGCTAGTAAGAAAAAACTCTTTGGTGGGAAGTGCTCCTGATCTCTAATATTACTCACTTGGAAGATGCTATAGAAGTTCATTGTTTTGTCTCATGTAGTTCTAAATACTTCAGACAATACAAAAGAATCAGCAGAGAGTTGTTCTGTATTGAGTGAATATTCTGCATTATTAATATGCTTTTCCTCAGAATATTTTGTCTCTCCTCTGATTTCAAACTTCCAAGTTCAAGGAAGCTCCATGATCTCTGTGGTTAAACAAAATGGGTTTAGGCATTCTGGTAATTTCTTGACTACCTGCACAGTTTCCTCAACTCCTTCTAGGTTTATTAGTCAGTAAAGAGAGTAAGTAATTGCTTTAGTTGTGTGGTCTGTCAGGTGTTTTACTGGATTTGTCCAATAGACATATCTGTAACAAACACTTTGATTTTTTTTTTTTTTATCAGTGAAGAAAAAAAAAAAAAACACAAAACAAAACAACTGCAATGCATAGTCTTTCATTAATCCACATTCTGCTCAGATGTGGAAGTAAGATTCTAATTAAAGGCTCTGGGCAATCCTGTCTGTCTCCATATTAAGGCTCCTACCAAATCTGATGTTTTGCATTTCATTGTCAGAGAGTACAGGTGAGGTGTGGGAGGAAAAAAGGGGAGGGTAGAATGAGGTGTTTTGTTTCTCTTAGATAAGGACTGAATAAAGCAAAAGAGAATATTTCAAAGACAAAAGAGATGGAAGAAATGAAGACAGAGATGAAAAAATAAAAGTGAAGTGACAGGAAAGAAGCAAAAGTATTATTACTGCACATCCATTTTTAGTATACATAGCTACCATCATTGGTGTGATTTAAGGAAGATGAAAGCCAGATTTCTAACTTTGGCTAAGAAAGATTGTCTTACACTATTTTTAATACCAATAGAGTTCAGTTTCAATTGTGCTGAAAAATTATGTGAGGGGAATATAAAGAATGAAATTCTGAAAAAAAAACAACACACGTTACAGCCTCACAAAATTAATTGTTGCACAGCATGAAAATATTAGGCTAGAATATCTAGTAGATAGACTGGAGAGATATGAAATTTGTGAACACAATTACTTCAGGGTGAAAATGTCAGAGCCTATTGTACTAAAATAAAAATTCTATTGGTTATGGCAAATAATCACCAATTGAATCAGAAATATTCTGTCTATTATCCTACTGTATAAACATTACATTCATTCCATCATTCGAATGTATAATCACTGCCCTTGTTTACATAGCTTGCGTTGGGCAGAATGTGATTTTTTTTTTTTTTTGCCAAAATATAAAGCACTACAGGCTTATTAAATCCTAGCTATAAACTCTTTCTTGAGGAATAAAAACAAGCTGCTTTGAAAGGCTGAAATGGCTGTTGGCTCACCCGAAGTGATTTGTAGGGAACAAGGGAACATGCACAGAATGTGGTATTGCACAGAGAGCAGCACCTGCTTCCGCAGCTGAGCCAAGGCCGGGTGGATGGGAGCTGTAGATCATCCTGTAGCAATGACTGGGCAGGACCAGGCAGACTCTCCTGCTTCCTCAGAAATTTCATGGCAGATTCAGTGGTGAGCCTTACCTGAGCAATGGTCTTGCAAACTGTTCATCAGTCACTATTTCCCTGAAAGTCTGAACAGGCATTTCTATTTGTGCAAGACTTCTCTCATCCTAGCAAATGCATTATTTTGATTATTTATTGTTACAGCAGTGGCTGGTGGCTGGGAAGTGAGGAGGCTGCTATTTCAAATCAGGCAACATAAAGTTACACAATGAGAGAGAAGGTCTGTGCTATTTCTGACTCCTCCTGACCAGACAAGACAGCATTCACTTTGGGTGGCATGGTAAGGGTTAGGCCACGTTCTGGCTCTGAATCATTCCTCCTCTTGTAATGCAAAAGGTAGGAAAGGAAATAGAGAAGTGCCATTCCCAAGGTTAAACTATAAATCTGTGGGAGACTTTGGAATAGCAAGTAGCCTCCAGCCTGTTGGTCTGTGCTCACAAGGCAAGACTGTGCAGGACATTTATATTTTCCTTTCATCACAAGTTTCCTAGTATATTAACTTTCCTACACATGCAGTGTTGTATATCATAATGAAGAGACTTTCTGTGGTTACTGTCAATTTTTTCAAGCATCAACAGCTGTCTAAGCACACATGGATTACCATGATGAGTAATCCCTGTCAGGAGTGTGGTGGATGCTGTGTCTCTGGCATTGAGCTACAAGCACGGTCTTTTTCCCCTACTTTGTGTTCTTTCTGTAGATTTTGCAGTTAAAAACTTGAAATATAGAGCATGGAAAAGGAGATCATTTATCCAATTATCTTACATTCTAAAGTCTCATCATTATGTACAACATAAATAGAAATTGTTAATAAAACTTTATTTTCAATTGGTTTGGCCTTAAGAATATAATATATTTCCTTTGACCATGAAAAGCTATGCATCTCTCACATGAAAATTTGCATTAAAATAAATCACGTAGTGCTATGTGAAAGCTGTGTAAAACACAGATCACCACATCAAGGGGCTTTCGCAAAGCCATGTTTCCTTGTGATGACTACCGGAGAACAGGAGGTGAGACATCCTCATTCTTAGCCCTGGTCTGCCATTTATCTGCAGTGCTTGCTTTAAGACTCAGTGCTCTTATCTCTAAGAGGGGATAATAATGCTAGTGGATCAGGAGGCTTAATGAATCTAAAAGTCCTTCAGAGCTTCTTGGATGAGAGAGACCACAGAAATTCAAAGTATTATTACAAAATCCCTTAGTGCCTGCTCCAGTGGGGAGATCATCTGAAAAGCCTTTTTTCCTTTCCCAATCCACCGTAGAGTAAGTGACTGAGCAAGAGCCTTCAAAGGGTGGAGAGTCAGCAGGTGAAAGAACTAGAGGAGGCCTTTGCTGTCAGTATGAAGAAAGGAAAGTGCCCTACTAGCTCGACAGTCCTCGCAGCCTCTTCAAAGAAGGGCAGGAGTCATCTCAGGCACACAGATGGGTCTCCCATGCGCGTGACTGGTGCAGTGTCAGGAGAGTAAGGCAAGACAATGAATTAGGACCTTTAGAAGAGGCAAATAAGAGCAATGAGTCAGGACTAGTGACTTTTATTGGGAAGGCAAAGGTGTTATGAAAGGGTTTGTAATGCTGTCAGTCACAGACCCTTTTTGTCCCCTGATGGCTTATCGGAGAAAACAAAGAGGTTACCCCTTCTCCCAAAATTCATGGGCACCCTGCCTTGAGCCTTTCATTCAGACTGAGATTATCTGACCCACTATTTTCCTCCAGGGGGGTGGAAATTGGTTGTACACTTTTTCCTGAACAGAACACACCATTTACCTCCTGAGGAAACCTTTGCCTAGCAGGGTATAAACATTTCCCTTTTCCTTCCAGAAACAGTGGGGGAAATGAGTCTTCTGCCCTGCGTACAAGAAGCAACTTGTTTCTCATTGAGTAATGAAGGCAGTCATGTCACTACTCTAGGGAACCTCTCTGTTTTAAAGCTTTAAAGCATGTTTTGGGCTTAAGAGTTGGTTTATGACATATAATACCCCGATCATTTACCACGCTGCAGTATGCTCTTCTCAGAGTTATTCACCAGCTTTATTAATAGATTCCTTGGGTCACATATCATTTAAATATGTGTAAAACTTGACTAATTCACATGAAAGCAATGACAATAAAGCATTCATTTTATAGCAAATTAGCAGCAATTATGATCAGGGCTTGTTTGTTTGTTCTCAGAAGGATAGTTAAAACTTTGTGATCAGAGATAAGCATTTATAATGTACCAATAATGTTTTCCTTTCTCCCCTCTCGCCCCCAGAAGGCTAATACTTTGAACCCTGTAGGAGTCTAACGATCTCCAACAGAGCACAGTATTGCAGAGTGTAAAAGCAGACAGATCTTTAGCTGAAACTGCAGGGGACATTTTAGACCCGCAGACTTGTACTCAGATGTGCCCTGGACCCTGGGAGTTGCATAGGATCTTTGCTGATCACTAAGGCAGAGGGACTTTCATTTTGCTCCCCTCACCTCCAGCAGCAGAACTGTTTCTAATGATAGGCTACAGAGCCAAGCTAGGGCTTTTAGAAGTCTCTTTGGCTCAGATTCACAAAGGAGTTTAGATTTCACAATCCTGATCTATTTTTTGTCACTTACTGTGGATTGCTCTGGGCTGTCCGTTATATAAATAACGGCCTGATTAAACTCTTCACATGTGGAGGTTGTCACATATTCAGCGAATCTGTAAGTTTCTTTCGATAAGCTGGAAACCAGAGTTGTTCTGTGTGTGCAATGGAAAGTATTCCTCCTAATGGGAAGTATTCCTCATCCCCCTCTCTTCCACACACAGATGATGGAAAATGGGCTCTGACAAGATGACTGACTCTATAGACAAGGGGGTACCAGCAGGTAAAGTTCATCTCAACTTGTTTCCTTGTAGCTAAACGGGGGAGACAGGGACTGGATGGGTAGACTACAAAGTGGGTGCAAAACTGGCTGGACTGTTTGTTATATACGTTCACCTGATTTGTGTTAATATACATGGAATCTTTAATTATCTTGGGAAGAACAGGGTGATATGTACATAGTTCTGTATTTTGAAACTGTATAGGTAATGTATAAGTTTTGTTTAAAGTTATAAACGTATTTGAGAGGTGTATTTAAGTTATTGAAAATGTGTTTGGCAGGATTCACTCCTGCCGTAGTAGTTTGACAGCACTGAGGATTTTACCTGCTTAACAAGCGCTGTTTGCATAACAAGGACCCTTAACAGCAGAGCCAGAAAAAGGCGGGAAAGCGGGCTGGGGGCTGGTGACCACAGGCACGTAAACAACTCCAAATATGGGACCGGCCGCTTCGGTACTCTTAGCCAATGAACACCCGTATAGCGGCTAGTGACACGCTCTCAGCCAATCAGCACCTGCTACGAACGGTGTGAGTGACCAATGGAATGCAGCTGGTGAGCGCCAAAAAGGAGACGGGCACCGTGGGGGGACCGGGGAAGTTATAAATACCGTAACCGGGAACAAAGGGGGGTGCGTCTGGGTGAGCGGAGACTCCCGGTGTGCTCAGCGCTGTTTGCTTGCTTCGATTCAATAAATTGGAAACTTTCATTGGAATCCTGTTTTGGGGCTTGGATTCATTTATAACATATTCAAACAATACAACAATCTGAAGTCTAAATTATGCGCACCTGAGAGTGGTGGTGGGCCTCAGGTGACAAGGGTCAATACCGAGCTCCACTTCTAAATCAAAAGACAATTAAGGCAGTTAACTGCTCACCTGTACAATCACTGGAGGAAGGACCTGGAAGGGGAAGTTACTCACTTGTGTGATAGTATAGTGTTCAATCCAGCACGGAGACTTTTTTATTATGTACAGAACAGTAGAAGTTATGTGTAAATATACATGGGTTCCTGATGAGCTTTACACATACTACTTCACACAAGTTGGTATAAAATCCCCACTAGAACAAGGCAGGGCTTCTGAAATTTGATAATAATATTGTCTTTCTCTGATTTAAGCAGTATTGATTTCAAACACAATGACTTATATTCTGCTCCAAAGTAGCTCCATTTCAATATTATTGTACTAGTATAAAAATCTTTTTTTCTTCTTCTCAGGAAAATAGTTTGACAACATGGGCTTACCACAAGATAGAAAGTCTTACATCATTAAATGCAGGCATCTATTGTAAAGCAATTATAAGATGAGGAACCTCTATAGGCTGATCCATCCTATCCTAAAATAAATGTCTAAGTTGAGAAGAACATACTCCCATTCATCAAAAAGGGAACCTTGACATATTTCACACTTAAGATTTAGATAGCTATGCAGAAGTGTTACAAAGAAAAATTTAACTGCAATAGTAGTAAAGTGGTCAATGAAAAAGTGAGTAAACCTACCAACCTGTTGATGCGCAACAAGCAGTGACAAGCTCTGTCTCCTCTATATGTTGGCAAAATGAAATGTGGGTGAACTGCATTCTTCTGCATTTACCCTTGATTACACCATTGATTTTATATTAGCTACCAGTGAAGTTTAATAATATACTCAAGTATTTATCACCAGAATTGAGTGAAATGAGTTCACTAGCTTTGTTCCAAACCTGCTTCATAACACACAGGTTCTCCTCATTGCAATTTACCTTATTTGCATTATTGGCAGTTCTCCCAACAATATGGTATGAGACTAAGAATCACAAGTCAAGCATATATTTGTTTTAGTATCACTTTGGCAATTATTCATTGCAAGGAAGGATTCGCTTTCTCAGTTTAGATATGACTGTGGTTTAAACAGCCTTAAAAAAAAAAAAAAAAAAAATTTCAAAT
>WHYT01017504.1:1256934-1296069 GCA_009806455.1 Tetrax tetrax
GTAGACTCTTTGGTGGCTTGAGAGCACAGCCAAAGCTTTTCCTGCCATTTGGGATACACATAAGGTTTATCTTTTCTGTTATGTCTCTAGCTTCTAAAACATGCAGGCCAACATTCCCACCTTTAGCATAGTGGGATACTGTGGAAGAATCTCTGCCTCATATTTATATGGCCACTTATCTTGAGATTTCTCCTTGGGACTTTTCAGTAAAATGTGGCTAATATTAACCAACATATTCAGTAATGTTGCTGAGAAGAGAGATGGAAACAGGCAGACAGACACACTAGAGAGATCTCCTTTCCCTCAAAGAAAGTAGTGAAAGAAATCTATTAACCTTTCTCTTCTTTATCCATCAGTGTTTCAAATCTCTTTGTCCTTTGAGTGACTATTTAGCTTTATTAAAAAAAAATGTCATATGCACTTGGTTTACTTCCAAAATTCAGATTTAATGTTAAAACCAACAGCAAAACTTACCAAAAAGCTAGGGAGGGACTTGCAGGGGGATAGAAACATTTTTAACATTTGCTTTCCCAGCTACACTGATTGCAAAGTCAAATAGTGGAACAGCTCAGCAGAAAAAAAAACGTAACCAGTCAGCACCACTTTCTCCTCCAGGACTAATATCTATAATGATAATCAAATGTGTACAAGAGTTCATATGGATCCAATCTTAATTTGTGTGAAAAAGGCAAGGACTGCAAGATGCAAAACAGATGAAGGAATCAAGTATCAATGGGCAAGCAGCAGCAAATTCAAGTCATTGAATTTTTTCTGGTTTTTACTACTTTGAGCCTTTGTCCAGAAAAGCCTTATGTATATTAGTAGTCTACTTAAGATCATAAATTTCTAGATTTTAGGATTGGAACAGCCCATTATTATCATCCAATGTGACCTACAGAACACAAGCCAGAGAATTCCAGTTGCTAATTTCTGCAATTCAATAAGCTGCTTATTGACTTGATCCTTCAAAATGCTGAGCTTTCTGGCCTCAGTTGAGCCAAGCATTTGAAAGCGATCCACCTTGAAAGAGATGACTACCCAGACCTTAAAATTACCTGCAACATGTCTTACTTGAATGGAGTCCAAAGTAGTTTTCTAATAAAGGACTTAATCCTTCGTGGAAATAAGAAGGTGATTTAGGCCTGCAGTGCTGGATCCATAACCAAAGCAGTTGAGAGTGCACACATATTCACTCAGCTTACACAGAGAACATCACTCACAGAGCTGTTCAGAACATAAACTCAAAATCTGTCATTCCTCAAATGTTATTTTGTTGGAATCAAACCAGGTTTTGAAAATGTGTCAATGAATGTCACTGTTGACAGAAATATTCCTAAGACCTGGAGAAGACACCTTGGATGATTCCAAAGACCTTGAAGCTCACCCAAATCTCAACCTTCTTTTTTTTTGGAAAGCAGCCTTTTAGCAAAATTTCATTTCTTAAAAGCTTTGAATTTAATTCTAATAATTGTAATAAAATTGTAATAAAACAATGGTGAAATCTCTCAAGTCATTTTAGAAGGGAATCACCAGGCTCGTGAGAACACAGATTCCTTGTTTTCTTTCTTCTCTGCCCTTTTAAATGGGTTGTTACACTCACTTACTGCTCTCTAGGGCTGTGCTTCTTGCTTTGTGTAAGCACTTTTACAAAAACAAGAAAGGAAAAAATACTTGTTGTTCTTTAATCCTAGACTTCAACAGACAATCTGGGATCCCAGTCTGAAATGTCAAACTGCTTATGTCCACCTACAAAGCAAAGTTGAATTTTCAAATCTTTTATTTATTTATCTATTTGGCTGGTAAAAGATATCCTAGTACCTGTCATATTCCTTGTTAAAGCCTTTTGGTGAAAAGACTTTGAAGCATTATTCATAAATCTCATTTTTAAATAGCATTCCTTTAAGGTAAAAAAAAAAAGACAAACAAAGCTCTTTATTTTTCACTGCTCATTAGATTTTCATATCTGGAATGAGCATGGGGCTTTAAAAGGAACAAAAGGAAAGCAGCAACTCCAGTTGCCTGCACTGTCTCAAGCACTGTCACTATGTATGCATTCAGTTCCCATCCTAACACACCATACTCCTGTTCAGTGCAAAAAAAAACTGTGGGTAATGTCTATGGATCAGTTGTGATTTTTGTTCATCAGAATTGTCGTGGTGTGTATATGCATTGGCCTGAATTAATCTTCTTCACATGGGCTTGTCTGAAGGGCTCCGCGAGAAAGTCCCCATATTACTTACACAGGGCCACTGTGTAACTGAGGGTCTCCAGTTCGTTTGGCTTCTAATATGGGGCATATCACCCCTTGAAGATCTGATCTCTCTTTGGACTCCAGAGGAAAGTCAAAGTCACACTCAAGACATAAATGCTACAGAGAAATGAAGCTAGTGAGTTTATTCCTGCTTCCTTTGAAAAACCTCACAGTTGTCTTCAGTTTCAGTTGAAGAAAAGCAATAACAACAAAAAAAAAAAAACATAAAAAAACCTGCAATTAACTGTTTTGTTCTCTGCTGTTTTTGAAGACGAATTCTCACTTGATGTGAAACTTAGATCCAGTTTACATTTGTGAACATGAAACATCTCCTATGAAATAAAAACTTGTTTCAACATTCCAATTTTAAATAATTTGAAGAAGTTTCTTTTTAAAAATGTAAAAAAAAAAAATGTGTTCTTCATAGCGCATTCACAAATTCATTGTACTAGAGTACATGTCGTAGTTCAGCCCTACTGAGTACCACACCATGCAGCCTCTCTCACTTCCCCCTACCCTCCAAGGGAATGAGGGAGAGATAATATAACAAAAAGCTGAAGATTTGAGATTAGGACACGGAGAGATCATTCCGGTTACACTTACAGGCAAAACAGACTCAACTTGGGGAAAACCATTTCACTTTATTATTAATAAAACCAAAGCAGGATAATGAGAGAGAACAAAGACAACTTTGCCCCACCCCTCCCTCTTCCTGGGCTCAACCTCATTTCACATTGTCCCCTCCTCCTTGCCCCTTGCCGAGCAGCACAGGGCAGAATAGGGAATGGAGGTTGTGGTCAGTTCATGTTGTTTTCTGCCACTCCTTCCTCCTTGTGAGAAGAACTCCTCACATATTCCTCCCCTGCTCCAGCTTGGGTCCTTTTCCACAGGGTGCAGTCCCTCAGGAACAGGCTGCTGCTGCGCGGGCCCTCCATGGGCCACAGTCTCCTTTGGGCGTCTGCTCTGGCATGGGGTCCTCCCTGGGCTGCAGGTGGATCTCTGCTCCTCCGTGGGCCTCCATGGGCTGCAGGGGCACAGCCTGCTCCACCATGGTCATCACCACAGGCTGCAGGGGAATCTTGGCCAGGAGCTGCATTACTCCTCCCCCTCCTTCTTCACTGACCTTGGTGTCTGCAGCTGTTCCTCTCACAAGAAATTCTTCACAACAGGCTGGCAGACGCCTCTCAGGTTCTCTTCACATCTCATCTCCTCTCCACTTCTCACAGCCGGGCTGGGCCGAGTTGGGCCCAGTCGGCCGCCCGGCAGGAGGCCAGAGGGTGAGGCCTGCAAGGCCCACAAGGCTCGCGCCTCCCCCTCTCTGCCCCTGCTTCTGCTTCTTCACTCTTTTTTTTTTTCTTTCCCCTTCTTAAATATGTTAGGTATTATCACTGTCTCCAATTAGCTTGGCCCAGGCCAGCAGTGGGTCTGCCCTAGAACTGGCCGAGTCCACGGGACAAAGGGGAGACAACTTCTAGCAGCTTCTTCAAGAAGCTGCCACTGTAGCGCGCCCCCCCCCCCCCAACCATCACAGTATGTAAATATTATTTAATTTTCTTAAAATTATATATTAACATTTAATTTCAAAATTTGAAAGTTTAACATCTAAAAAATGTTTAGAAAAAAAAATTAATGAGAAATACCTAGATTTCAGTATTTCATTATGAACAGAATAGCAGAAATTGCTGAAGAAAAGAAATACTGTTTTCAGACCAGACTTTGTGTGTTGTGTGTAGCACTGCTCAGATTTCTGAAACTAGCATAAAAATTGATTCTTGTCATGTTAGCATCTGTGCATTTAGCAATCATCTCTTTATTTAGCCTCATAACAAGTCTGGGACAGGGTTACTTCCACAGTGGTCTGAGAGCACAGCTACATCAGCAGAAGCAGCGAGTTAACAGGGCCATAGCATAACAAGTTACGGCTCATCAGTGGCTGTCAATAGTAGTAGTCTGCGTGTCTGTGTATGTTCATAGCTCTTTGCAATCGGGATGAAAAGCCTTCTTAGCAGATGGAAACCTGTCAGTTTCTTTTTACTAAACTGCACTCTTGTGTCATTGATCCTTCAAGGCATTCCTTTTTTAAAAAATCCAACTGCTTCAGTAAAATCCCAGGGTGAGTCAGATAGGAAACATTTTTCAAAGTATTTGTTGACTCCTATTGTAAATGTCAATTGTTCCTGAGAGGATGGCCTCCTGGTCAGGAGCTCAGCATTTCCTAATATCCTGCTTAACTTGAATGCCAGAACTGGAAAGGAAAAGTAAAAAGTCCAACCCTTGTGACTCCAGACCAGTGGAGTTTCACATAGGGAGTTTTATAGCATATTCATTTTCCTTTTCACTGTCATGGTGGGTGGGTTTGTATAACTGTGCATGGAAAAAAAAAAAAAACACGACAGAAGAAAAGGTCTCTGCTCTCCTCAGTTTCCAGGGCTGGTTCAGCTCTCCTCAGTCAGAACAGGCTATGTGTTTACTAGTGCGCAGCTGAGCCAAGGAAGGCAAAGATGGAGATGGTAAGAAGCTGGAAGGAACCAGCCAGTAATGTCTCATGTGTGGGTTTTTGCATTAGCTAAAGTATAAAGTAACTTTCTATATATGTCCATGTTTTGGAGGGAAGACACATCCAAGATGGTTTTAAAGCAAAACTGACAGCAAAACCGAGGGCCACCTGAATGCTCCCTGAATACCCATGTGAATACTGAGGCAATTGCTGAGCTGTCTTTTTGCAGTTACGTTGCTAATGCTGCCCTCAGCTAGATAGGTTAAAATTAGCTGAAACACTTCTGGCTTAAACAGCAATTTCAAGAACAACTGGTTTTTTTGCAATATATCACAACTACTGCACTGTAGCTGTACCCAACTGTTTCTCTGTCATTCCAGCTTCCCTCCTCACTGAAGCTGGTCACCACTCTTTTTCCTGTAACTGCTGCCTTCCACCCCAGACCCTTTCATTTCTCCTAAGCCTAAGCTAGTCTATCCACTGGTATATGGAAAGCAAAAGTCATTCAATGTCCACAATGCAGGTCTTGGCTCAGAGTTCATTTGGGATGGAGGCCTTGGCCCATTTATATGTCTCAGCCTCCATATTCTGGTAAGGATCATGCTTGGAGAGGTGGGGATGTGTCTCAAAGTGACCCAAAGAAGGAGGACAATGGGTACAAAGTGAGACTCCTCTCTGTTCACCATTTTGGGTATATAAAAAAAAAGAGTTCCTTCATTTCACATCTCAACGAAAGAGCAAAAATGTCAAGGTCCCCTTCAGGAAAGATACATAGCAGCAGGGTGTGCTATGAGGTACCACTAAGGAGTCCTTTCCTCTGATGTGTTAGGAATAATAGTGGCAGATGCACCACATTCTCAACCAGGCATTATCTACATGAATTCATTCTTCTGCGTCCTTCTTATTACAGCAGTAATAACAACAGTGCTGCTCTGATGGATTCCTGAAGTTAATTTCTTTATGAGACAGAAAAGGCAGTTCTTGTCGTAGGCTCTATGTAAAGCCTGGCAGACCTCCATATACATCATATCTGTGGATTATGTTTAAGTTCTTATTTGGTTTCTTTTTATCAGAAAGTTTCAGTATTTTACTGAAAAAAAAGAATTTCAGTATTACGAGTGTAGAAGATGAGTTACAAGACACGGCCCACATCACTGGACAGGCAACCAGAAGAGAAAAAGTAGAATTCCTGCTCTGCCAAGTGCTTGTCCTGTGCAGATACTTGACCAAACCTGGGATTTTGTCATGTAATCAATGCTCTGACTCTAGGAAATAAGTCATATATGTGTAATGCCTATGGCTTTCTGGAGTTTTGCTATCAAAGTCCACTTTCATCTCAAGGTACATTTCCAGAATCTCGCATGCTGCCATCAGTAGAGGTGATTTCCCCTTGCAGCTGAATGTTCTCTCCTTGTGTTGACCACATGTGGTACATACCACACCAGCTCAGACCACTGCCACGGCACAGGTGGGAGATGGAAAAGCTGTTTCTTGGACAGCAGCTCTGACAGCAACTGCTTTTGGTCTCAAGATGAAATTCATCCAAAACTACGTGTATGGACTTCACCACATGTTTAAGCCGTGTAATCCAAAAACAGTAAAAAAAATGAAACAGCACAGAGGCCCAAGTCAAATGAAATGTCATTAGTGACAGTGACTTACAGGTATCCACTACAGCCATAGATGAATCAGTCACAGAAATAATATTTTTGCATGCTCAGTGACACCTGACAAAACTGACTGACTGACTGAATGTTCCCTTCTGGCAGAGTGAGTGTGCTCATCTTCATCTTGCACAAAAAAAAAAAAAAAATCTCATGCCACTGACTTGTATGGGTAATAAATCCTGAGTTCAACAGGCTTGTCATCTGGTGGTGAGTCGCCACCCACCTCATAATGAATGACATTAATTTGGTTTTGAAGGAACAGCATTTGCATGTTATATCTCATGGGGTTTTAAACAAAGAATGAATCTGATACGTGCTGTATAGACAGCTCACATGGACAAATATAGCAGATTTTATTCACGGAGGAAGTCCCAGAGGGAGCTGGGAATTTGTGCTAATGCCAGTTAATCTCAAGGTTTAGGAGCTGGAAAAGAACAAGGGGAAGTAGTTTAAGAACCTGTCCCAGCTGGTAGTAGTGTCTGTGCTTTGGGAGGATATATACATACGCGCTCATCCACCAACTGCCCCCACACACAGACACCCCAAGAGCTTCAGAAACACTGTACAACAGCAATTCCTATGAAGTTGGGGGGAATATCTGTTCACCTGACTTTTTATCAGTCAGACCCACTTAGGGGCACAGCATGTGTACACGTGAGACTTTCTCCTCCTATACCCCCATTGTCTTTTTCATCTGGGAGCCACCTCTCCTTCCTACTTTCCCTAGATTACAGGTGTCATTGCAGAGAAGTGGTTTGCCCCAGTCCCCTTCTTGGATGGCAACGGGAAAAGGGCAAGGAGAACAGCTAAGGCATCTTTTGTTCCCTGTTTTTTTTCCTGTACTGCCTTTGCTAAGGTTGTGAGTATGAGGGTTCGGTGCACATGTGTATCCATATATGTTCTGTGACATGGTCAAAAAGTATGTTATGACACTGATTTCTCATTGGACCCCTACCATCTAGGTCTGCTCCTCCTGCAAATGCAAAATCTGTTTGCATTCATGGAACTGAGTATGGAAAAGGTAGCTAGCTGAGGTCTCTCAAAAAAAAACCAAGCTATTTTTGTCTCATTGTAAAGTAGACATTGCATACAGACATATACAGCAGTTATGCACACACACACACAGAACGAGTTTTTCTTTTTTATCTTCCTTTTTTTTAAAAAAAAGATTTTGCGCTATGTCTTTCAGTTAAAAACAAACAGGGAAATAAACGCAAAGACAGTCATTTCAAATTGAAATTAATTTTTTTACTGTCTCTCCATCACTTCTGTTCCAAGTAGCTGTTGAACATTACCCTGTCAACTCTTCAAGTATTTAACTACAAAATACTCTTCATAAATAATGTAGGCAGATTAACTAAATGGTACATAATTACTGCAAATTTAGAGTCCCGTTGCAGAATATATTTTATCCATGATTACAGTGCTTACAGATTTTCCAAACACTCTCTTGTATATTTGACAGTAAGCCGCAGGAAAATTTCAGCTGTCTATAACTGCTTTTCAGAATCTATAATAACTGAGATTAACATGTTATTAAAGACTTTGATTTAGGAAACACCTAATACATTTTTCTATTTTTTTCCTTCCACTTAAAGTTAAAAAAACACCATCCAAGATTGGACTTGTAAAGTGGAAGTTTTCAAAGTTGATTGCAGGTTCACAACTCTGTAACAAGGTGCTTTCACTCTGACAGAGACTCAAATGAGACAATTAACAGGAGCAATGAAGCAATTCAAAGAGAGAGGTGTGGGGCTTTTTAAGTGGTGCTTCAGAAAGCCAAAGTTCTCTCTGTACAGAAAAGACAGGAGCCAGGGAGTAATTGCCTAGTCATTTCTGTAAAAGGGGCTTCAAATCTCAGTTAAATAAGATCTTGAGCTTAGCACAGGAAGGTCATGATTCTCTGAAGCTGTAAAGATGTTCCTCCCCTGCAGTGGTCCATTAGTGATTTGAAAGATTTTACATTGGTCATTACAAGGTACTGAATGGATACCAAAATAAAAGCTAAAATGCAGACTCACTACAGTTCCTGTTGTGTAGTAAGGGAAAATCTCCACTGACTGCAACAGCAGCTGGGCCTGTCTCTATTGGTAATGAAATAGCCATCTTGTATCTGAGCTCTTGCAGTCTTCACTGTGTTGTTGCTAACAGTACAAATGTGATGTGGGTAAGGACAATATATCCACGTCTGATAGTCTGAATAAAGTTACTGGTCCCAGAGCAGCAGATGCTTTTCAGACTAAGAAACTGAGATTATGTTTCCAGAACCCTGGGCAGGCAACAAAAGCACCATTATTTGAGCAAAGTCCAATGTTATATTCTGTCCTCAAAAGTGTAGCAACATAAAAATTTCGGCAATGTAAGGACAATTCAATTTTGTTCTTATTCCCAGGCCAGCTCACTTCAGCATTCACTCTATGTGTCTTCTCTATTCTCCCCATGCAGCTTGGGAAAGCAAAGGCACCAGTAGATTACCTTTAAAATCAGAAAAGCTTTGAATGCTTCTTGCTATTTAGTGCCTTAAGTGTCCAAGTTAGGGTAGTACCATGCATGTATGGTTCCCATCCCAGTTTTCTTGTTCATTAGCAACTCTCTACTCTGCATGTGCCTCAAATTGGCCATCCTTCTTCAGAAATAAATCCTGGCTTGCCTAAGGTATAGTCCTGCAGTGACTGTCTTACAGAGCATTTCCATTTCCTCTTGGATTCAGTGGGATTTTGGGGTTCATATTTCCCTTCTGTGCTTTGACGTCAGTGTTGTGCTTCACTGTCTTGGGTGTATGAATACTCTCACGAACTCATGAGCTCTTCCCTTGGCACTGAAGGTTGCAGGAGTGAAGGAGCTTGGTGTCTTACGATATTAGTCAGCACGTCATGTAGTGAATGGAGGTGGGATTAATCCTTATGAGAACAAAACTCGGTCTCTTATTTGCTGTTAATCTTGAGATTCTTACAGCTATGACAACAGTAATGGAAAGACCAACTTCTGAGTATGTTAGATGGACATAAGGAAATAAACTGGACCACTTCTGCCAAATAAATGATTTCTAGGCAACGCACCTCTTAGGAAACATCAGGTTCTCAAAGAGATTTGTTTGTATTGTGCTGAAAAAAATGCTCACACGGTTCCCAGGGCAACATCTCTGATGTATTGCAGGGTTAGGACTTCAGAGGTGTACTGGGAAAAAAGCAAATCTGAAATGGAATTTCACCCTCAGTCGCTGCAACAGATAATGATAAATTTCAGGCTGTCTTATCCACAGGTACTTGCCCTTGTCTCCAAATATGGAGACTTAGGATGTGGAACCCTATCCTTGAAATGATAAAATAAGGCTATTGTTTAAGCTGGTGGTTAGGTAATCTTTCTTCTATGGGCTATTTTTCATATATAATCTTGGAAAGTCATCTGTTCTCTCTGTGCTCTAATTTTTGACCTGTAAGATAAAGGCATCATGATTATTTTCATGTAACCCTGTTTAGAGCACTACTAGATCAGAAAGAAGAGCAGTCATTTTATTCAGTGGTT
The DNA here is from genome assembly GCA_009806455.1 of Tetrax tetrax. Lineage (NCBI taxonomy): Eukaryota > Metazoa > Chordata > Aves > Otidiformes > Otididae > Tetrax > Tetrax tetrax. Next base: position 1,266,875 of record WHYT01017504.1, read on the forward strand.
GACCTGAAAAAAATCAGAGAAAGACTTTCTGTAGATTAAATAAAAATGGAGATATCTTCTTTGTCTTTTTTTATTTTTCATAAAAGCCATTCATAGATATTGTGTTCAGTCCCAGCAAAGTGAATCATTTGGTTTGGGCTTTTACCAATTCTTTTTTTCTCTTTGTAAAAATACATTTTAGTACATTTTGTGTTACCAAGTTTTCATTTAACAATTTAATGCCTCCCCACAGTCACAACATTTTCATAGAATGGTTAGGGTTGGTAGAGACCTTTAAATGTCACCTGGTCCAACCCTGCTGCAAGAAGCAGGTACGTCTTCAACAAGATCAGGTTGCTCAGAGCCCAGTCCAGCATGGCCTTGAACATTTCCAGGGATGGGGCATCCACCACCTCTCTGGGCAACCTGTTCCAGTGCTTCACCACTCTCATTGTAAAAAAATTTATTCCTTATTTTTAGTCTCAATCTACCCTCCTTTACTTTAAAACCATTACCCCTTGTCCTGTCACAATAGGCTCTGCTAAAAAGTTTGTCCCAGTCTTTCTCATAGACCCTCTTTAAGTACTGAAAGGCTGTAATAAGGTCTCCCCAGAGCCTTCTCTTCTCCAGCCTATCCCTCTCAGCCTTTCTTCATAGGAGTGGTGTTCCATACCTCTCATCATCTTCGTGACCCTCCTCTGGACCCGCTCTAACAAGTGTCTTTCCTGTATTGAGGACTCCAGAGCTGGATGCAATACTCGAGATGGGGTCTCATACTATCTGCCAAATATGAAACAATTTCACAAATAATTGTAGTCCTTCCAGTTTTCATCCTCTATTTTTTTTTCTGTTTTTCTCTTTGACCCAGCTCAATATGCAGTCTATAGTACAATGAGTACCGAGCCTCAAGGGAATAACTTTTAATGTGGCTAATTGCTTGTATTTTCTAGGGAAGGAAGGAATGACATCAGTGACATAAAGGAGGCAGACCTGCTGTAAACACTGACAATCCCATATATAGCAGTGGATTTTGTATTTCTGTCAATTAATCCTTATGTTTATTAGCTAAAAAAAAATTTATGGCATTAGAATGGAGGAGACAGTTTATTACTCATCCCAGTCTAGTTTGTCTTTTATCATCTTTGCTTTATGTTCTACAAAACCCCAGACTTCACCTGGAATAGGTACCACCTCAGTTTTTTCCACTCTCGTGTCAGTCATGGCAGCAAGCAGGACATCTTTTATGATTTGAGCACTTCACCTCATTTATTTCAGTTGTGGCTCTGGTTCTGCCAGAGGAAAAAAAAACTATGACAACAACAATTTCTCTTCTTGACATTCAAACTGCTGCATACCTCTACTCTAGCTTATATGTTATCTCTCATCCCTTCCTCCCTGCTCAAACCTCTTATCTTTCTGGACCTTGCCAGTGATTTCTGATTTGATCATCTACTTCTGTTGCCTTTCCACTTTCTTCTTCCACACTTCTACCATGGACACAAGAGATTTTTGAGCCTTAAACAACATTAAGCAATAGCTGCCAACAATGAAAATTTTTATTGATCGTTCTTCATTACCATCACTGAAAACCTACTTCCAAATTTGGTAAATAAACTGTAATGTCGAAGTTTCCTTTTAACGTATTCTGTCATTGTCCTGTGCAGGGTAGGAATGAAACAAGTGAAAACCTTCACCTCTGCTTCTGGCTTATCAGCATTCATTTATTGCAGAGGCTTTCAAACGTTAGATTTGCACACCCTCATAAATGGCACACAGGAATGATAGGTCTCTAATCAGCTGTGCTACAGGGACCACTTAGAGGGGAGCCCAGACTTCAGCAAATTGCAAAGCAATGCTTCAGTGGAGTCCAGAACAAGGGCTTCTCTTGAAACAGAGTGAAAGCTGTTGCCCTCATCAAATGTTGTAAAGAATTTGTGTATGCAGATGGTGGTTGGCATCACTGTATACAGATTAACCTCTTCCTTGCAATTTTTAGTCCATATAAACATATCCAACCACTGCAGCCTCTATTGTAGGATCTAATAGTGTGAGTAAAAGATGAAGAAAAAACATTTCCAGTGTTACGGTTTCTTATACCTAGAATGACTTTGAAGGGTTGAGGCTCTTTTGTTTGGATGTTTAGCTGAACGCTAGACAATGTTGGTCAAAGTCAAGTTGAATAGATATGTACACATCTCGTATGATATTCCATGTCATACAATTATTGTGCTGCGTTCATTAAGGGAGATGACACTTTCATGGCATGCAGAAGAAATAAGAACTACTTTCTTAAGCTTCGCAGTTTAGAGTTCACACAATGTTGTCCTACAGTGTCTCAGTTCTGGTTAGGATAGAGTTAATTTTCACCTGAGCTGGGAGGGGAATTGGAGCTGGTGTACCCTATGGCTGGGGGCCACAGCTGGGATAGTTACCAATTAGCCAACAGCTGGGGTAAGTTTACCCAAATTAGCCAAAGAGCTGGTCCATCCCATGTGACATCATGCTCAGTATATCAGTGAGAAGGGGGTTGAAGGTGCGCGCTGCTACTTGGGAGGAAGCCAGGCGTCAGGATTTGCTGTAAGCTATTGTACTGTAATTATTTTCCATCTCTGTTTTGTTTTCTTCTGTTATTATCTTAATTTTTTTTTTTTTTTTTTAATCTCAGCTCACGTGTTTTGCTGCCTTTACCAGTTCTTCTGTCCGTCTCACTGTGGGGTGGGGGAGTGAGCGAGAAACCGCTTAGCTTGGTCCTAAGCAGGGCTAAACTACAACAACAGCTTTACAGCTTAATGGTTTTTCTTGTTCTGTAAAGTCAGTTAATCACTTTTGTTTTCATGAATGCTTAAAAACAAGGTTATCACTTCTCTGTAAATCTACCTGTGCTACATCCTCTTTCTGTGCATCTCTGCGTAAGTACTTCTCGTTGTCATATGCATTTGAAATAAATTCATTATTACTCCTTGTGGAAGCTGGAGAAATCAGGCACAGAAACTGTCATTTCCTCAGGATGATATAACTATTCTGGGAAAACATGCTAACTATTTTTCCCTATTTCTAGTATTTTCATGTGCATCTACCACAAAAATGGTGCAAAGTGGTATTTCTTCTTGGAGAAAAGAAGGCATGGAACAAAGAGGCAGAGTTTGAGCTTATCCTTGTATGGAATTGAATTCTCTGCTTTGTGTCAGAGAGAAGCCAGCTGGGTTTGAAGCTTGTGCTGCTGATGCCACTGTATAGGCAATCATACACAAGTATCATAATGAATGGCTGGAGTTAAACCTTCTGGCAAGAGGCCTGATGGGTAATTACTTTTGTCTCCACAAAAGAAACAATTTGAAATCTGAGTTATAAACAGGCTGTGTGTTCTACACCTCCTGCTGCTTAATTAATACCTTGCGTTGGCAAAGAGGAGTTGGTACACCCCCACATCCAACAAATCACGTTCAACTACGAATGTAGTTGAGAAAGTAGTTTTGCTCACGTTTACAGTACGCTTTACAGCTTGTCAGGAATTAGAATTTCTGCCTTGCAAGATCTGCCAATATTTCCATGTTTGTTTTCTGGTCATGCTAAGTCAATTTTATTTTTTTTTTTTTTTCTCTTTTCAGATGAATAGGGAAATCTGGTATCTCAACGCTATTTGGTTTCTCTGAAAAGTTGCAGCTTGCTTTGACACTGAGCAATATCTGCCTGCACTGCTGCAGTGTCTGTTTGGATTGTCATCCAGATACCTCATGTCCTCCAGGACCGGCTAACTTAGTTTCTCAGAATCTCTATGGCATTTGATGCTGAGAAGGGAATTGTGTGCTCTATGAAAAAAGTGGTTCAACAGTGGTGGTCGACACGGAAGAGACTGAGGGTAGAAAGCAAGCACTTCCTGTAGAGCAGTGCATTGACTCAAGTAATTGCTAATTTAGGCAAAGCTGAACTGGAAGAAAAAGAGGAAAATTATTTTATTTTGGTTTTGGCCCACACAATCACAACAATTCAAATCTTGTATCCCCTGCAAAGGAATTTTTTGTTTTGTTTAGAAAATGTCAACTTTATGTCCCTTCCTCACTGAGGGCTTTCACTGTTTTTCAGGGGAAGAACTACAACTACGTGCACCTCCACTGAGACACCTTTATTTTTCCTCCTCATCCACAGTTCCAGTAGCTCAGCTTTCCCCAGGATTCAGTGAGTCCCTGCAGCACAAGTGAGAATCACAGAGGTACTTTATTTAATTTCCTATAATATTGCTGTTCTTTCCTAAAGCTTGTCCAGCTAAACCTCATTGTTATCCTTGGTGGAAAAAAAAAAAAAAATCTTATTCTTTTTAACAATATTGGCAGTAATGCAGGCTGGCACTAGGACCTCCTTTTCTTCGAAAGCTTTGATGCTATTCAAACAGATTGTGCAACAGCTCAGTGGTCATTCATTCACTGCCTACAGCACTGGGCAGCAAGTGGCTCTTAATTCCCCATCTGATACAGGCACACCAAGGGAAGAGACTGCCTGTGGGGAAAATAAAAAGAATAGCAGCAGCTCATAGTGATTAAGGCACTTAGTGCTGTGGGTATTAATCTGCAATGAAAAAGGGACAAATGCTCTTTTCCTTTCCTGTCTTTTCTCCTGCACGTTTTCTTTCAAAGCAGTAAGCAGCATAATCTTTCTATTAAGGATCACTTCAAGAAAAATTGAGCTTTTGTTTCTTATATGGCCCATAGCTGTTGCTAAACCCTTTTGAAACTGTTTTACCAAAGCTATTGCTTAAAAAAAAAAAAAAAAAAACAAAAAAACCCCAACAAACCATGCCACAAACACAACAAATCCCTTTGTATTACTTACAGACACAAGCCATCTGCAGCCTGCCTTGGGCTAGGCTCTCAGATCAGGCTGAGACATACTGCCTGTTAAGTAGCACCTGGTTCTCTGTAAATGTGAAACCTAATAACTCAAGCATCCTCCTCAAATTCTGATCTCTATACTTGCATTAGAACTGGCTAATGCTTCCCTTCCCAGTGTGATCAGGTATTGCTTGGAAAACTTGCCAGGTACTTTCCCAGGATCTATCTGTTTTAGGAAAGGTCTTTTCTACTTGTGACAGCTACTGGAATGTCTTTGAGATAGTTTTTTTCCAAGATCTCAAATGCCCCCACTTTGCCCAAAAAGCCAAAGCAAGAATTGTGGGCTTGACTCTAGAATTCCTTGTATCTTGCTTCATCCCTGCACATCGATCTAGGTTATTAACATGCTGCTGTGATTCAGGGACCCTAACCCTTACTCCTTACAAAAGTATTGAGTCTATAAGGAAACCAGATGTGTCCCATCACAAAGGGAATGAGTAAAGGAGGTCTTTCACTTCTGGTATCTGTCCACCCTAGGAATCTCAGCTTTTCTGGGGGTGAGGAAAGGAATAGGTTGGAAATCAAGAGCTGACAGGCAGAGTGAGAGAAATAATGAAAGCTCAAGTCAGGTACTCCTTTTAAAAAATGACCTTCTGTCTACCAGCCACTCTCTGAATAACCCCTCACTCTCAGAGTATAGTCTATAATGCCTTCTGTTTAACAATATCAATCACTCTCCAATTTTATGGTATCTATGCAAAACTCAGAGCAATTTGAAGTTCCTCCCCAAGACTAAAAGAGGCTGTGAATACTGAAATCAATAGGAGAGCCCTCATCTCAGCTGTTAGAGTTCTCCCAGGTAGTGACCTAACAATTAAAAACAAACTATTTCTACTCCTTGCTTTTCTCCCTACTGTTCTTTTCAAATTCTTGAAGTCCTAATGGGTGTGACTTTATTTCTGGAGGTAAAATATAATGATACCAGAGAGTCTCACTCTGCCCAGCACTACAATTACATTGGCTGTAGCTCTTATTATGAATGAATGAATGAACAGCAACGGCTAAGATTATTTTCCCCACTGAACTGCCACTGCTGATGTTTATGACTCCAATGGGTTACGTAACTTTTCTTTTGATGTTGTTAGGTAAACTAAAGCTTCACTGTTCACAAGACAGCAATAATTTATATTGGGAAACATGATGTTCAACTGTCATGTCCTATCATGTCTGCTCAACACCAAGCAGGGTTAAGAGTTGCTTTGAAGGTGAAAGTGTTGATGAATGATAACCACTGAAGAACCTCTATGAACATTAGTTTGACCGTGCTCTGCCATGACTAATAATGGATAATTCTAATTCTCTCTAGATAGGCTATTTAAAATCAAGGTGATTGCCTTGGGATGCAGACCTTTGGAAGGGGGAAATCCTTCCTTGTCAGAATCAGAAATGGTGGTCGTATTGTTCCTGAGGCACTCCTGTATCTCCCATTAGTAGCAGAGCTGAGTATCATGAAATTTTTAAAGTATTTGTCTTCATAATATACCTGTGAGGTAATACTCCTTGGATTTTTTTTTTCTTTTTTTTAAAAAAAAGAAGGATCAGGGCTTCTGGTAGAGCTTGTGGATATTTAAGATGTTATCATTTCCAGTAGTCCTCCCTGTCATATCTGGGGGTTTCTGTGTTGTTAGCAGTCTACTATGATTTCCCCTTGTCTTTTACTGCAGCTCACAGGCTGCTGTATATGCTAAAATACTTGAACAGTCAACAGGAGCAGGCATACACTTCTTTCTGCTGTTACTATGACAGAGACCATAAGTCCTGGCAGGGACCTGTTAATGCTCTGCTTCTTTGAAGTAGAGGGAGAATCCGTGGAGATGTAAAGTATATGAAAGAGCTGGAGCAAATGAGATGTTTCAGTAGGGTCTCTTAAGTTCCAGGTAAATCCAGAGGGAATGTCTGTAGTTAGTGGATGATGGAAAGAGAAAAACTACATGTCACAGAAGTGGAGGCAGGGGCAACCCTGACCCTTTCAATTCCCCCGTAACTTTGTGCTGCTCACCTGTAAAATGACTTTTCTTTACCTTCAGGAATACATCTGAACTTAAATATCATATTTATATCTGAATATCATAACTCCGTCTGTCTTGCCAAACTTCCATCAGTGTTTACAGAAACACCAGCGTGTATGTGTGCATATATACATATTTTAGCTTCACATTAAATCTATACTTTCCTGGTTTTCTACAGTAAGTAGACAAACAATTTTTTTTTTTTCTGACTGTTCAATATTAAAGTGGGGTTATTTTGTTATTGGGTGTTTTTGAGCAAGACTGGGCTCTGTGAGTGAGAAAGACTACTTGTGTCTAGAGGGATTTAAAGAGTTTAAGATTTATATACTTCAAGAAGTACGGAATAAAAAGAGCAGGACTGGATTTAACTAGAACCTTTTTTGATTTGCATCCTAAAAGGTATCTGACAAATGTAGTAGTGATTTGGACACAGACAAATCTCACTAAGGGGCTCCTCCTTTCTTTGTCCAGTAGAAATGACAAAACCATCACAAAGAGAGGTCTTCAGAGAGATCACAGCTGAAGCTGTTACCAAAGGCACAAAATCTTTAGAAGGACAAGTATTCTTTCTCCTCTCACCTTTAACGCTCAGTATACCAGCCTAGTGTCACAAGCCATGTATAAGGTCAGTGCACAGGAGCTTCTTCAAGACAAGAGGCTTGAAAAGATCTCTCTCATGAATATCACTGTTCTTTTGATTGTGTTGTACTGAATGACTGTGCAGATTCCTCATCTGCAGAACAGGCCCAGCTCATTGGCACGAATCCCCCGGCTGCAGGTTTTCACTCCCCTTTGAAAATGTACAGTATTTCAATCCTGGAGTAGTTAGCGTAAGGACAGGTGAGCAAGTGAGTCCCCTCTCAATCAATTTTGATCACATTGAAAAATTTGTTTATGTTGTTTGACCAGAAACAGGATTCAATAAAAGGTGCCTGGATCAGGTGGGAATAAATATATCTCAATAAGTCAGGCAAAGTTACCTGTGCAGAGCAGCTGGGAGTTCCATGGGCAAGAGCCTCACTCTATCCTGACAACTCTGCAGCATTAGTCATAGACTGGATTATACAACACATGTATGTGTGTGTGTATATATATATATACACATACACATACATATACACATGTGTATATGTGTGTATATATATATATGTATATAGAATAGAATATTTCAATTGGAAGGGACCTACAATGATCATCTAGTCCAACTGCCTGACCACTCCAGGGCTGACCAAAGGTTAAAGCAAATTACTAAAGGGATTGTCCAAATGCCTCCTAAAGACTGACAGATGTGGTCATCAACCACCTCTCTAGGAAGCCTGTTCCAGTGTTTTACTACCCACTTGATAAAGAAACTTTTCCTAGTGTCAAGTCTAAACCTCAGCTTTGAATCATTTCCATGTGTCCTATCACTGGATACCAGGGAGAAGAAATCAGCACCTCCGTCTCCAGCCTCCTCCCTAGGATGCTGCAGGGAGCAATAACGTCACTCCTCAGTCTCCTTTTCTCTAAACTAGACAAACCCAGTGTCCTCAGCATATATGTATGCACACAAGCAATGTAACGGAGAAACAAAAGAGGAGATGCAGCAATATGATTCACTTATGAAAATTCTACTTAATACCCAGAGGACTCTTGAGCATATTCACCTTATGCTCTTTGTAGAGGTAATGAAGAGAGATGGGTACCTCTAGAGGCTAATTTAGTCCATTGCTCTCTTATAAAGTAATTAGACTTCATCAGGTAAGTTGGGCCCTCAAGTTGCCAATAATGTTTCAATGAGCACCTGAAATCCCTCTGCAGCTTGAGATCTGCAAAATATTTCTTCAGCTCCTATCCAAAATGTTTGCATGTTGTGTTACATAGCTTCCTGGGAGAATATTGCTGCCCCTGTTTCTGGCAAAAAGAATCAGGCAAAAATAGCCTTCAGACAGTTAACTTGCTCCAGGCTTTTTTAGTGTTTGCTAGGGGAAAAAAAAAAAAATGCTGTTCCTACATCGAATTCTGGTGAGCTTTCAAATATACTTAGATTTTATTTTAAAATGTATTTAATCCGATAGGACTCAAGCTGAAACACATTAGTCTGCTCTGCATAGAAAGATTTTGGTTTGTGTTTCTGACTTAAAACTAAAAAAAATGTAATTTTAAAGTAACCTCAGATTCCTGTTAAAATAGATTCAATTCTGACCCAAGAACAAAGTAAAATATAGATATTTAAAGAAAAACAAAGAAACAATCTATATCTCCCATTTTTAATACAGTTTAAATGCCACATTTTCTTCTATCTGCTAAGATGGTTTTTTCTTTTTCTTTTTTTTTAATTTACACAGAAATCCCTTTCTTCTCCCTCAAAAATGCAGCCTGTGGTGTTCATAACCTACTCTGCAGCAGGATGAGATGCCTGCACTCCCAAACCGTCACAGTACATGTGGGAAGCTGGAAATGGCTTGGCAATGACGTTCAAAGTACAGCACTTCTATTTTGAAAAACCCCTCATTTTTACATCTGGTATAGTTTTATGTGGAATATGTTGAGTGAAATCTTGGCCCCTCTGCAGCAGCTAGGTATTAAGGACCTAATCTGCTTAGGTGGTTTAGAAAATATCTAGATATCTACCTGCATCATTACAGAGCTAAATAGCTCTAAAAATCTGAACTGTGGAGGCTATTAAAGCAACTATGCAGAGTCCAGTGATAGAAGTTGTTCTTTGATCAGTCAGGACTGTGGGATTCAGCTTGCATGTAACAGGCAATTACGCATGATGTGCATCATTGCAGAAGAGGATCTTAGAAGCAGAGAAATGCTACTTCTATTCTGGCAACCATGATCTTCTTTTGCAAATTTGTGAAATATATCTTGAAAATATTTCACACAAAACATATGTCTTCAGTAGCTATGAAGAGCAAATCATGTCTTTTAACTGAAAAGTTTTTAAGGACTAGCACTAGGAGAAGAAACCATGGGACTGTGACATTACAGCCATTGTTGCATTAAAAGAGAGGGAAACACATTACACTTTATGGGCTTACAAGTATTTGGACATTCATTGATTAACAAATGAAGTGGAGCTGCACTTAGATGCCCATGGAGATAAGTGCACCATAGACAGGAATGAAAGAGAGCTCTACCGCTGTATGAAGTCAGGCTTTTACCTTGCTTCTTACTGCAGATGTATGCCTATGTATCTAAGGTGCTGCTGGACATTAGTGAGGACAAATAAATGTTAAAGGAACAGAAAAGACTTCCTAAGACAGGGGTAGTGAATGAGTCATCTGCTTTTGCAGCTATTGCTCAAAAACCAAGGTAGGACCTTATATAACTAAGGTGCACTTGAGAAACCTTCCTAGAATTGGTCAGGTTAAGACAATCTAAAAGGACACCATTTTTAGAATAATTCTGTTTTCTGCCTGAAAATTCACACTGCAGTAAAAAGCTGAGGTTATTTGATTCATTTTAATTTCAGTGAATTATTCATTTAAAAACTAAATATATCAAAGGGGACATTTGAAAGAAGTCAAAACATTTCAGTGATCATTTAACATTTTCTTTTTCATTATTTTTTCTGTTATACAGGCATTTTTTTTACATTAGATTTTAATTTTGTTTCCTTTGATTTTAATATCAAAAAGGAGATGAAAAAAACTTATCTCCATCCTAAAAAAAACACTTAGCTCATCTTTAGATGGATGTATGCGTGTATATATATAACCTTTTCACTCCAGGTAAATTTAAGAAAACCCACAGAAATAGTGTTTCTAGTTGACCAGAAAAAAAAATCTTTCTTTTCTTCAATTTCATTCATCTTCTCAATATGAAAGTCAGTTATTTCTACAGATATCATTTTCACTGAGAAGATGGGAAGCTGTTCTCTAAAACCTGAGACCATTGTTAGAGATTAAGGCTAAAAGATATGTGAATTTATTTAGCTGGAAACTAAATTAAACATGTTTCCTGCAACAATAATGGCTATGAAATGTATCTGTCCCATTGTTACATCTGCTTTCCCTCTTTAAACTACTGACAATGACTTGGAATCAAATCTCTGCCTGATTTAGGAGGACTGAATTGAACCGAATGGCAATTTTCTTCTACTTCCAAGCATGTTGATCATACCCAGTGTAATGTTCTGAGCAGTGGCTTGTCGTTCTTGTGAGGATTAGATCCCTTGTAATTCAGTACCTGGTGAGCTCACTTCAGCTCTTCATCCATTAAAGTAAATAGATTTACTTAATTCTGAGGTCAGATCCAGGACCTTAGTTCCTATATTAGTTGTCTTTCTTGCTAGTGAAAGGATTGGATATTACTTTCTATATCCTGAGTACACCAGCTCTAGTCCTGTGAAAAGGAACATATTTGACTGTCCCCTCTGTTATAAAACATACACCATCATTGCCCTGCAGCAGGCACAATCAAGCATAATGTGAAAGTAATGGTCAAAAATAGCAAACTGCCATCAAAACAACAAACTGCCACCAAAACATATAACTGCACACTGCTTCCCAAGTAGCACAATCCTCTAAACTGAACAAAGGTAAGTTCCTTAACGTTCTCTTTTCCTATGTTCTCATGTTAAAGATCAGCAAAAATGGCCATAATAGTTGAAATTCAATTGATAATTAAAGATTTATATTTTTAATTTATTTATTCAGTTTTTTAAAAAAAAAGCTTTGATCCCTATTTTAGTACCATAATCTAGATTGTGCTAGTTTTTACATGAGAAATATCAGGATGATAAATCATGAATGGACCTGATTTTCTTCCTGTGGAGTTCAGATGGTTAATTTCTATCCAAGGAAGCTGACATAGGAACAGATATTAGTTCTTTCAGGAGTTTTTCTACAGGTATATTAATAAAAAAGACTAACTTCATTACTCAGTTAATTCAGGGCAAATGCACTTCTGTGTCAAAAGTAAATACCTAGGACACTTGAGGGGCTTTGGGGAGCTTTCTGGAGGCACATTCACATCCTGAATAAGTCGCATAATAGTTACTGGTTGCCATATACATAGAGTAGTGAAATAATCACGCCTACTTCAAAAAGAAGTGCACAGATGTGCTCTACTTTATAAAGTCAGAGGGAGAAAATATGTTACAGCATACAGGCAGGAGACTGAATATCAAAACCAGGTTACAACATCTTTTGCTGGTTTAGGCTCTGATCAGAAATGGGGAATGGGAAGATGCTAACTTATGAAATAACACCTCTCCTGTCAAGCCGAGTTTTTCCACAGTGTAGACACTTCAAACAGATCATCTGTCCAGGGTGGACAACTTGGGGGCAGGCTCTAAAATCTTCCTGTCTTTTTTTTGTATCTACAAACAAGTATACTTAGAAGATAAAAAATATCACCGCTCATGACATTTCCTCTTATGCCATGTAGGGCCTAAGCTGACCCAGCCGATGCTCTACCTACCATGTCAGTTCAAACTGGCAGAAGCCAGCACTTCCACTGGAAAAGGCAATTCCCACCTTTCTCACAGCTCTGGCTTCTCACTCCTGCTCCACACGTGGTCCTTGTCCCTACAAGGATTTGGATGACTGTGCTGTGAATCAGAGTGAGGTACTGATCAGGTGAAAAACAATATTAGAAAAGGCTAATTTCCCTGTTCCCAGCTTAGTTTTCTATCAATTTCTTAAGCTGAATTTATTCACAAGGCATTACAGTTTATCTAATCATATAGTAGTAATTCCAGTGAAAGAGAGAAAAAATGTGGGAAGCATTATATATTAAGAAAATTACATTCCCTCTCAATATTCCTGGCTTTCAGATTTGTAATTCAGCAATCTCGGTTTGGTGTGATGAATTTGAACTTCAATATCCATACAATTTCTTCTTTGAACATTTGTAAAGCCTACAAAAGCTGTCTTCCGTGCATGTGGATGGGCAGTATGTGTAGATGGAACATAGTTTTTATGTACGTGCACACAGACATAAGTGTTATGCAAGGAAAAACACTGAACATGTTGTTCTCTTCAGCTTCTGGTTTGCTGCAAGCAACACTTTTTTTTTTTCACCAGACACGCCTTGCAAAACAATGCAAGTGGCAGTTCATCCTTGTGAGCTGGTACCAGAAGCTGAGACAGACACAATGTGAAGGACACAAATGCACCACATGACTTATTCATAGCCATCAGATTGCACAATGCTGATGGTAGGAGGGGCTACCATCTCAATGCTTCCCTAATTAAATTAATTAAATTCATTGACCTACTTGGAGCCTAAAATGGGTCAGGCTTATAAGTTTTATTCTATCTGAAGATTTATTCAAGAGGATGGAAAAGTTGCCTCTTTCTTTCTCAGCATTTCATATATTGTCTGTGTATGTAGGAGTTGGTGAAGCAAAGGGAAAAAAAAAATCTCACTGCTTCCTAGGGAACATTTGTGTTCTTTGACTTTGCTTTTACTTCATGACTGTCTTTTTCTTTTTTTTTCTTGAACACCTTAAAATGTTTCACACATCTATTTTGCACATTTATGTCCTAGAGGGACATGGAACTCAATGTAAAGTAAAATCTTACCTTTGGTTTTGAGAGACGTGATCAATGGGTGATACACTTAAGCATATAAAAGCATCTATCACATTACATATTTATGATTTTAACACATGCATGTCATTAATGCAATATAAGAGTAGTATTCCTTCAGGAATACAGGATATGCAGCCTGCTTCCATCGGTTTCCCAATCAAAGGGAAATAACTTACACTTTCACACGCACATTTCTACCTAATTAGTGAATGAACAGTGAGAGATTCTTTCCTTCCTAATTTATGCATTAATCATCTAGTACTCTGAAGCATAAGATTTGATTCACCAGGTCTTTGAGTGCAGACAAAGACGTGTCTGTGCTATACATGTCTATTTAAGTAAAATCCCCTACTCTCTCTCCAAGCTCATGACTTCATTGCTGAAGTCTCTTCCCAGCAAGAAATCTCTTTTCCACAATCTGTATGAAAAAAAAAAAACATACCTAACAAGATTCAATATACCTGTTCTTTACTCTGAGAAGTGTCTATGTGACCCTTCAACATTCATGCTTTTCACTGTTACATTGGCAAGTCTGCTGGAAGCATAACACCATGGGACCGACATACAGAATAATCCTAACTATGGAAGAGGATCAGGTTCTTTGAAGGGATAAGATACTGTACTGGGAGGAATCTAGTACTTTTTTTTGTTTGTTTTCCTATAAAAATATTGACTAATTCTGGAATCTGGTTATATATTTCACACACTTAAGAATATTTGTTACTTCTATCATGGAGCCTTTGTTGTTCTGTTAACATCTTTCTGTGTTCAGGATCTTGTGCTAGTAGTATCAGACACTTGTCCATTCACATTATGATTGCATCCAGACCTATCCTCACCTTGAAGCTTTTACAGTTAAAGGAAATGGCAACAATAGGGTGGGGAAAGGAAGTGCCTTTGTCTCCATTTTACAGAGAACTGAAAGATAGTAAACGCACCTCATCAGCGGTACCTGAAGTCAGTCTTGCAGTCAATATGATTATTAGTCAATTAGATTTCAGTCCTGAAACATGTTAAGAGACTTTATTAAGGTCATACAGAAAGTGCCTGGAAGACTCCCAGTCTTCTACATCCTCTTATAGTGTTCCAGTGAAGGAACACCCTTCCTTTTCCCTGCTAATATTGTTCACTGAGCTAAACCATCTTCAGACAAGTCACTATGTCTTTTATGCACCACCAAGACTTGTCAGCGTATGCTGACCCAGACCTATCTCACAGCAGCACAAAAAGAACACTTAGTAGTTTTATCCTCTTCCTTATTGTTGATATGTCAGGGCAGTGATACAAATCCATTGCTGCTTGTCAGCTGTCTGGCATCTGCTGACAATGTCTGCAGGAAAAGTGAGTGGTTATATTTAAATATCTGTCAGCAAATATGACAAAAGACATGAATACTTCTCTGGGATTTGCAATGACCTTTTCATTTGCCTTGAACAGTTGTCTTCCTCTGATCAAGAATCTAATTAGATTGCTGAAACTTGCTGTATGTCTCTATCTCCACACTGAGGAAATCCATTTCTCCATTTGACACTGACCCTGCAGGATATCTCCATTCTCCCTAGAAGCCTGTGGCTACAAGTAGTTATTCTTTCTCTATAGCTGGAGCCTGGCCTTCATACTGTGAAGGTTATAGCAGACTGACAAACCTTGGTTGGCAGCAATTGCATTGTTTCGCAAAGCTGAATTACCCTGGAAGCTCATAATCTTGAGTTTCCACAGTCCATTGGTACAGTCCTGTAACAAGCGGCAAGCTGATAGCTCTTGGAAGTAGACTGAAGAAGTTAAAAGCAGTAACATCTTTCCATATACCAAGAAAATAATGTTTTCTGACATTACTAGAGGGCATACATGCATCTGAATTTTCCTAAGGTGGGAAGAAACAAGCTGGTAAAATGAATCTTTCAGTGATCCCAGCAACCACCAGCAGTGGTGAGGATGAGTATTGTCTTCTCAGTATCGCGTGGATGAGCAGTAGGACTATGGCATGGCCTATTGTCTCAGTGGATTATTTGCTATTCAATTTCATGATTTGCTGAAGACAACTGGTAAATTAAAGGGGTTCCAGGAGCATAGTCACTGAAGCTTTAGGCGGATTAATTTCACTTAGACTGGAAAAGAGATGTAGATTCAAATTCTACCTATTCACCACAGCATGAGCCTGGGAGGAGCTCGCTCTTGTGGGATGCGCTGCCTCGGGCAATAGTCAGACATTTCACAACAGATACACTAGATGAAGAAGTTTCCAGATTAAGAGTAGGTTCTTTCTGGTTCTTTGCTGCAGGTTTTGCAGTCAAGCAGATCACGAAGGTCTCTAGTTTGTGCTCCTCTGTGACACAGGACCTCGAACTTTGTGCTCTCTCACTCAGTAGCTGTGGCCACCTAAACTGCCAGGACAGGGATGCTACACAGCAAGCAGCTACTTCCAGGGAAGATGAAGTGTGAGCCTACTGCCTTCTTCCAGGCCAAATGACATTGGTCCATCTGAAGAAAAGAACAACAAAACTCAGTTTTGTACAAAGATTTTCTTTTCTACTCTGTTTAGAAGACTCTTTACTGAGAGAAGTGGGCTGTTCTCATGAGCTCTTATGGGAGACTCAGGAGGTCTATTTGTACACAACTTTTATGTCTGCCTAGCAGGGCTGCCCTCTGAAGAAAAGCATCGTTTCCTATATTCTAAGTGTCATATTACTTATGGATCCCAGTGCACATTTAGCTGGGTCATAAAACCTCTCTTTGCTTACAATAACTATGAAAGCACGAAGTGCATTAAATTAAAATACTGTTAAAGTGGTTTGTGGGGACTCCTTATAAATAATCATCAAGATAGAAGTCCTGGGAGGCCATAATATTTCATGCAGTTTTGTTCCTTGCAGTCTAGGGAGAAGGCAAGCTTCGTGAATATGCACCTTCTCTATTAACAGTTAAAATTCTTTACTTTCTTTGAGACACTTTTCTCCCTTTTTGTAGGCTTCCTACTTCCAAAAGAGAAATATACAACTGAGTAGGTCATGTCTTCTTGATCTCTGCTGCTATTCCAGGCAGGGAGTAATTGAGAAACTTATGTCTAAATGCAGCTTAGATTGTTTTAGCTGTGAATTCTTAAATTAAATCCTGTGCTGGAATATAATTTTGTTATCAATGTCACTCTGTTCCCAGTGATGCTACTAGTGGACCTCTATTCACCCCATCAGTCCATATGACCTCTTCTTATGACTGGGATTTTGGGGTCCCTACAATATGGTGAGGGAATGAAGGTGTCTCCCCACAATGCGTGCTCAGTGTCTGGCTGCCAGCCCTCCTCTGCTTGCTGCACACCCAGGTGTGAGTGTGATGGAGGCTTACATAGATAGATACAAAGAAAGACTGATATATAGATACTCTCTCCTATGCTTCAAAAACCTTCGTCTTCTCATGAGAAAGTATTCTATTCCTCACTGTCTAAAGGAAGGGAGAACAGTACTTTGTGCAAGACTTTAAAAGGAGATCTGTGTTTCAAGAATGCATTTGTCTAATCCTTCAGTGTTTTATCACTTATCTCTAGATTTGAAGGAGTAAAAATTATGATTCCATGAGAAATTATACATACCAGTGGAAATTAGTATGCAACCAGTCTTAACTACAGTGCTTCTTACATGCTCCAGTATTGTTTATGCTGCATATAGAAGCTTAACTTAGTCCTTACCTTCTTTCAAGAGACATTGTCTCCACTGTTAGATGGTCTTGTAAACAGAATTTTTTTTTTTTTTTCTTTTTTCACATTTCTCTGTAAATTGTGTTCTGGTTTATGGAGGAAAAAAAGTTAACTTTCTGAAGCTGAGGTACTCTCCATATGCCTAAATTTTAACGTTACTCTAAATTTCTCTTATTACTTCTGCACTTCCTTTACTTGGCAGATAGAAGGGAGGGAAGTGAAGGGAGAGGAGAGGTAAAAATACTCCAAAATATTTCCAGGAAACAAAGTTGTTTATTCTCTGAAACTTTAAATCCTTCAATAACATTTTTGGCAATAACTTATCACACACAAAAGCTATTTACATTGTCACCTAGCGTACCACCTCATCAATTTCAGAAGTTATTGACTGTTTTCCCAGATAGCTCTAATTCAGAAGTTCCCAGGCCATGAATTCTAAGGGCTGTGGGATATTTTCATGCCATTATATACCACAGAGCCCTCACATTTTCTGAAGTCATTACATTGGTTTTGTAAATACAAAAACACTGCCACACTCCCATTCTTAATCTGGATCTGCCCAGTGGCCTAGTCCTCTCTCACCAACCATGAACAGAACCAGC
The DNA here is from genome assembly GCA_009806455.1 of Tetrax tetrax. NCBI lineage: Eukaryota > Metazoa > Chordata > Aves > Otidiformes > Otididae > Tetrax > Tetrax tetrax. Next base: position 1,284,569 of record WHYT01017504.1, read on the forward strand.
TGCTCCCAATAGCAGAAGCAAAAACTCAGTTTCTGAAATAACCTATCCAGGATGAACGCTCCTGCCTAGCCACCATTAGTTAGTTAATCTACTGTAACAATTTTAAAAAGAATGGCCAAATGACTTTATGAATGCTGCATCACTGAAAGGTCTTATTTAGTCAGCTGTAGCTGAGCGGTACAGGTGATCAGTGAAAGCACCACAAATGAATGAATTCATGGTACAATACAATTTCCTATAAATTCTTGCTGAATCACTTTGATAAGCAAGATGTGTCAGACCAGAAAATCACCGTAGTATCATTGCCCAAAGGAGTAGGCATGTCTGTTTGGTTATGATCATATTCTAATAATTTCCCAATAGTCATAAAGCTGAGCATAGGGGTCTCTAATAGATGGGTTTAATAGACTGACACTGATGAAAGAGAGAATGTGAGTTACGTATTATGAGCATGGGTCTAACTGAGATTCATGAGAGAATGCAATAGTCTCACAAGTTAGATGCTCCATCAAATAAGTCACTTAAAACCAGGCTGGAGAGAAGCACCGAACTGTTCAAGCGTGAATAGATGCACAGGATTGGAAGGAAATGTCCAGGTTATTCAGCAAATCCAGCTCTTCAGTTGTAGGCAACAGGCATTTAGGGTGGGAATCAACTCCAGGTCAAGGCATTTAAATAGAAAGATCTACATCTGGGCACCTACACTGGGGCCAGGTTTTTAAATAGCTACTGCAGTCAGTGGAGCCTTGGGTCTCCCTAAAGCAGACAGTGGCTGGTGAACTGAATGAACATCAGTCCAGCCTCCGTGTCAAGTTCTTCATTGACTATCCTGGCAGGTTAGACATCGGTTCACACCTAGATATGTAAGATAAAGTTCTTAATCCTCAACTGAATTTCAGCTCTTTCTTAAGAGGAGCTGTCATTCTGTGAACATTGTTGAACAATCAGTGAAACAAACACCATGTGCTCCCATAAATCTGCACTGTAAAAGACGTGTACTTTGCAAGGAGAGTAATGGTTCAATTTAGTGTTCTAAATGAGTATAAGTAGAACCATTTGAGATGTCCTGGGATATCCATTGCACTCACACAGGTTTGGTAGATATGACACAAGACTTACAGAAAAGCAGTGATGTTCTAGAACAATAGCTGGGTACTAGGCATGATATGGTAGGATATTTTAAGTGACACCAGATTCCTATGCTCAGATAACAAAATTGAGCTCTTATTGACCTCCTAAGCAAGAATTCAGCAGAAGCTTTTCTTCTGGTTTCCATACAGTGAGACCATAGTCCTTCCCACGGTATGTCACATCCAAGCTGGTAAGGATGAGGATTCTTGATTTCCACAAGCGAGCTCAACTTGACATATGTGGATATGGAATCTCTTCAGTGCTGCTTTTTGATCTTTAAAATACAGTTTAGGTCAACTTATACCAACCCTTGTTCAGCTGAGAATCAAAAAGGCAAAGAGGAAAATCAAAAGGGAAACAAAAGTACACATGGCTGAATTACCTTGTTCTGCTTTCAGGTTTCTTCATGAAAGATACATTACCTAGTTACATTCTGTGTCTCACTAAATAAAACCAGAACATTCTGGATCTCAACAGACACGTGTTTAATTAAAATCATTACTTATAGAAGAAAAAAAACCCCCATCCTTTCAAATACAGAAAAAAAAAATTAAGAGTCCATTTTTAAAGTCCAGGGAAGCCAGAAGAAAGTATGGTGCAGAATTAGAAAGGCAGATCTCCACCTAATCTTTTAGTTCAATTTCCCAGTATGGGATACCACTGTCTTTTATTAGTGCTTAATTCATCTGTTGATAAGTAATCATTTTTTAAAAAAAAATTCAGGTAAGAGAAATACAATAGGTTTAATCTAATCAGACTTCAGAACTGCCTTTGATATGGTGCAGCATGGGAATATAGTAGTTACATTGCAGAAAATCATTATTAGTGGAATAACTACAAGGCAAGCCATGATTAGAGAAGAGATTAGAACAGCATGTGCTAAAATGAGAAATATTTAGCAGAAGGGAAGTTGTTTGTGGAATTCCCTAGAACTGGCATCGGGATGATATTTCTTCAGAAACTTAACATAAAAAGACTTTGCTAATGAAATTTTCTATGACACGGTTAGAGGCACTAGACAAAATTAAACAAAATCTGAATATGACATAGTATGAATGAGATTATATTAAGGTCTGGATTAATTGAAATCAGATTATTAAAGTTCAAGGACATGTTCATGGAAACTATAGTCAATGTTCATAATAGAATATAAGTCTCATTAATTCTCGAATCCTCATTAGGAAATGACAGAAGAAAAGTAATATTGAGGTAAATGAGTCAACAATAGGATGACCAAGAACCTCTGGGGCTATGTGACCCAGAAAAAAAGGCAAATATTAATTTGGATATATAAAGTGAGATTCCTCCAGGAGAAACACAGGGAAGGATTTAAGGTCTCTGGAAAAAATATTAGAGAAACCACATGGGCTTATGTCAGCTGGATCCCAGAAACATAATTTGCACTGAACAGATACAGAAGGAAGATGGGAATAAGCAGAGGAATGCAGAAGTAGTTGTAAGGGAGAAGGTTATAAAGACAGTGCAGAGACTAAGTTCACTTTGCTTCATCTGGTGGAACAAAGTCCGAGAGGAGGTAGAATAATTCCTCTGAGATAAACACCCGGGAACAATTATAGTATCATTTGTTGGAAGGCATCACCGGGGATCCCCTTGTCCAGCCCCAGCTTAAGTCAGTACTGTCACCATCAGTAACTCAGGTCAACCATGGCTCTGTAGAAACAAAAAACTTTCAGGATGGGGATGCCACACCTTCTTTGGTGGTCACTGCCAATACACTCAGAAAATACTTTCCTAACATCGAGCCTGAACCTCTCCGATTGCAGTTTGTGACCATTTCCCATTGTTATGTTCTCTGAACATACCAAGAGCATTTACAGATCACTTCTGTCTCAGAAAAAGTAATATTTCCACTAAGGAAGATATGGTCCTAAACAGATGGATATAAATCTGTCTTGAATAACTCAAAATTAAAGGAACTTTTTCTGCATTACTGGACTTGGCTTCTAGAGCAGATTTTGGTCAGGGAGACTGGGAATCAGAGGAAGTTAAGAGAGTTAGTCAAGTTCAAGGCGAAGATTTAATAAATTTCTGGATGGAAATAAATTACCTCTTGCTTAAGATATGGAAGACTCTTGGAGTCTGTGATGTCTTTCCAGCTCTCTGTTCTGCAGTCACAAGTTTCTTCTCTAATTTTCCCCATCTAATAGAGCAAGGACTTTGCAAATGTTTGCACCTTTCCCCCACTGGCCAAGTACTGTTTGCAAGAAATCTCACCAGCCAAGTACTGTTTGCTAAAAATCCCACCAACCAACTAGACCATGAGTTGCCAGGATTACACAGGAGTATAAAGGTAAATTGGTATCAGAGGGCTGGGCTGGATCACTATTACTCACAGTAAATATTAACCTGGAATTCTTCACAAACCCTTTGTGGAGATAAATACTCATTGTGAGAATAGATTATTTTGCAAGGTTATTTTCTACAAAGCCAAGAAGTATCATAATATCAGTCATAAAATGCACACGTAATTCCTTTTACAGACAGGGGATATGATTGTTTATAGGAATGATTTTTTTCATGAGTGACCTTGTACAGTATTATTCAAGACAAGTTTTTTCAGCACTGAAGTAGAGTTATAAACATGTCTAAGCTTTATATATATATAGGTATTACAAAAAAAAAATAATTCTGATAATGGCTTTGAATGGAAAGAAAATCAACTTTGATTACTTGCCAAATGCTACTGGAGTATTATAAGCCACGGAAGTTATTTCTTCATAGCAAATTTCCTCATTTTATGGGTCTCAGGAAAGAAATTCATGTTTTTAGGCACCCTCTTTTTCCTGCTTCTGCTTCTTTTCAGTCTTCTCTTTATCTTTGGCACTAAAACGTTCCCTTTCAGAGCCATTATTTTATTAATGCATGATTATGGATTTGCGACACTACTTTCCTTAGCTTCTGCCTGACTTATTCAAGTCTCTCTCACATTTTGAAATTACAATATAGAACTGAAAAAGAACAGTTCTTGCATTTTTCCCCTTCAAGAAATAAAATAAATAAATAAAGAGGTCAGACAACACTGTGTGCAGATGTTCCTGTATGAAACAATTGATATTATTATATAAAAGGAAATGGAATGAGATGAGTTTTACTGAATCCCTTAGGGAAATCATTTAATATGCACTCTTATCAAAGTGTAATAATGGCCCGGCTGCTGCTTGTTTGCTTTGATGAAGCTGATAATAAGAGAAATCTACATTTATTTGCATTTTTTTCTGCTAAAATTCACTGAGGCATCTCCAAATGTAATTTTAAATTATTAATCTAACACGTGTAGATTTTTGAGTTGCATTAAGCAGAAAGAGATCAGATACAAACTCATGAGACAAAGTTCTCCTGGGTGCTGCACTTGACCACTGTGACCATTAGTGTACGTTCTTTCTGAGAGTCACCAAACATAAGTATCGCCTCACTTTTTAAGGCATCTAGTCAGAGATACTCAATGCAGCAAGGGTGCACCAATTGTAGGGACAAAGAATGAAGCTACTGAGATTAACACTGTTGCAGCTTTGTTGAGGGAAGCTATAAAGAGTAAATACGGAGACCTGGAAATTAACAAGGAATCTGTCACAATTCCCTTCTTCAGGATCATGTCTCTGTCTAGATATATAGTTACTTCACTGATGCTGAAAACTCAGAATCCCGATATGACCCCATGACTTCAGCTTCCAAAGGTATGATGTAGGAGACAGAAGACTATAGTAGACGCTGAGTTCTGGTTCAAGTCCTATCATCAACTTACGACTGATGTGACTACTGTCAAAGTCCGAAAGGATCAGAATCAAACATTTATGTCCTAATTTTCTCTACTTTGCATATCCTTGTTCTCTGTTTGAAAAAATGTAACTTTCTGCACAATGAAGGAAGCTGATTTCACTGTTGCAATGGATATGACAAAAATTATGGAAATTTTTTCTTTGGGAAAACCCCTGTTCTCACTAGAATGCCAGGAGGTTTGAACACTTCTGCTTAAACTTTAAGATGGCTTCGAAGACAGAATCTAAAAGAAACTAGGCCTCACCACTCTGCAACTTCTTACTAAGAATTCAGCATAATATTTTTGATAATCTAAATCATCAGTTCTTTCTTTCAATACTTTACGTTATTTACCATAAATCTTTCCTTGTCACGTACTTACTGGCTGCAACAAGGCAACAGCTCCTCATACTAAATCAACTTGCTTTATTCCTTTACTCCAGTGAGGACTCTCTATTGACTGAGTTCTTTTCCTCTCAAGAGCCCTGGACAAACTTAGTGGCTTCCAAAAACTTCCCCAATCAATACCTCCTAAGGTCCCCGAAGTGCTATAATCTGAATCAAGGTCTGTGAAGCAAAACTGAAAATGAGCTTAGCAGGGTTTATCTGCAGCCTGTTATCTGTCACAGGAGGGTTTGTTTTTTTCTGGATTTGTTGTTGTTGTTGTTGTTATTGTCGCTCCTTGCTTGTTTGGTTTTTGCTAACTTTCACTTCTCAAAAGTCAGCTCCTGTTTCTGAATCTGCAAACTGTAGCAGTGCACCAGGTAGGCACCACTCAGTCTTTGAAATGAATAATCAAATAGTTCTGATTTCTTCAGTTCTCCCAGAAACAAAAGATGCACCTGGGCTGGAAGGATCTCATTTTATTTAACTTCATTCTTCTCCTTTGTTACAATTCAAAATAATTGTTGAAAGAGACATAATTGCTGGTAGCGTGGTGCAGTTTCCTAAGGCAAAGGCAAATTTCAAGTGATTTTTTTCTGTATTCCTCAAGGAATGATTTGTTCATTTTAAGGCCTGATCAAAGAGCTTCCCTATAGCATTTTATTATTTGCATCCAATCCACTAGCCACAGCTGACCAAATCAATTAGATATTAGTAAAGGCAAAAAAATTTCCAATCAGAAAAGCCACTTTTATGGTCCAGTCCAGTACCAGGTAAGGATTTAACCATGGTCATGAGCAAAAAGAAGAGTTGTTACCTGGCTCATGTGAATTAGAAAGTCTTTTATCTCTTCTACCCCTGTCCTTCAGAAAGAAATTAAACATGATGGAAAAAAGAAGAATCTTGCAAAATTGGGTACAGGCTATAACTAAGTCTAAAACTTGACCATCAGTTTGGTTTTGGTTTGCTTTGTTTTTCAAATTGAACAGTTTCTAAAGTAAATTTGTTTCTGGAAACATAGTTTTCTGAATCAGGGTTCAAAAATAAAAAACAGCTTGGAGCAAATTCATCAAGAGCAACAGGAAGGTGTGTTTATAAAAAGTGATACTGCTGCAGTCAGTAGGGCTTAAACAAAGCTAAGTGAAGGTGGTGCTATTTCATTACTGGCGTCTACCCGTCTTCCTCTCCTATGAATAGTTTTAATGGAAAAAAAAAAAAAGAAAAAAAATTGTGTTTAGATTTGTATGTGCTCCTGTGTGTAGCATTTGTATTTTGTACATCTGTAAGTGTCACTGGAAATAGCTAATTCATGTTCTGTCTGCCTGAAACCTACTGCAACAAATGTAAGTGTACTGAAACAAATGTTATGGCTGTAATATAAATCTCGGTTGATGGGTTTAGTAATAGAAACAGAACAGGGAGGGTATTGCCAACTGCAAGCCCAGCTTCTGATAAAAACTTCAATTGCTGACTTTATTAATGTTCAAAACAAAGAGATTTAAAAGCCACCAGAATTAGCCACAAGGAAGTCATCTTTAGGTTCAGTCTAGATGAAATATTATGGAAGATGCACACGGAGTCTAGTTTAGTGATATGGAACAGCAGCAGCTGGTGTGTTAACTAAGGTGTTATCCCAGGCAGAAGTTTAGGGAATGTAAAGAGTGGGTCTCACCACCAACTTATCTACCAGTTGCCTTCCCAGGTGCCTCATCTCCTTTTTCCCCTTTCTTCTCCCCCATCCCCATGCAGATGTCTCAGGAAAGCTTTAAAATGGATTTATACACCCTTGGCTTCCTAGGGGCACCATTGTGAACCTCATGAAACCATTCATTTACATCAGCTAATACATCTGCATGAACTTAACAGGGAAGGTCTGTGAAAGGGAATGTTGTTTTTTCTTCCAAATGCATAGTGAAGACAACTCCTCTTCAGCATAGAAGGCTGGGGAGATGGATGTAGAAGGAGCCACAGCAATCCAGCAGGCTCTGACTTTTATTCAAGTCCTTATACTCACAATCCGGAAGGATGTGATAGTAGCCAAAAAATACTGGTACATTATAGGACCCATCCTTACTACTAAAGCAGATAATATTTTGTTGCCTTTGTTGTGGATTACAATAGTCGAGCTGAGGATTCCTATTCTCATCCCTGACACTTAAAATCACAGCTATTTCTCACTAAAATCAGCCTATACCAAGACGACTGCCAGGGAATGTTTTTCCTTGCTTGCCTGAGTGCTGAGGCACCAAACTTGCTGAGTTTCAAGTTCAGAATCCATATCCCAAGTCCCAAGTTGCCTTCACTGGCCATGAGTAAGTGGAGTAGGCATGGTAGGGTGGACTATGAAGCATTTTCTACTGGAGGAAAACTGCCTGCCTCAGTACCTACTGTGAAAAAGGAGAAGAGTACTGGTCAGTCAACCGCCAGTGCTTATCTTTTGTCTCTCTCATTTTGGGACCGAGTCCTGTAGCTCCCTCACCTCAGAGGCCCTCATTTCCCATGGGTATTTGATAGCTATCCCTTGGCTGCAATGAATAACGAAACTGTGGATTATAGGCATATACAGTGAATTTTAACACTGGTTTCTACACAGTTTGGATGAGTTTCCTTTTGCTTAGCTAAAAATTAGATGCTTATGCTGCACCATTATCCATGCCAGCACACAGGCATCTCCAGAGGGCTCACTCTTCTGTTTGTTTTAACTATCTGTTGTAGGGTGGAATCAATCTCTTGCTGGTGGTGCCAATCGCTCGACTATGTATGATGGCACATACAAGACTTTCTTTAGATAGATGTCTAACTTTTAGTCAGCTAGCTCCAAATCAATGTCATTGTATTTTTCTAAATGATTGTAAAGCAGTTTCACGTATCTGTCATCTTCCACCACATTTATAGAAAAGGACAGTCCTGCATTTTTAAGATAATTCCTTCCTCATTTCCCAAGAATGGCAAAAGGACCCCTTAAGGTAGCCAATAAAAAAGTACAGATAAAGGAGAAAGTGTGTGGATTGATTCAGTGGAAAATAGAAACATATTTTATTCATTTCTTCTAGTGTTTTCAAGCTCCCCCTAGGATTTTCTGTTCATACTTTCTTTGGTGAAGGCTTAGAAATCTATTTAGCCACTGTCAGATACCATGGACTAAAAAAGATACATACTTGTGGTTATGATTAATTCCTCCCATATAATCAACCATCTTCCCTTGTTTGTTGAGAGGAATGGACTATCATATGTTGACTGAAAAAGCACATTGTAATTTTTTTGTAGTTGCTACTTTGATTTGTGTTGATTTCTGTTCTCTAAGCCTGATATATATATTGCATATGAGTACACATAACTCAACAGCCTTTGTCTGACTTGGAAACAAATGTTTGATTGTTGCTCCAACAGTCTGTGGGACAGAAATTCAAGTGGCATAAATCAGTTTAGCTTCACACACTGAAAAAAATCCCCACTTCTGTTATAGAGAATTAAAATATAGAAAGTTATACTTCTTGGACCTTGATCCTTTCTCTCTTTTTTAAGAAAAGCAACACAATTCAGCACAAGCAGAGTTACTTTTCTGTAAATCTGTTTACAAGGACACACTCAACAACAGCAACTGACTTGTTCCAACTGAATCACTGCCTGGAGCCGATAAGGTATATTGAATTTTTAATTGTGTTTCATCATGAATACAACTGGTTTGCATCAGTCACTATAGAAGCCCCATTTAACTATTCTCTGCTGGTTTCTGGACAAGAGGAACCTCAAATTTAATTAGAAGTGTGAGATGCAGCCAATAATTTGATAACTAACAGCAATTTTGATGGAACTAAAAACCCAAAAAGGATGAACAGCGAGAGATAAGGTTGCTTTTAAATAGAGATAGTAAATGCATTTTTGCTTTTGGGGCTGAGAGATGCAAAGGTAAATGCCATCTCCCACATATAATTCCCAAGTTAATCTGCATGGTGGCAACATAATTTCAGTCCTCTTAAGGCACTTTCTCTTTGAATTCCTGCCACATCATGAAGTGAAATGCAAGTTTCTTTGGATAGCTGATAAAATATTAGGGATCTGATCTCACTTGATATGGTGACTCAGTGATCATTCAAGTCTTAAATTTCTGACATGTTATGAAAATGTGCATGAGGAAGACTTTAGCTATTTAGCAGTTGTTGAATTTAGGTAGAGACTGGCAGAGTAGAAGGTGAAGAGCTTATGGGAAAGCAAGATTGTCAAAACTTGAGGAAGAAATTACTTTTCCAGGAAAAACAATCTTTATAAGTAAATGAATAAATACAATTTCTGGAAAGTATCCTAAAGATCAGTGATATAGCCAACTGAAATAGTGATCTAAATCTGAGAGATAATTTTGCCTTGCACACAGGTGTACCTGAACTTACTGTGTACCATCTAGCTTGGGAGGTGATGAAGACTGAGTCACACCAGCAGCACACAAACAGACACCATGCAAGCTCTTTGGGGCTCCTTGATTTTGATTCATAAATCTAGTCCACCAAGCAGATTTCTGAATCACCAACCACCATGAAACCCATGTTGATACCTTGATAGTCAGATTACAATTAACTTGGGTCTCTAAACGTCTAAACTGCTGTAAGAGTAAGATTTTCACGGTAGGCACAATCTTCAAACTCAGCCAAATAAAACCTCCCTCTTTCCTGGAAATTAGCTTTTTTGGTGACATCCAAATCCAGAGGAGTGTGTAGAATCCAGTTATCCTCCCTTTGAAAAAAGCTTTATGCTATTGATGAAATTAGCAGTTCTATCACTGCTGCTGGAGGGGCAGAACAAAAAAAACCAAAGACTGCCTGTGATTCAATATGTGGTTTCTAAATAAACACTAACACCATTGGCATTAAGGAACCCATCTGTTTCTTTATTTCTTTACTACTACAAAATCTATGATATATGATTGTAACAGATGTTTCATGTCTACAAATGATGATATGCTACATTATTAAACCAAAAGGGTCATTAAACTGAGTTGTATGCATTTTTTTCAGTCTATAACTGCAAGATCATCAGCCTTAGGGTTATAAAAACCCCTCTCATCCCTCTCCTGCCTCAGTGTGTATCTTACACAGCAAACACTCAGCAAATATCATGAGCATTTGCATTAAAGCTTGGTTATGCAGAAGTGCCTTTAGGCATCTATACAACTGTTGGAGTTAACATGTCTTAATGGCTTTTTTTGCCAGAAGCACTTCTTATGTTTAGCTGCAACTTGAACTAGTCAAATGCTGGTTGCCTGCCTAGATAAAAATAGGAATTTTCTGTTCTTTTAGGTAATAATAAAACAGGAGGCTCCATTTGAGCAAGATGTCTTCCTTTGTTATTATTATTATTTCCATATTCTTTTTCTCTTCACCTTTAATCAACACCTCAGGACAAAGGGCTTTTCAGATGTAGCTCCCTTCATTGTGCTTCTATCACACTGTATTCTTTCATATAGGAACTCCATGCAAACACACTATAGTAACATAGATTTCCACAAGTACATATATTTTCCAGAGAATTATAGAATAGTTTGCCTTGGAAGGGACCTTTAAAGGTAATCTAGTACAACCCTGCTGCAAGGAGCAGGGACATCTTCAACTATGTAAGGTTGCTCAGAGCCTCATCCAGCCTGGTCTTGAATGTTTCAGGGGTGGGACATCTGCCACCTCTCTGGGAAACCTGTTCCAGTGTTTCATCACCCTCATTGTAAAAAATTTATTCCTTCTATCTAGTCTCAATCTAGCCTGCTTTATTTTAAAACCATTACCCCTTGTCCTATTGCAACAGGCCCTGCTAAACGGTTTCTCCCCGTATTTCTTATAAGCCCCCTTTAAGTATTGAAAGGCTGAAATAAGGTCTCCCCAGACTCTTCTCCAGGCTGAACAACTCCAACTCTCTCAGCCTTTTTTTCATAGGAGAGGTGATCCATCCTTCTGATCATTTCTGTGACCCTCTTCTGCATGCATTTTAACCGGTTTCCTGTGCTGAGGGTTCCAGAGCTGGAGGCAGTACTCCAGGTGGGGTCTCACCAGAGCAGAGGGGCAGAATCGCCTCCCTTGACCTGCTGGCAATGCTTCTTTTGGCTCCTTTTGAGTTGAAAGATGTCTATTTTCCATTTCCAAATATCATGCAAGAAGCTGAACATTCTTTGTCTCTGAAGGATGACTGACAGAGTAATATGAGCCCCAGAGTGAAGCAGTTTTTAT
>WHYT01017504.1:1323015-1350393 GCA_009806455.1 Tetrax tetrax
GACACACACGTGCAGGAAAGAATGAATACAAACACTGGGAGCTTCTGGAGAAAGATGAGATGGTAAAATTATAAAGGCATATTTCAAATCATAGTGATAACACATACAAGCAGCTACAAGACTCTCACACACATTTCTGATTAATATAGCAGACATGTAATTCCTAAAGGTGTTTTCTTTACTAATTTAAGAACTCAAAATGCTAGTAATACCAGTGGAAAAGAATAAAAAAATGTTAAGGGAGAAGGAGTTTTAGAAAAGTCCTAGAAAGAGTTGTTTAAATTACTATTTGTCTGCTTATTTAACATGAGTCAAGGTCAGACATCTGCCCAAGCCAAGTGAGTTTCTTGGGCTAAGAGCAAGCTAGCACATGTGGTAGCCACAGCAGCAAACATTGCATCTTCCTGTCTTTAATTCTGTACTGAAAAAAAAGCCACGTTCCATCAACAGCCTGGTCAACGCGGGAAGCTTTAAGCATAGATGTATGCACACAACATACAGAGACAGTTATAGACACTTTTCCCATTTCCTCTCCTATAACTGTAGCTATTCATTTATTACTCGAATGCTCTGGCTTCTGCTTGTAAAACAATCACCTGTTAAGTCAAAAACACTTGTCTGCAAAACTTTGCAGGGTTTTGTCTGAAGGAGAAAGTTTATCTCGTGTATTATGTAGTTACAGATCATTTGGGGTGTAACTGAGAATGCTATGGTTTTTCCTCTAGAAATCTGAAAGACATTAAAAAAAAAATCATTTCTAATCTTGAAACAGGGCTCTTTCTATGACACCAGGATTGCCCAAGCAGTTTAAAACTCTTTGTTTAAGTGGACTTGCAGTGGTTCAGCTGAGTGGGACTCAGAAAATAGATGCAAGGCCAACTTCCTGCCTTCAGCAACTTTACTCAATGCAATCGCATGGGATTCCTCTGAACTTGTTCAGGAGCAACATCTGTGCTACAGATAATATATAATATCGATTCAGCTTTAATGCCATTGGTGCCCTGCTGCATTGAAGCAGGACTTTACCACAGCCTTGAACGTTAAGGAAGTGAATTCAGATTTGTCTCCAGCTAATGCCAATTAAAAAAAAAACTACATATTTTCAATTCCACAGAGCATTCAGTCCTGTACTTGGGTATTTTCTTGACTCAGAGCACACAGTCTAATACCTCTTCAGGACTTTGCTATGTACAAGATAAGTTGCTGTTTTCTCAACAGCAATTGCCTGGGTCACAAAATCATCCTCTCCTCCACTATTACATCTTTTTGCATATATTCCCTTTACAAATATCCAGATAATTCACTCTAGGTGGCAGTTTGATTTGTCAGAATGGATAGAGCAAGCAAGGATTGAATCTAACTGATCTTCTTTGCTCTATAGTAACTCATTCTTAAGAAGAAAGGAAAAGATAGATCATTGAAAAAGTGTGGGGAAAGCACCACTTACGTCTTGATTGTGTTGTTGGCTCCTACTTGGATACGAAAAAAGGTTTCTAGATCTCAAAGCTGTTTGTCAGAAATGACCAGTACCTTGGAGGGAAATTAAGACATTGCAAAAAAAAAAAAAAAAAAAAAATCACCAAAAATCCCCACTTAGTGTATTGTCTTCTAGATTACACTGTTCCCTCAAAGAACATGAAGGAGATGACTCTGTCGTCATGGTTAATGTGTAGAGATCAGATAAGGAGTGCTATTGTTTCACTGCAAAATATTTCTGAATAATTATTTCTATTTCCTCATCTGCACTCCACTAATATGCACAGAAGCAAATGTCTCTTTTGTGGGTTTATTCCTGGATGACTCCTTGGCCTCTACTATCTTTCTTGATATCTTCTCCTGCTTCTAGCAGGGCTCTAGAAGGGTTTCGTCCCTGTTGTAGACACAGCACTTTCAGGTTGCCTAAACACGTGTATGATATCCTTATCATGATGCAGAAATTTTTGCACATTTGTGTGTGCTGTAGCCATACAGTAATTTTTCATGGAAAAATAAAGCAGCAACAATGGCCATTGCCTAGTCAATATACAGTGTTGGAGCTCTACCGGAAATGTTTTATCTACCAGTACCAAGTGTGACATTCTGGACTAGTACAACTGGATCTTGTCTTTCCCACCTTCCTCCGTAAGCAAAAATGCTATATTTCTGACCATGAAAAAGTGGCCAGGACATTGCCCATGAGTACATTCAAAAAGCGTGTGAGTTCAAAGTTACACAGGCCTAGTGTTTAAAAGACTGCTCTATGAGGATGAATTTGTGAAGGAAAGTTTCTCAAAGCCTTGGAAATTTGGCCAGTGTGTGGGCAGTAAGCCTTCAAACTTCAAAGGCTCGGTTTCATCTTTACCTGATCTCAGTAAAAGGAGAGTCAAATCTATCTTACAGAGAACTTTCTGGAGCTGTAGAGTCAAGGTAGGTGCATTTTTCAAATATTCCATCTAATAAATATCTCTGCCATGTGAACCACTGGGTGTTACTATAGCTGACCAGATTGGAGGGATTTCTATTTATCTGGACTTTTAAAAAAATGCTGTTTGGCTGGCTGATGAAAAACTTTGATTCAAAGAGTGTATTTAGATACAAAATCATGGGCAGCATTTCTCCCATGTTTCTTGGAAGAGCTGAAATAAGATGTTTCCATTTTCTTTACAATTGTCATGTTGTGATTTGCTTTTGAGTGAGGTTTTTTTCTTCTTTTTTTATTGTTATTTTTCTTTTTGAAGTTGCTGTCTGTCTGAGCAGTGATTGTATTTAAGATCAATAGCATTGGACTAAATGAGCCTCTCTGCTTTGATATTGAAGATAATCGGCTCTTGTTTGGCTTTTGAAACCTTTCAAGAGTCTCTCTGCAGCATTATAATGACAGACTCCTTCATATGAAACTTCTAATCTGTTAGAAAGTGGATTTTCTAGGGTTTGTGTGACTAACTGGAAAGTCTGTTTGGATATTGCACCAAACTTAGCTGCTATCTATTCTTTCTCTACATATCCTGGCTGCAGAAAACTGTTCCATTTCAATTTCCATACATCTGTACAAACACTGCAAATTCACCAGGAGAGATGTGCCTAGGTGATGTGTCTTCTTTATTATTCCAAGACCTTTCTTTTGCTGATCAGCTGCTGTAGCTCCTTAAATAGTGCCACAACCCCATAACCAAACCTGTCTGTCCTCTAACCCAGAGTTTAGAAAACTGTAGCACTACATATCACTGTGGTTTTGAAACAGAAAGGTGGTTGTATCCTGGGCACTTCACACTGGACACCATTTTTTTCTGTAAGAACTCTGCATCAGACTTGTCCGATATCATGCTGTAAGTCTACAGCAGAGCAAGGCACAGACCCCAAGAGACCTGACTTATGTTCAGCCCCATCTTAACATGTTTTGTGTTTTTCCAGCCAGGCTTCTCTTGAAGAGCAAAAAAAAAGTGCTGGTGTATTCACAACGGTGACTGCTTTTCCTTTTTTCATTAATTTCCTTTCCCTAGACAGAAGCTTTTACAAGCCCTGCGATTCACTAGGGTCCTCTCCACAGTGTTTGCTGTTACCAGGAGTTTTTCCTGGGCTACCAGGGTAAAGCTCTTCATTTCTTAGTGTGACATACAGCTTCCCTCTGCAGAGATGTCTCTGGAGTTGCAGGTCAGAAGGAGCAGCCTCCAGTGGAGATTCTCACCATCCCATGCCCCACGTAGGAGGGAATTTGGAGTCGATTTTCAGGTGGTTGAGATGTACTAAATCTGATTTATGCCCTATAAACATGATTTGCAGTTCAGGTCTTGTTTTTTAGTAGAAAAAGTAAATAAGACTGGGCTGACAGTTTTAGGAGAAAGCAATACAGTGATAATGTGGCTTTTCAGGGACTGTGAAGATTGCTTCTTCATCAGCTTTACCTTTGCTCTTCACTGTCTGTCCTGACAAAAGTTTTGCCCTTTGCCAGCCAAGGCAAAAAACAGCACAGAATGGTGGTTGAAGAGAAATTGATTCTGCAGGCAGGAGTTAAATTATGATGCCTGGGATCTATTCAAACATCAATGTCATGTGTTCCTTGGAGTCCCATGTAAAAATGTGGAGAGGAAACCACTGAGCTGATGAAAGGTCAGACCTGTGCTTTCCATGCCTACTTTTGGAGAGGAAAGTCCTACTTTTTGTGGGTGAGAGCACAGTGTGGTGTTTCATTAGTCTCCTGAAATGTCAACCTGTCTCCTTGTCACAACCAGTTGGGTTTAAACAGAGGAGTTGCAGGTGAATTTGAATTCCCTTTCCAAAAGGATGTGGGCTTCCAATCAAACTTACAAGATAGTCTGCAAATGACCTGAGAAATCTAATTATCCACTGAAAACTAAATTGTGAATGTTCAAGGCTAACGATTGGACAGCAGTGACTGTCCTTTCTCTCTTTTAGCTCAAATAGCACTAGATCTGCTTGGAACTGATGTAAGCTTGGATCTTGAGAGTTACAAGACTGTAATACTGAAACATGATGACATTGCTGGATTTAAAAGTCTGGAAGCTTCACTCGACTCCTTATCTTCACTTATACAGGCTTTCCTAGCACAGATTTTGCAAAGATTTCTCAAATACAACATCAGTACTTATTTGTTTATCAAGTTGGCATGCAGCCACAAACAGATTTTATTATAAATGTATATGTATATTTGTATAATTACCTGTTATGAAAGAATTATTGCATTTTCAACAGAGATGCTTAGCTCTGGAACAATGCAGTCATGCATCGTAAAGGAGCATCACACCAGAAGTCAGATTCTTATCCAACAGAAACACAAAAGAGATTGCTTTGTGTCTAGTTATCTGATGAGGTTTGTCCAGTGCACTTTAAGGTTCAAAAATTAGAGTTTTCTGAGGGGCAAAAAGAGAAATAAAATTGTAGTAGTTTCTAAGTTGTCAGTTTCCTGGCACACCATATAAGCCAACTGCTAGGAGTTAATCCCGAAGAAAATCTGAGCTATCTTTGACAACCATTTCATTCTTTCAAGGGTCATTCCTGTGGCTGTCTACTGCAGGATTTGTCTTTGCGTCTGAACTGTGGATGCCAGAATTCTTCTCCAATAGAGCTGTCACTCCAAAGTGGTGCTGTGCTATTGATCTGACACCAGAAAGCTTCTGACAGCAGTGACCATGTGTTGGGTGATTCTGCCTGGTGTGAGAAGCAGTTGACACATCCAGAATGAGAGGCAGATAAACTGTCACAAGCTCCTTTGGCTGTCAGGGTTGGCAGATGCTGCTTTGCTGTGACTTTGGAAGCTGAAGATTGAAGAGGTTGGGGTCTTTCTCCTGCTTCATCTTTGACTCTGTGTTATGTTAAAAAAATCACACATCTTCCCTTTGCTTTCATTGTCATATCAGGCTTATACTGTCAATTTTCATGGACAATTTCTCTCCAGGCATTCACAAAACATTTTGGCCGAAAGGACACTTTCCCTGCCAAGGGAAGTTACCACGACAGCGGCAAAGATCACTGTAGTATCTAACATTGTCCCTTCACACTCCCTTCTTCATTTTGGGATGTCAGGGCTGGCAGTGAACTACGGGTGTGATGCCACTGCAATGAATATTTCAGAGATGGTTTTAATTTCTTAGGTAGTTGAAATCTTCTTAGTTCTTGAGGGTCAATACTGAAGAATTAAGTCACTTCAGGAAGCTATTCTGTCATCTTAGGAAGCCTTTTTTGATGCTGGATTTTATTTTACTTAGAATTTTGGATGAATCCTACCTTCTTCTTGAAAAACCTGTGGAGTTCCTTGCCCAAGGATTTCCTTGGGAAGTGTTTTCCTACCTACTGTTCTCCATTGCTTGCATATGGTTATTCTGTGTCTTTTGCAAAGTATGCATTGTTGTTGTTGCTGTTTTCTTTTTTTTTTTTTTTTTTTCCTGAGAGTCTTTTTAGGAAAAAAATGTAACTTAATATTTCTAGAACATATATTTCCTATTTTGCATTATTTTTCTTGTTTTACCCCTTAGAAACAAGGGAATAACTCTGATAATTTGGCTCCTCCTGATTTGTGCTGATTCTTGGGAACAGGCTCAGGCCAAGTTTTTTGACAACTGCCACAGCTAATAAGATGGAACAAAGCTGCAACACATGCTGATACTGTCTTAGTAAGTGAGATAAAACTCTTCCTTTCCAAGTTGTGTTTTGTCCTATTGCTTTGTGTTTCTCATTAATGATAAAATCAGTAATGAAAAGGCATTTCCTTGCAGGATGGTAGAGTAACCTGGACAGTAAATGAAATTAGTTTGGTTAGTGTCACTGAGAATTAGCCTAACCAACATCAGTGTGACTATTAATATTGAAGCCAGGGCATTTACAAATACTTACAATCAAAGCTTCTGTGAAAGGTGTTTATTGTGTTTAAAAAGACTTTGCTTAATCTTTATGTGTGTGATGATTTCTTGAGACAGAGGGTAATGGACATCTGAAGCCTGAAAAGACTGTTATTTTGTTTACTATAACTCCCTGTTGGCTAGGCAGACTTCCTAAATGGACATTTTTGCTATAGGCTTGAGACAAGCCTTATTACAGAGTATTGGATAAGAGCACACTCAATGTTGGAACAGGGTGCTGTGACTCTGATACCCTGTATTGTCAGCCAATGTATCCTAACCTTCAGAAATCTTCCCAGACTCACTCTCTACAAAGCCAGGGCTGGTATGCTGAATTTATCATGCAATCAGAGTTGTTACGCTCACTGAGGCACCAGGAATATAAAATATCATTGAATGGAAGGATCAGCAGTCATCTTCTTATGCTCCCGTTTGTCACACTCCTGGACAGAATGTTCAATGTGTAAGAAGCATCTCACAAAAATACAGAACTATTAGGTGATATTATGTCTACAATCCAATTAGCATCAATGCTTTTTCTTTTTGCCCACTAACTGTCCAAGAAATTGATTTCATTGCTTTCAAAACTTTCAACAACCTCAGATGATCTGTCAAAGAGATATATGAGCTATTAAAATCCACAATTACATTACTTCAAGCCGTAATTAAAAAGTTAGGTCCCCACTGCAGTCCTCAGCCATTGATTTCTAAGGGAAGAACATTTCAGTGGTGATGTAAACACCAATGAATCACCAGATTTCAAGTAGAAAAAAAAATTAGCTCCTCCCAAACAATCTCATATAATGAGCTTTACTGAGAAAAAAAGTGGGGGTGGGGAAGAAAGATTACATGATTGTAAATTTAGATTGTATTTTTATAACCATTTAGGATTGAAGTTAAGTATAATTTGACATTTTATTGATACTTCAAGTATTTAGAGCTGACAAGTACTACATTAAATTTTACCATGTAAATCTGATATGACAAGAAAAACCCTCTTGCACTTTGCGTAGGAACTGCTGCAACACAATGTAAGTGGAAATGCCGTGCAAAAAAATATTTGTCTACTTCTGTCCACAATCCTTCCAAACTTTCTAAAGCTTTGTACAGTTACCTAAACAAGCTTTGCTACTTTCTCTTTTCAATTTCCTCTCCATACAAGGAATTTTATTTAAAAAACAGTGATGAAGCCAGCCAATGCTTGTTGCTTGTTTCATTTTTCTTTTCAGTTGCTATTGTGTTTGTCCTGGTGAAACTGAAACTGCGAGGCTCCCTCTCTGCTTCATATACTTTGTGGCTCTTCCCTGAGATAACTACAAAGGTGTCACCCTTGTTTGAATACTACTTGTATCTTCCCATATTTTTATCACATGCTGACTCTCTTGAACAAGAGGAGCAACAGAGGAGTAGTATAGCAATGATAGTGTGCTTGTTGTTCTTTGTATTATGTTTCAGCGCCATTTGTACAGTTCTTAATGGATTTTTTCATAAGAAGAATCTCTCTGCTGCTCCTTATCAAGCTACCAACAGGATAAAAGACCAGATCTTTATTAACAGAACAGATTTGTCTTCCACAGAAATAAAGAAATCATTAATAAATAAATTATGCATCATAATATTGACAATTCAGATGTCTCCTTAGCAAACAAATATCAGTTGAAGATATAAACTTGCTAGGGGTTTAAACACCCAGAAGATCAAAAGTTCAAGTACAATATGGAACGGAATAGGTGAAAAGATTAAATCTCTTAAATTAATAGATTTTGTGGCTGATATCACACCAAGTGGTATTTCATTAAATACCTTTGAAAAGAAAGAGCTCTTAAAAGATACAGAGAAATAAACCCGACAAGAGGACACATGTGCCCAGGGAAAGACCAGTTTTTGTTATTGTTTATCTAAAAAGAAGCATTTCATGAAGATCTGGAGTAAACCTCTAGAGAGCAGGGTTCACAAACAGAGATCAAAAGAACATATGAGGTTCAGCAAAGGCCACCTCTGTCCTTAAGCCACTATTTATCTGTGTTATAGGGCTGTTAAGAAAATGACATTTCCGTACACCAGTGCAATCTGTTTAACAGGCTTCTACTGCATTGGAAAACCTTTTCTGCTGTTCATTAGATTTGCTGTAGAGCTTCTGACTAATAGATCAATGGATTGCTTTCTTTATTGTCCAGTCTAAGATTCTCACTGCTGATGTGGCTGGAAAGAGGGCAAACTTTTAATCCTGGTCTTAAAACACTAGGGTGAGATGAAGGTTTTAAAGATATTTGGGCACCTGAAAGTCAGTTTTCTTAGGGCTACTTCCACTTGCTGTTTCCTGCTCATCCTACCACTGTCAACCTAGAGGCACTCTGCCTAGGGGCAACACAGAAATGGCTGACGAATATTTGTTCCCAGTGGGTGCTGCCTTTCCTCAGACTCACCGTGGTGTTCAGTACTGTGCTGTGGATTCCCTACCTGCGCCTGGCTTAAGAGGGACAAGGAAAGGTCTCCTTTTTGTAAGTAGGAGGAAGCTGGAGACTGCTAGTTTAACTCAACTGGGATTGCCAAAACCCAGCATACTAGGTAGGGAAACACCATCTACAGCTGACAGGAAATATTGAGTAGCAGGATGAATGGGCTATGGACTCTACCCACTGAAGATCTTGGGGACCTAAACCCAGGAGAGGACAAGATACTTCTGCCCAATGGCTTAAGGTTCAGTGACTAAACTATGACATTTAAATTTTGAGTGGGGAATGGGAATTGAGAGATTTCAGAACTTCCACCACTGCACTTTTTCACACCCAAAAGAGCAGTATTTCATGGACAGTGAGGATACTGCAGAAGTTATAAGAAGTGTCGGTTCAGAAGTGGCTGTAAGGATTTGATTTTCAGTCAGCCCTGCCTTAAAGCACTTAAGGATCTTCTGCAATGAAAGTTACAATAAAAAATGAATTTTAAATTCCACAGAATTTAGCTACCCTTGTTCACCCAAGTATGAAAATAACAGTGATTCTTTTGGGTTTGGATTTTTTGTTTAGCAATACCTAGTAAATACCTGGAGAGAATATTCAGATATATGACAGGACAGCTGAAAGTATGAAGAAAATGCAAATGAACATGCAGATATCAGTCTTGACTGTAAAACAGCCCAGTTAAATGAGCACCATGTTATGTATAGTATAAATACAATGTGTACTCATCCCTCATTTTAATCCACTTTTAACATCAACAGAGTTTCTCCAGAAATGGTGACATATATGAAGGTACCCAAGTAGGAAACCTAAAGTTTATCCATTGCTGAAATCTATCACCTCTACTTGTTCCTCCTCCTAGAGAGAATTGTATAAACATAGCATGTTGCTCTTCAATTCACCATCAGGCATTGAAATATTCAAAATAGCTTTGCTGGGGTGGATTTTCCTGATCACGGGAGCTGACAGAACATGGTACACAGACTGAGAAATTTATTTGGACATGTTTTTCATTGTGAATAATAACATTATACAGAAAGGGCAGCTTCAGAGAGGGCACGAAGCAACTTTCCCCTAGACTTTAAAAAGATGGGAATCTGAAACTGTAGTACTTTTCATTACACAATTGCCATCTATCTGACTTACATTCAAGAAATCAAGGCAAATCCTACTGATGCATACATAATACTCTCAGCAGCAGATGCTGACAAGTGCATTAATAAATCATGATCATCATTAGAATTCTTAAACAAATAGTTTGCTGCCAGACATGCTGTTTATTAAAATTTCTTATTTTTGTTTAGTTTTTTATTTATTCAGATTGTACTAATCTTTGTGTAAGACATTGACTGCTCAAATGGCTGCAGCAGATTAGTTTACAAAGGTTATGACCAACCCAATTAGGGTCTAGAATAGACAGTTGATGCTTTGACATGCAAAATGAGAGTCAGGACTCTGGAGACATTACTAATAAGAGTTAATTATGAAGTGTTGTGTGTTGGCAGTTGAGAGTCAAGTTCAGACAGACCTAGTTTCTGGATTGCAGTAATACAGAGTCTTGGGTGACAGAAATGGAAAGAATAGACTTTGGAGCAAATGCATTTGAAAATAAGACTGTTGTAGTGGTTTGTGCAACTATTCCTCTTTCTCTAGTTAGAAATTTCTTCTTTCCTCTGTGTTAAATGATGGACAGCAGATCTTAGTAGTACCCTCCCTCAGCACAGCATCTCTCATAGATTTTTACCCAAACCTGCTTGCAGTACATTTGCATGAAGCAGCTATCTAGTTAATGCTCTTACACGCCACCTTCATAGTGTCCTGAGTTAATGCAGATTTCTTCTATTTCACCTTTCCACATATCCTACTCAACTAAGAAATTCAACAAGCTGGAATCACTATCTCATAGATAGCATTATTCCCTGAAATTTAGGAACAGCTTTGGCTTTATAAACTCAGAAAAAGCTGCAGGTGTGTGTATTTCACATTTTATACCCAATATCTGTGGAAAGAAACAAGATCCTGTGGCCACCATTCTGGCTACCAGAAGAAAAGACTAAGAAGAGATCTTCTGAGCTGGTTCACTTCTGAGATCAGATCACTTCTTGACAAAACAGTAATAAATTTCAATTCAGCATCCACCGTGTGGCTGCCTTGGAGTTGCTTTGGAGAGCGTCCACAGTCACTAGTACCTCCTATTCTGTATCAACAACCTGAGTGATAAAGCTAGCTGCCTCCTCCAACTCCTATGCCCAGCTGGAGGAGGGAGACAATACATTGCAGAGCTGATGTACCTCAGAGCCCAAAAGGGAAATAAGTACACAATCACAATAAATTGTGATTCTTGTTCAAGTGCATAAGCCATCTATATTTTGGTTTTGTGTATTTTGGTTTTGTTTATTTTGGTCCTGCAGAAGCATCCTTATGCAGTCCTATTTTCCTCAACAGATGCAGACCCCAGAACAAGTAGGTCAGTGTTACAGTGTTTTCTCTTTCTTCTCATACAACAGACAAGACATAATTCAAGTTCCTTGGATAGTGTCAGCTGCTCTGAGGGGACAGGTTGGATCCCATGAGAACCTTCCCTGTTTTGCAGAAGTCAGGCTTAAAATGAGTGAAGCTCAGATACAGATTTCAGCTCGCTCACTTGTGTTTAAATACCTCTGCTGATCAGGGCTCTGAGGGCTCCAGAAAAAAAGCAACATAAGAGAGAGAAGTTTCCTTCCATATGAGTGCTATATATAGATGGCAATACACTTTTACTTCTAAAAATTATTTTAAAATTTACCTAAATACTGATTTATGTGTCAAAGCTGTAAGCACTCCAATGATCCAGCAAATATACAGATAAGGATCGCTTAGCACAACAGACTTGGTGGCTGTTATGGTCTATCAGACAAATGTATATTTAGCCCAGTATTGAAGCATGCATTATTTACTTGGTTGACATTAGCAGCTTGATGAAGATGCTCTGTGGGCTGTTAGAAGACACCAATACAATCCAGTGTGGCGGAAATGCTGGCAAATGAAGCCCTGACATAATGCCTCATAGCAGCTGTGTAGTGTCAGCTCGTGGTTTGGTTCAGAGATGAGTGTGGCTGTGCAGGCAGAAAGCAGGTGCAGGTTTTCCTAGGAGAGCTCACAAGCCATTCTACTGTACGACATTCTTCCTTCCTCCCTTCCTTCTTGAAGATCATGTAAAGCTGCCACGTGATAGGAAAGCCAAATAGCTTGTGATGGAGAAAAAAGTGCAAAGGAAAGATTCTGGTTCTGAGTCATTACTGTTATTCAGATTCACATCCTATGGCTTTTCATGGCACGACCTCCAGAGTAAGTCACTGACGGGCTGTCTGACTTTCTTATTCCTCGCCTGTAAAGATCTTCTTTAAGGAAGTACAACCACTTCCATGTGGTTCTGATTGCGCTAAAAGCCTGGTATCCATCTTTTTCCTTCTCCCCCATGAGCGGTGCACTGCCAGCAGCATCCAGCTCTGCAACACCCACACTCAGGCACTTCTCTCTCCAAGTTTTTGTGAGGCATTAACCAACTCAGGGAGAAGTACAGGAAACTAAGTGCTCTGATGATCTTACATCTGTCTGCTATAATAAGTAGACCAGCATGTACACTGCCAAGCTCAGACAAGGACACATCCCAAGTCAAACCCTTGCCAGACAGTTCATTATATTAGCTCAGTAGTCAGAAGGCTTTGAAAAGTCACAGTATAATCTTTTCACTTGTTTTCTGTTGTTGTTGGTCATATGGAAAATTGAGAGGAAGATTAGAATTTTTCAGATTTTTTTCCTGAAATGTGGGAAACTAGAGAAAGAGTCTGTGTGAATGAAAGTTTGAGAGTCATAAACTCAGATATCTCCAGGATCCTGAGTTCTTAGGGGAACAAAAAAGACATGCAAAGAACATTTTACATTGCAAATGTGGCAGTACCATTCAATATTCCCTTGTCTGTATAAAAGATGGAGCTAAACCGTACACTGTGGGCAACAAGTCCTATTTTTATAGCTTTATAAAAGATAAAAGAGATTTAATAGTTAAAAAAAGAATGTCTAATCCTTTGAACCTTGTGTGGAAGGTGTTTAAGACCCTTGTTGAGTACTTGAAAGGGGTTAGTGCAAGTCTGTTTTATTTCAGATCTCCTATGTTGCCTCAGATAAATCACCAGCCATATTCTCATCAGTATGGTGGCACTTAAAACACTAAAATAGACTCCATCTTATTTTAACTTTACACACTGTAGAGAAAAAAAGAAGGTGTAGTCAGGTTGGTCTAGTAGGGGTATGCAAGCTTAGTGTAATGCTTTTCTTCATTGACAGTACAGGGAGCCAAGTTCAGTGTTATGAACTGCAAGACGTGATTCTGTGTAAACGAAAATGTGAGTTGTCCATGGACTGCATGAATTTACCTATGCTGGACTCATTCCCAGCATTGCAGTAGGTGATCTTCATAGCCCTTAGCCTCTCTCTTTGCATCTGCCTTTCTTCCTCACAGTGATGCTCTGAGTTTCTTGGTATCTGAAATAATGGAGTTAATGTAAGAGCTGTAGGTAGTCTCTGCAAATATTTTAACCTGCTTTAACTATCTTCAAAGCACTGCCTAGCACTGTGCACGGTTTGTTGTGGTAAAGCAGGGGTCTTCCTGTATTTCCTTATGGGAGGAAGCAGCAGAGAGACTGGTCCTGAGGCTGCCGCTGCCCTCACCAACTCACTGGTGTCAGCCAGGGCACCATAGTGTCCCCAGGAGAAAAGAGGACAATCTTGACTCTGCATTGTAGCTCTGAGGCATGTGTCGCCTTCACGGAGGATCTTTACCATAAGTTTTGACCGGCTAACGTAGAAAGCACCAAAGACCAAAAAATTAGTGGGGAGGTTTATGACCAAGGGAATAAGAGGACTTTTCACCTTTGCTTTTGTTCTTTCTCTCTGAACTTTTTTTTGCCTCTTAAACTTTAATTTTACATTAGTTAACTAGATAGTCAGTACACAAATCTGATCACAAGGTGGGTGATATGACTGGTTGAGCTTGGTCTGCCCTGCAACATGGCTGAGAGTGAAGAGGAAACTTGAGACCTGGTTTGGGAGAAGAGATTGGGGATTTTATGTGTTTTATCAATTCTACTCATACTGATGAGTTTCTGATTCCAGCTATGTTCTCTCTTGCAAACTGCTGCCTTATATTTACAGCTTTTTAAAAGACTTCTGAAAGGATAGAAGTTATATTGATTAACTTGCATCTCTCCTAATGTGAGCGTCTTTATCCAAACATTTCTCTCTTTTTTTTCTTTCATGTCAGATGAATTACGAGTTTATGTACGGTGAAAAGCAGCTGGCTGAAGGGGATTGCTGTAAGGCTTATACTCTCTTAGACTCATGCCTCATTTTATATAGTTAGGCTCAGTGGGAGTAGGTTATTATTACAGGCTGAATTCCCACAGGCCTGCCACAGATGAAGGCCTCTCAGACAGATATGTCCTGCAGATATATCAATCACAGAGGATAAATGGGCCTCGTAGAGTGACTGAGGAAAACAAAAAATGTAGATAAGGAGGCAGTTTCATACTTTTGCTATGATGAACATATGTGTAGTATAGGTGGACTGTAAATGTTCATCACTAAATGCACCCCAAAGACAGAAGTTTTCTGCGTATCAACTGAGTTCCTCCATGGAAATTATTGGATTTCAGCAACAAGGTAGCACGCATCAGATGGAAGAAGAAGACTGAGTCTCCTTCCATTTTTAGTGCTTAGATTCTTTAATACAAACAAGACCCTAAAGCTGAAAATAATTGTTAATTTGTGTTGTTTCTTCCCTATTCTGCCCACGTACTATGAAACAGTAAAGTATTTCCACTATCCACAGAAACTTCAAGTGTTATAAGAAATTAGATTTCTATAAGGCTATATTTTCCCTCTGATTACATAGTATATTAGCTCATGTACCCAGCAGAGAAAAAGTATTAAGCCTGGTACATAGAGAAAACAAATAGGAGGGTGATACTTAGCCTTAGGGCTGCAGGAGTTCTTAATTTCCTCAATTTCTTCAGCTCTTATTTATATCAGAGTCAGTTATGTTGCACAGTCACGGTTCGCTTGGGAGACCTGAAAGTGGGGTGAAGGGTAGCAGGAAGAAATGAACTTTTCAATTGATGGATGAAGAAATGTTTCCATGTACATAGCATCTTAAAAAAGACTATACTGAAAGAAACAGTGGTTCCTTCTCACCTTGTGGTAGCATCTGTCAAGTTCAGAGGGAATGGGTATTTTTCTAGTGTCTATTACAAAATGAAGTGGGGCTGGAGGAGGAATTGATTTCTGTGCAAAATAGAAGCTTTCATCAAATCAGCTATGAGATTTTGTTTCTCAAAATAAAGGAAAGAAAAATAACATTTTTAGTTCCAATGTTGAAGTGGTTTCATATTCAGCAGCTGAAAAAAGGGAGAGAAACTAGGGCAGAGGGGCACAGAGAAAGAAAATTATTTCAGGGGAATTTTTTGATGGAGGCAATCCTACAGGAAAATTACAGTTTTCAAAGGATATGCATGTGGGTAAGCTATTCCTTTTCCCTCCTCCCATCCAGGTGGCAAAGCAGAAGATGATAAAACCAAGATCCATCCTGTTCTTGAGCAGTGCAGCTACTCTACTACTCAGGGAGGGGAGAGGTTTTGTGGATGTTCTTGTTATAGTATGAGGTTTGACAACATGCCTACAGAGTTCCTCAAGCAGGGGATGGTGGATTGTAGCTAGAAGCCCGGTTATTTTCAACCAGAAGGAAAATGCTTGATTTTCTTCAGGTTTAAATACTCTATCCTTCATTGCCACTATATCTCTCACCAAGCCTATGCCAGATTTTTGTTCCTGCTGCTTTCCCTATGTCATGTCTCTCTCAAAGGGACTTCTGAAAGTCAGCAGTGGAAACCTCCCCTCTGGCACCATTTTAGATGTGGATACATGCTCTCTGCAGGCTGTTCAGCTGTTCCTTGCAGCAGTACAGCCAAAGCACTATATGGCTCCCTAAAGTGCAAAGCCTGAGCCAGCCATCAGGCTCAGGCTGCTTCGAGCCTGCCATGCCCTCAAGTGGGTTTGCTGCAGGGATGCACATGGCACCACTGAAGGGGGAAGTAGCCCACTTTGATGGAGATCAACTCAGGCAGGAATCTTGCCTCTTCTGCTGCAGTTGCTGTTGACCAACTGTGTGGAGATATCTGCATTACTTCACTTCCCAGATTCAATTGGGCCAGCTTTTTTCCAGTCTAACACCTTTTTGTCAGAAAATGCAACATTTAGAAATAGTTTTATAAGAATTTTATTCTGAATGGAGCTTTATCCTAAATGTCCAGTATTGGCACAAAACAGAGACCAGCTTTTCTTTCTTCTTTGACTGTCATTTCTCCCTTTACCCACCTGGCTCCAAAGCAAGCTCTGGGGCTAGAGATGCTTCTTACTCCGTGAGTTGACTGTAGTATGTACAGCGGAGCCCTGATAACCTGGGGCAAATCTAGATGCTATTGTAATATGAACAGCAGCAATAACTCTCATAGAAAGCAATACTGTGTCTATGCAAACAGAGTCCATCCTACTGAAGTGCTCTTTTACTCCAGACCGTCTTGTAGTTTTGGAGGAATATATCAACATTATCTCTGAAATGGCTCTCGCCTGTCAGAGCTGTAAACAGCAGGTAGCTCTCATTCCTTTCTAACGTGATGGGCTGTGTAGTGGCACAATCTCTGCATCCTACTTCTCAGCAGACCTAGGAGGATAGCTGGTTTACAAATCTTTGAGAGAAATAACTCTCAGTCTCTAATAAGTGAAGTGTTTTAAAAAATAAACCCATGTACCATCTTGTGCCAGAATAGATTTCATTTTCAACCAAGCAGAACTTAGTTGTAGACTTTGCCTCTTCATTTATTTTCCTTTACTTTGATTTTGCACTGTTATATGTAGACATATTTTTTGGTGTTTAAAATGGATTTGCAATCATTCTGTGGAACACCTGAGGCTGCACCATGGATCACTATTGATCTACTGACCACTAGAAAAGAAATGTGGCTTGAAAACCTTCTGCCAGCATCAGTCAAGGCAATGGGGGAGACCCAGTCTTTTAGTTCCCAGAAGACAGCATTGTTGAGGCTTCTAGCATAATAAGGAAATTAAAGAGTATTGGACATAAGCACAGTTTCAGAAATAAGAATATTTCACTGAAGTAGCAATAATGGTTGTTTTAGACTAGCGTTTTCCCACAGGCCAAAAAGCGGCAGTGCTTTCTGGATAGATCACTGCACAACACTTAAGAAGTCTTAAATTGTATTTCAGCTGTGGCACTGTTTTCCAGAACAAGATGCTGTGTTTGTCTTTGCCTCAGTTTCCCTGCCTGTGAAATGATAACATAATCTGAAGCATACTGGAGGAAAGTGCTCTGAAATAGCTGAATATATTATTAACAGTAACAAAACAAACACTACCAGTTTTAATATGAATATTACATTCTCAGACTGCACTGTATTTACATCTGCATGCTGGAAATTTCCATTAAAGAAATACAGAAAGCTCAGTCAGTTGCAGATTCATATGGCATGAAAAATAGAAAATGGGCTTTGAAAGAAACCAACAATTCTTGTGATCAGAGTAATCCAGCAAGACAGTAGTCAACCAAGTACCTCCGATGGGAGCTGGGCCAGCGTGGAGGCTCTCAGATTTACCACACATAGATCAAGGAGGCATAAAAGACACAAGACCAGACAAACAGGGCAGGCTGGCTTGCTCATATGGTTGCTCTGATAATTAAGACTTACGGAGAGTGCACATCATGTTCAAATAATGCCAAAAAAAAGGAGGCAGGCAGAACACAGCCTGCGTCTGGAAGGGTTTGACTCACATGCTGCTGAGTTATGCATGGCATGTGAGCTGTGGGGAAGAGATCTTTTATTTTGTTTTGGTTTACTGTTGATGGGAGAATCTTTTCTTTTGAAAACAGCCTCCTAATGCATCAGGACAGCTGCCTGGGATACACCTCATTTAGCGGCAATTGTCTCTGTAATGTTTATAACCCTCCCACCACCATCCAATATACAGTCATCATTTATCCTCTCATTTGCCTAACAGTGTTAAAATGCCCTTCCAGTGCTTTGTTTTGCTTACTTTTCTATTCCCTTGCTCTCCTCAAGTCAGAGATGTTAAAACCTCTTTTGAAAAACTGACATCCAGGATTTGTGACTGAAAGATGCTTTCTCGACTCTTTACCCTGCAGCCTCTCCCTCCTGTTTAATTGCAAGCTTGGGAGCATGAGACATCATCTATCATTCCTCGTTCATTATATTTAATAGATTCACGTTTTGAGCTCTTCAACTGTGATAGTTTGGCCCGAATCACCATACAGGTTCTTGCTCAACCTCCCCCTCCCCTGCGGGATGGGGGAGAGAATTGGGAAGGAAGGAGAACTCGTGGGTTGAGATGAAGACAATTTACTGAAATAACAAGGGAAAACTACAATAATAACAGAATATAAGAATATTAAAATATACAAGGTGAACAATATATGTTTTCTCACCACCCAATGTCCCAATGACCGATACAGCCCGTCCAGCAGCGATCACGGAAAAAAAACCGAGCGGTAAGCAAAGGAGCAAAAGGGAGCCAGCAAGGTAGAGGGAACGATGCCAGCAAACTGAGGAGTGTCTGCAGGGGGACAACCTGATCAGTGAAGAATGAGCTTCAATAAAACCAAGAGAGATGCAACGATGAAGGAACAGGAACTGGCGCCCAACAATTTCCTCAAGATCAACATCTCCAACTCAGATTCTGAGAGGCATCTGCCAGCCTGTTGTGAAGAACTTTTCTTGTGAGAGAAACAACTGCTTAATTAACTCCATCCCTGCCAAACCCAGGACATCAACAAACTGACCAGACATATGGAGCATGTTAATCTGCTTCTGAAGGCTGCCCTTTTAAAATCAACAATGCCACTGTCTCTTCAGCTGAAATCTTAGGAAATGTGGGGCAGGGGGGGAGGGAGCGGGGGGGGAGGAGTGGAATTAAAAAGATACTAAAAAAAAATAACAAAAAGAACTCATTTAAAAAAAAAAACCAAAACACCCAAAGATCCTAACATCATTCTTAAGGATCATCTGTGCAGTAGTTTACCACAGTCCAGGCATGACTGCTCTGTTGTAAAAGCCTTTACATACACATGACACAACCTTACATTTTTGCAACTGGTAAGTTATTCTGTGACTTTTGTTTCTATTAGAAGATGGAATAATTTCACATATGAGTGAGTTGACTCATAGTCATAAAGTTCCTGGGGCTGGACTTCTGTGCTGATGTATTTTGTCTCTCCACACTGCCTCACATTCTGCCATCATCATCTATGGATCAGGTGTCACCACCCAATTTTAATGATGATTCAGCTAGGTGTCCACTTACTCACTTGACTGTGAGAAGCCATTGGATCTATGTACCACATTTAGTGCATCTTTCTAGCTTGGCTTGTGTAGTGCTCATCATAGTGTTTCCAGCTGGACCCTGTGCCAGTCTTAGGACTCCGTCTGGAAAAAAAAAATACAGACAGTTCTGGTGATCAGATACACAAACTACAGTGTATTTGAGACTTTCTGTGTGATCAGGGTTGGGTGCGGACATAGCCAGAAATTCATGCAATGATACACAAAACCCTAGGCCTCCCAGAGCTAAATCAAGAATACAGGCAGCTTCCCAGACAACTTTCCACAGGATGATGATCTTGAAGCAGAATGTGAGCACAAGCCTGCTTTTTGTTCTAGCAACAACTGACACGTGTAGCCTTGATACCTTCCACACGGATAAGATTGAAAGCAACAGCTTTTCCCTTCATGCAAGTGGTTCAGGGAGCTTGGTAAAAACTACCAATGAACAGGCCTATGCTTGGCCTGATGGCAGGGAGATCTGTTACACTAATGCTTCATCTGAATCTCATATCCACAATGTATCACACAATATAGATAATCCCTGTCATTAAGGAGAATAAAAATTTCTAGGACATACTGCTGAAGTTTAGTAAACACAGTTTATGTTGAATGATCCAGAACAAAATGTCCTTTTGTCCTGTTCTTTAACTTTCCCTGGAATAAAACAGATGCACTGTCAGCTCAGTGATTTTGATTAGTTCCTTGAGATTTAGAGTTTACTTGAGCAATAAAGTTACTCTGGGGCATAAAGAGTACACAAGACTGAAGATGAGAAATTTGTGCAGAGTATGGCAAGCATGAAGACTGTAATAAGAACTATGCTGGTAGTGGATTTATAATGTTCACCTCGTCACTAATCACAGAGATAGCTTGAATAACTCTCTATCCTTTTGGTATTGTTTTCAGTGTGTCAAACAACTGTACCATCTGACAAGTGAGACCTTGACCTTTAATTATATTGGTGACATTTGAAGGAGGTCCACAAGAAACATGTGGCAGTGTTGAAATCTATGTGCATGAAGCTTTGGTCCTAGGAGAGATCCCAGGGAGGTCCTGAAAAAGTCTTAGAGCTTTGATAAGAGGGGTGATCCTCCAAGAAAGCAATGTATGGTCTGAAAATGTATAATGCAAGGTGATACAGCCAAGTATTCCTTTCTGACCCAGCGTATGTTTCTAAGGCACTTAAAATGGGTCCTTTACAACGTGCAATAATGTAAATCCATCTATTTCAAGGATGTTCCTACCAACCCTGGAAAAAAAAAAAAAAAAGAAAAAAGGCAGGGAGAAAAATCAAAGACTTTGGACACTTTGTTATAGCTACATATGGTTGATAATTACTCTGGTATCAGCTGCTGCTGAATAAGCCTTTATCTTTCATGCTAAAGATCATTCATCCTTTGGTCAAAAGCTAGACGTATGGAGGGCTTCAGCTATAGCGTTTGTACCACCATTCTGCTGTAGGGGCTGCTTTGTTTATAAGCTGTCAAGCAATGCTTTCTCCTACTTTCTTTCAGCTAGTTTTGATCCTGTGCGTTGGCTGCTGGCCAAGCAGTAATAGAACATAAGAACAGCTGTAGTGAATCAGATCAAAGGAACACCTGACCCAGGAACCAAAGAGTAAGGGAGACAATAAGAGCTAGACAAACATGCATGGTGTTCCCTTGATATAACCACCCTGCAGTCTAGGGACATCCTGAATCAGAGACTGTATCCACATCTCTGTGCAAATAGCCCTCAAGAGACCTATCATCCTCTCCAAATGCTTCTAATTGCTTACTGAATCCAGTTATATTTTGCTCTTTGGCATGTTCAAAAGCTTCATTTGTTACAGGCTAATGAGCTTAATAAGCTGAAGCTGTGTTTTTATTGAAAGGTTAACGATTGCAAACATTTAAATAGTTAAATCAACTCCTTGGCTGGTACTGAAATTATATATGAAGGGAACAGCAATCATAACATTTCTGAGAAGGCTGCTGAGGATTTCTTGAGGTATTGTGAGCCTTGTGTCTTTCCTGATTTCTGGGTCTTAATTTACCACTGAGATGTTCCAGCTGACATTGTTTCTGCTTTTGATTCTATTGTGCTGGGTTTAGGTCACATTAAGTCCCATACTGGGATGGCATTAAAAAAAAGCCTTACGTTTTGGAAATAGTTAAATATCATTGATGATAATGTTACTCTTGGAGACCTAGAGGGTTTTCCTCTTCCATGTCATCAAAAAAAAAGAAAAAGAAAGAATATGAAGAGAGCGTTTTGTGTTTTTCTTCCCAGGAACATTGGTTTCATGTACTGCTGACAGAGCAGAGGAGTGGAATGAAGACAAGTGGCAGGAAAATAATGCCAGAGGTGACTTCATCATAGTGCCTTTATCATTAGTGCCTTTTCTGTCAGCTGTTAGATCCTGCTTGTTATAGAAATGTTGGATATTCTGCCTCCCTGTTTTTCCTTCCTGAACTGACCAACAAAAGCAGGTAAATAAAGGATTCTGCAGTCTGTAAGTTGCAGTACAATTTTGTTAGGCACATTGTTTTATCAACATAGGCCTTTTACATCCAGCTGACTACAGGGATAGCCTATAAAGGCCCACTTGGAAAGCATACTGAAGTTGACAGAGATTCCCATTGACTTAAATGGGCTCTAGACCAGGCCTGAAATGGAATCTGTCTCAAATTGCCAGTTGAAAAAGACCCAGGATGGTGGTTTTATTTGGAAGAAGCTGTGAAACAGAGAAATAAAATGGGCAGGAGCAAAGCAATGGTAAAATAAAGATAATAATTTAGGCTGGTAATTGGGAGAAAGATGCTAACTAGCAGATAAGCACTCTGGAAAAGCCTCTCAGAAGGACTAACAAAGGGAAGAAATCTAACTTGTTTCAGGATGAATATTAATAACATAATGGGGCAGTTTCCATAGTTTTCCCACTTGCAACAGCAGAGATCAGACTTTAGAAACTATTTTTTCTGGTCCTACAGCCATTCATTTGCATTAACTTTCTTCTCTGTGGTTTCAAAGGTCTGGGATTTTTCCTCATGTACGCTAGCCCAAAGGGAAGGGAAAGAGGACAGTTTATTTTAAAAAGATCTGTCTTTTTCTTGGTCTTCTAAACACTGGAGGGGGAATAGTGTTGGAACCATTCAATTGGCTTCTGTTATCTTCAGCTTGTCTCTGATAACACCATTTTCAAATCAGCTTTCGTTGGTTTCAAGATGTGGAGGAAGCACAGGATGCTAGATAGCACACGTCTGTGGGATCTGATAAGCACAGGTGCAGTTCCTTGCTCTGCTCCAGTTTTTTTCACTGACTGTGAACAAGTCTGAGAAATCTTGCCATATCTTATCACTTACCCTATGAAAAAAATCAGTAGAGATATTCCCCCCCTCCAAGAAGGGGCCACAGGCAATACCAGAGACACTCTCTGTCTATAATCTGTAAAAATAGAAATATTATGACTTAAATCATGTGAATGCATCTGTCTCCCATTTATTACTCTAGGTTAGGACACAATGCTCCACCCCAAAGGCATCTGGTTTGATTTTTGACTGCTAACCAGACTGCAGGGCTGAGAGGCACATTGCATTTCCTTTATCTAAATGGAAGTTGCAGAACTCAAGAAATAAGCACTATGTGGATGAGGAACTGTTTCCTTGGGAAACCTGCTGAAGGATTTCGGCAAGGGAGAGGAGCTGGCAGGTAAAACCAAGGCCCTTTCAAATAAGGCAGCAAGGTAAGTAGTACACCAAGGCTGAACCATTATTTTAAAATCTAGATGAACAGTGTTAAAACCTAACCATGTTCTGAAAAGAGAGCACTTACAGTATTGCACGGAAGGCCACTGAAAATGGGAGTAAAGAAATAAAGAAACAGGGGGGATATTAGTCCTTAAAAGGATGGAAAGGCTAAAAGGCTAGCTCCTTTTTTCTCTAACTAAGGAGTAGAGAGGAGGCTGTCTAATCTTCCAAAAAAAGAAAAGCCTGAAATATCCTGAGAGGCAATACTACCTTTTTCATGTACACAGCTAGCTGATAGCCAAAGGCAACAGAAGAAACAGTGAAAGGGAATAGCAGAAAGCTGAGATTCAGTGTGAACAGATACCCAAAAGTCAGGGAGTCTGCGGGTGTGTGGTTTAACCAGACCACTAAGGATTTTTCCACAGTAGAGCCTCAGATGCCAAATTAAATGAGTACAAGTAACATCAAGCTGTGGCCATTGTCTTCAGGCACTTATTTTGCCCACTGGAAATACAAATTAAGATGACTAGACTTAACCCGTTTCTGCTGTTGGCTAAGCTACATTAAAATGCGAATTCCTTTGCATTTTCCGCAGGCATACCACCACCCATCACTGGAATATGGCTATGTGAGCCATTAATCTCAGGCATGCAATAGAGCCATCAGTCACAGAATCTCATAATCACTTTGCTACACTCACTAGTTCTGGAAGAGTGCCTGGTATCACAGGGGGCTTAGCGAATGGTCAATGCTCTGCATGCTTGGAAGAGATTCATTTTACTGCAGGTCCAGCTGCCTGTACCTAACTACATAAAAACATCAGAGTTTCTCCCAGTTTCTCTGTCTGGGAAGCTCAGCCTTTAATGAACAGTCCCCAGTATTACTGGGAGCAGCAAATTTTCCTCTTGTGTAAATGGGTCTGGAATTTGATTTAGCACCTGCTGCTCTTTTTACAGTGCCAGTTTACATCTCAGCAGGAATCTTTCCATATAATGTAGTTGTCCAAGGACGTATTTTCATTTTGCAGTGCTTAGCTATTGATCATTGAGATCATGCAAATGTTTTGGATGTTACTCCACTCAAGTCTATAGCATCCATTAAATTATTCTAATACATAAGTATTTCACAACCTCAGTTTTCTTTCCCCTGGTAGGGCTTTAAAAGTGAATCAAAAGCTCTTCAACTGGGTTCCTGTAGAAGCTGTAGACACAGAGGAAGATACTGAAGCTAGCAGGCACTGATTTGATGGCTATGCATAGAGAAGACAAGGAAATGGAAACAACATTGCTTCTTTTTATGGTTGTTGGGATTTAGAATGTAGTATCTTAAGGATCCATCCACCATTTATCCATTTCTATATTATACCTACGGTGTCTTTCCTGTGCTTTAATGAAATCTTGTGTAGTATTCAAGGAACTACAGGCTTAAATACACTTTTTTTTCTTGTCTCAGGGACTATCCTGTGTCCAAGGGACTTATTTCTCATACTGTTTTTCAGCATAAGTGACTGCTGGATGCCTATTATTTTATTCCTCGTAGTCAGGATTGTGCCGTGCTCCCACAGGCAATTTGTATTGACCTTCAGCACAAACCAGCAGCTGGAACTGAACAGCAGCCTCAAGAGGCAGCTCACAACGTGGTGGAGTTGGAGCCAAAGGCCGAAATTCATCCTACCTCTCTTTAGTGTCTAACTGAGGAGTTTTTCTTCTAGTGTCAGGAGTTACTTCAAAGGGTTCTGAGACATGGTGCATGCCTGACAACATCTTCTAGAAATACCTTTCTTTCTCTCTTAATTAATAGAAAAGGGGACCTGGGATGAAACTTGCTTCCAATGCAGGAGATAAAGTAAAGTATCTAAAGTCATGCGGAAGCATCTGGGGTCATATGGAATGGACCTAGGCTGCATTCAGCAGCAGGAATGCTTTGGAAGCTTGTACTTCCAAGGCAGTGTGTACTGAACAATGTTAGAGAAGAGGTGGACACGCATTTTGGACAAGATCTTAGCACAGGTCGTTACAATTGTCACTCATATAAGACTGTCCACAGGCCCAAGGCATGATCCTGTATCTCCAAGAATCCCATTTCTAGGAGACTAACATGACTGAAGGTGGAAAACTCCTTCTATTATAAAAGTTGTGTTGGTTTTTTTTTGTTTGTTTGTTTGGGGTTTTTTTTTATGAGTAGTTATTCACAATCTTTGCCAGCCTCCTGCAACTAATGTTTGTAGTAGCGAACCTTCCAGTGAAAGGACTAAATGACTATGAATGAAGAATCATAGTAAATCAGGCATTATTTTCAGTCAGAACAACCAGAACAATGTAGTCTTACTTTGCTCAAGCTAGATTTCTTATCAGTTGCTCTTGGCTTCACCCTTATCAAGTCATCAGCAAGCAGACCTTAAAAATAGGAGGAAAAGTAGGTCAGAATGAAAATGTAATTTAAAGCCCTTCCAAGAATATTGTACTTTTCCTATTATATGACATGACAGACCTCTTATCAGTGTAGATACTCAAGGTCTTTCCCATCTATTTGTTGCATCTATCAAGGAATTAACTTCATGCAATCCTCTTTTAATCCACCTTCTTGAGACACAGGCCATACAGAACCTTCCTGGTGAAAAGCATTATGCACAAAAACTCTCTCAAATAAAAGATGCATAAATTTAAAATAACTACTGTCAGGCACATGAATACCTTTTCCATAAAAAATTAAACATGTAGATATCAAACCAGGAGAGCATAAGGTCACTATTATTGCTTATTTTAAATGAGCTATATTTCTTGTTGCTGCTTTGTTTGGTTGGATTTTTTTCCTTGGAAGTAAGAGATCTGGCACTGCAAAGTTGTAGGGACACATGCTTCTGCAATAGTAAGGAAAAAAGCAACAAGTGACTGTATTGTTTTGGAGGGGTCTAGGGGGTATATTTAGAGAGAGATCATTTTTAGACAGTGAGAGCAACGTTAGTGCTGCTCAGCAGAAACATTGAAGTGAAAAATGTTTTCAGTGATTTTTTTTTTTTTTTTCTTCCCTCTTTGAGTCATCAATAAATTCCTGAGCAGAGGAAAGGCCTGGGTGTGTCTGAAATATGCTGTTCTAAACTTGTCAGTTTTCCTGCCTCCTGTAGTTCTGT
Source organism: Tetrax tetrax (assembly GCA_009806455.1). NCBI lineage: Eukaryota > Metazoa > Chordata > Aves > Otidiformes > Otididae > Tetrax > Tetrax tetrax. The sequence continues at coordinate 1,349,113 of WHYT01017504.1, forward strand.
GCCCTGTAGAACTGAGGCATTTCTCTGGGAAAGTGAGACTTACAGAGCTCCTAGCTACATAGCTTTCTGATTTGTTCGGCTTTTAATTAAGTGAAGCTCCTACCTGAACAGATGTCACGTTTCTGAGCCAACCTGTTCCATCAAGTCTTATCTCCCACTTTTTTCTCCTCTTGTTTTGCTGAGAGAGAGGGGACCATTGCCTGTCCCATGCATTCAGTACATCACTGGAGTTGACTCAGATGTGGTTCAATCCTAGAATGAGTTTAGATAGCAGTGGATAGCTCTACAGAGCTACCTTCTTTTCTTGCATTTCCTTAAAAAAGCACTAGAGTATTCAAACCACAAGGAGAACATCAGACATTCCAGATGGTTGTTCAAAAAGGCAAGCACATATAAACATCTTCTATGCAAAAAGCCTATCAAGTGATAATGTTAATTTTTAATAAGGGTTAACTTTTTCATAGTGGAAGAACAGGTACTTTTTTGAAGGTTTAAGGAGGAAAAAGGTTGCATTTTAACATGTAAGTAGGTTTGCAAGAAAAATTGAAGTCTTTGGGTGGTATATTATTATAGGCAATTGGTGACCTGAATTCTTGACCTTATTCCTTTCTGCTGGCCCCTCTTCAGGACCTCACATGCATTGCTTCCCTTTGAGGCTCTTCTGTCTAGAGCCTGCAAGTGCACTTGTCTCGTATTTTTGTCATAACTCCATCTCCCCACTTAATTAAAAAGGAATCACCTGTCCCATCTTCCAAGTTGTTTCTACCTAAGCCAAAATCTTTTATGTTGAGTCAGCTTCCCAAATGACTGAAGATCATGGACAAAGATGGCACATCATTTAGGTCTGCAGTGGATATCAAATACTAAGGGAAAACACTTGAGAGGTAGTTGAATGCCACTGTCTGCAGCAGACAAATGTAAGTGGATTATGTGCAGGTGAATGGATGTGCAATCAGTAGTCACTAAGATGCTACAGGGAAGCTGGCATAGAATCATAGAATCATAGAATGGTTAGAGTTGGAAGGGACCTTCAAAGGTCATCTAGTCCAACCCCCCTGCAAGAAGCAGGGACCTCCCTGACTAGATCAGGTTGCTCAGAGACCCATCCAGCCTTGCCTTGAACGTTTCCAGGGATGGGGCATCCACCACCTCTCTGGGCAACCTGTTCCAGTGCTCTACAACTCTCATTGTAAAAAATTTTTTTCTAATATCTAATCTAAACCTCCCTCCTTCTAATTTAAACCCATTACCCCTTGTCCTATCACAACAGGCCCTACTGAA
>WHYT01017504.1:1350443-1397441 GCA_009806455.1 Tetrax tetrax
GTCATCGGCGAACTTGCTGAGGGTGCACTCTATCCCACTGTCCATGTCGCCGACAAAGATGTTGAACAGGGCCGGGCCCAACACGGACCCCTGAGGGACGCCACTGGTGACCGGTCTCCACCTGGACATTGAGCCGTTGACCACCACTCTCTGAGTGCGGCCATCCAGCCAACTCCTTATCCACCGAGTGGTCCATCCATCCATGTCGTCATGCATCTTGCTTGACTTGCCAGAACTAAGGGCATTTTGTTAGAAATCCAGTGCAAAAGACAAGCAGACAAGCTGAACAAATTGTTCGCATTTATAGAAAATAGACAGCTAGAAAACAGATTATAACAAATAGATTTCTGTGTGTCCATAGAGTTCCCATGGTATTAACAAACATTACTTTTTTTTTTTTTTTTCCATTTTTCTTGTTTGTGACTTAACAACAATGGTCTTCAAAATATCCTTTTATCATGGAGACATAATTTAAAAAGTGTTCTTATCTAGCCTGCAGCACACCATGTTTTTCACTTTTCTTCCTGCATCCAGAATATGCAGTACATGTTGGGTTACCACACATGCAGTTCTTCCCTAGTCACCTGCTCCAAATCTGACTTGTCTCTCCAAATGAATGTGTAAAATCCAACCACACAAATCACTGAACTCCCTATGCAGTGCATTCAGGCACTCATTTATTCTTAAGTGATACTATCCAAGTGAAGGGTTTCAAACATGCAGTGCTATCCTAAACCAGATGTTAGGCTGGTTTAAATGCAAATAAACACCCAAAGGGAAAAAAAGACAATGGAATATAATACACTGAAGAGATATTGGCTAGGTTTGTGCACAACCAAACTTTTTTTTGTGGCTCAGAATTATTCCAAGTTTCTTTCCAGCATAATTTTATTCTCACCCCCTTCTTGTGGTATGTCCTGCTGAGTGCAATATTCTTGCAAAGTTCCTGTTTTCCCCTTCACTTGCTCATATATATCCTCAGAGTAACAAGGATATATATTTGTCTACAAATTTTTACTTTCCCTGCTGGAAATGTTTATGCTCCCTGCATAGAGCAGCAGCTCCTTGCTGCCACTGAGTCTGCAGAGGACAGGACAGACAGCTGAAGGCAATGGGTTTTCTGCTGTCTACTGAGCTGGCAGTCAAGGTGAACCTCCAAATTTTTCACCTAATGTATCTTCTCAGATGGCTGCCAAAAGCCCTACCTAAGATTGACCAGTCTTAGATGATTGAAAATTGAGTCAGTATCTGGAGACCCTTTACATGGGCACATAGCCTTAGAGGACATGGGAGAAGCCAAAAGATGTCATTCCTTTATGGCAATTTTCTTCCGTGCAACAGAAGAAGGATAAGGTGAGGAGGGTTCCCTTCATGTCGCTTTGTTCCTCCCTCAAAAATATTTCCTCGTCATCATTTTAGTTTCATAAATGCTTTTTTTTTGCCACTTCTGAACTTATGTACATGTTCTGTTCCTTTACTCTCTCTCTCCTCCCACTCCCAATTATGTACTCGCATAAAGTCCTGTTCTTCAGCTCTCCCTTCCTCCTTCTCATTCAGTCGGTCCTCAGATTCTCATTTATATTTTCCTAGGTTCCATTCTCTAGTCTTAGACCCTCCATCTGCAAAATCAATCTCACTTTCATTGACTAAATACCTATCAGGAGGTTTACAATCGGGATTGCAGACATTTGAGGAAGATGTCTGGCTGTCAGGACAATTCAGACCAAAGAAGACATTTTTCACCCGGAAACTTCCTCTAACCACACACAGAAAACCCTGAAATGCGTGAAAAGTAAGCTAAGATAATTTCAGCCATTTTTAATGACTGAAAAGTCTTGAGATATAAAGAATAGGATGATTTGCAATAGAAAGACAAGCTTAACACTGCTTCTAATGCTAGATTTCTGCAGGGAGCTCCAGATAAATCAAACAAGCCACAAAAATAATTGCTCAAAGAAAAGAGAAACTTTGCAAGGGTTTCTAACCGTGCCTAACCAGGACACAGTGCAACAGCATCTCAATTTTATAATACTTAATAGTTTTGTGCTTAAAAGATTTACATCACTCATGATTTCAGACAGACACACATGGAACATTATTCTAATGGGAAAGGGAAATAACGAAGTACACCACTCCATCCTCTGGTCTAAAAGAAAGCCCTAAATTCCTGCTGTGACACTGAGCTGACTTATCTCAATTATAGAAACAAACAACATTGTGGTGAAAGAATAGGCTGCTTCTTAATGCCTGTTTATTGAGGAAGTCATGAAACAAATAGATATCAGGAGAAAAATAACATATTTATTTTCTTTTGATTACTAGCATGAAATACAATACAGTATAATGTTTTGCAAAGGTTTTAGATGGTCTCTTCCTAAGGATAGTGTCTTAAGCATTCTACAGAGGCTTAAACAACTAAACAGAATTGTGAAACAGACAGACATGCGTAGATTTTTAAAAAAATATGAAGAATCTTTTAAAGAGCCATGAGTAAATGAAAGCGTGTGACACCTTGATCTAACTCCTGAAAAAAAAACCAAACTCATCTTTAGGGAAAATCTGCCTTTTAGACTGCATGTGACACAGTGTGATCTGTCCTCTTGAAGAGAGCGGGTAAGTTACGCAGAATGAGTGTTTGTGAAAATCATACTGTTCTGAAACAAAATGCAGAGGACAAAAGGAAAGCACAGGAGATGAATCACCTGTGAAGCGGGGCAGGACAAAATCACGAACTCTAACAGCAGAGCTACTTTGGTTTTTTGAGAAGAGGATTATTTGGCAGATCACTTTATCAAAACAAGCATATACAGAACACCTAACCAAATTTTTTGCTCGGTGTGCTATTATTGTATAGGAATTCCTTATTCTCTCTTTAAAAATGTGTGAGCTTGCTACAAAAACCACATAAAACAATATGAATCAAAGCAACCATTGTCTGTGGCTTGCAGAGACACTGGCACTCTGCCTTAGGGGGTTTGCCAGGAAAGGAGAAAATTCCGAATTTTTATTAATTTGGATCTTAGAGGTAAGATGGAACAGAGAAGCCTAACAGACAAATATATGCGGATACAATAGGCAAAGAAAATGCAACTGCATGAATAACTATCTATTCTGGATGTTAAAGTATCTCTGCTTGAGTTTCAAAGGGTTTGTCAGGTGGATGTGGCTACCAACTGTGATCTAACACCCCTTGAAGGTGGAGCTATTATTTTTGCCAGATATTTTCACAAAGGAATGTGCTTTCTGATGGGAAAGAAAATGATGATAATAAGGCTATTTATGAAATGTTGTGGGTTGCTATGAATTTTGCATAAAAGTGAAAAGGGGTTAATTTTTGAAAGGAGAAAAAAAAAGAGCACCGTTTCTGTTATATTGCTGAGTTCAGCTTGACCAAACAAAGGCTTAGCAGAGAATGCAAGTTACAACTGAGAAATTTCAACACTCACCTCCCTCTGGTCATTACTAAAATACATCATCTCTCTGCATATATTGAAAAAACAAGTTTCATTGTTGTTTCATTGCATCTTGCATTATTACGTCTGCTGGTATCCATCTTCATGCCAGGAAGTCGCTCACAGCGCGACTGTGCTGTGGCCTCTACTGGATGATGCACAACACCAGGCCCATGCTCCAAAGGATATCTTCTTTGTTTGCTATGAGAAAACATTGGCAGAATAGGACTGAATGAGATATGCTCAGGCGGGGTTTCCTAAGCAATCTCTCAGCTCCTCGCTTTTCTCACCAAGGATTAAACTCCCCCTAGTGAGTTTGGAAGTCTGTGGAAATTAGTCACCCAATGGAAGGATTTTCTCTTTGTTTTTTGTTAAAGAGGGGGAATTGAGCTGCAAATCACTCCTCTGTTCCAATGTGTGGAAGTGGGAACTCCATAATTAGGCAAAGCAATTTCATTTATGCTTAGAGAAGGGATGGAGGTGGGGACGCCACCTTTGGATGTCTTCATTTTGGCTGTTGCTGAAGGAGTTGACACTGTACACCTGATCAATCCCCCACCTCAGGACTTCTCCGTGTTCCACAGGGTTCCCTCCAGCTGTCTCCACTGGCTCCCTCTCCCCATTTCCAGCCACTGAGACCACACAGCCCAATTCTGTCTGGAAATCAAGAAAAAAGAAGTAGGGTTTTACATGGTTTTTGCTGAAATTTTCTCACTGTCTTTCATGGCAATCTGATGAATGATATGGTTCAAAAATATTCAGTGCATAAATAGGGATCTCGAGGCGTGTTACAGTTTGAAATGAAGCCTAACACCCTCTAGAAGTTAAATGGATCAACAGAAATTTCAGTAAAATGTAAAAAACTTGACAGGCTGGCCCTAAATATCATTCTTTTTTTTTAGGTAAGGAAATTATTCCTTTACTGAATCTTGAAATCTTCTGCAAACATGTTACTGTAAAGCAAACTTTGCTATTTCTTCCTCCATGGTTGTAATTGTGCAGCACCTTAGCAGGTGGCAAATTCATATGCCCAGAAAAAAACAAGAGAAAGAGAATAATTCATGGTCTCACTAAAGGAAAGAGCCTCAGAAAACAGCTTGCTAGAGGACAACTGCCACAGACTCCCAGCCTATGTCGTACATATTTCAGATCCATCAATATTTTCCTTTACAGAGGCACCAGCGTGGGAGTACTGAAAGAAAGAGGAAATAAACAGGCTGTTTTAGTTTGTCTGGCTTCCTGGAAGGTGCTAAATTGCTCAAATGCTGCTGGGGCCTTTGCTGAACACACAGCTCTGGGGAACTGGCTCAGCCTGTCTCATTGATGGACTGTCTCTGTGGGTACAAAAGCACCCATTTTATAAAGCTAGTGCAACCACTTTGGCATCCTTGAGCCAGATGCCCCACAATACTTAGGTATTTTTTACATTATATGATTTTTCTTTGTTTTAGTTAATTGCAGAGTATTTCATGGGTCTTCTAGTTTTATGTCTTTAAGATGCAATGACATTTTTTTTTTCCACAGGTTTTTCCTGAAGCCATGGGAATTAGTAAGTCTATACTTTGTGTAAGAGTGAATCACATGAAATCCACATGACTCCTGGAGGTAAGTGTTTTACAAAAATCATTGCGTTACTCTGAGATTCTTTAGTGTTATGGGTTTTGACAGGACCAGTCTCCATAATCCTGTCAGTAAGTTTAAGGCCAGGTCTAAGGTCAAGCAAACTAAGCAAGTGCCTCATGCAGGAGCCTGCAGAGGGTTATCAAACAGTTATCGCCTACCTAGATGATGTCAGTGCTGTGGGAAGCCGGGCTGACAGCTGGGCATGTGGCAGCCCTGGGAAAAGCCAGTAGTTTCCTGTGGGTGAATCTACTCCCAGTTGTGTTAAATGAGAATAGGTCTTAGCCAGCAGGTCCTCACCTGAACCCCTCTGACAAGTTTGAGCAAGAGCATCTTCTGAGAAAGGTCTTCTCTTAGCTCTGCTTCTGCTTCTCACTGAAAACAAGCATCTCTCCCTTTCTTGCTTTCTCTCCCTAATTTAAAGTTCATTTTGGTGTATGTAGAGGAAAGTCTTCTCCCACAACAACAGGTAGATTGAAAATGTGTAGAATAAGTACATGGTTTTTTTCCTGTTCATCCTGAAAGGAAAACAGAAAAGATAATTTATCTGTAAAGGAGAGAAGTGGGTACTAGTGGGTGTATTTCTGTCAGTATTAAGTAGCATGGAGACTAAAACTGTTTCTGTGAGAAACCTCTCAGTGCCTTCCTCTTGAGCAGCAAACAACCAGAGTGACAGGCTGTGAAACACAAGGTACTGTTTGCTTTCATTAGGGTTTATTTTCTATTACACCTTATTTTAGAACAACTTGCTAATTCAAAATGGCATGGGCAGAGCTGTAGAGTGTTTCCTTGTATGCCTGAAATAAGATCTGAGGTTTTCTTTTGGCTTGCTCTTTCTCACAAATTTTCAACCTGTTAAATAGAGATTCACAAGGCATTATTACTTCTCTGCTCTGTGGGCATCTATGAATCCTGCAGCTACTCCACTAGCTGTACCTTGTCTTTCTCCCAGTTAATCTAAGCTGCACAGACAAGCCATATCAATCAAACCATGCTCTTAAGCTGAATTGCTTCCAGCCACATGGCAAAGGTAAGGTATCACCATCTTTCTACAGTAGCAAGCCTCCCTGCTAGGGCACAGAGGATAAAGCCAAAGCCTTTCTGTCTCTTTACTTGCAGGTCACTATTTGCTTTTTCAGTTTGGCCACAGTCCAGGCCCTGCTGTCAGCTGGCCGTGGACCCTGGTTCACACTGTTCAGCATGCAGCCCCGAATTCTCACACCTGACAGCAGGCTGCCACAGAGGTGAAGACAGCAGACACTCAGGGCAGCATACCCTGGGCACAGCTCCCACCAACATAACCTGTGAAAGACCTAATAGCCAGTCTTTCTTGCAGTCATTCAATATTGAGTGGAAGTAATTACCACTAACGCTTCCTGAAGTTTTCCTTCGGACACCAGCACTGCAATGGATGCTTTTGCGATGCAAATGCAAGCGGTGGTGACTGCAATGATTGCAATATGCAGTGGTGTTTCTATTAGCAGATGTCCTAGTGGTGTCCTAAGTAGGCAAGTTTTAATAAGTGTCTTACAATCAACAATGGCCAGCCCCCAATTTTGCTTAAAACTAGAAAGACATCTGTTTGCAAACTTGATTTTACTGAAAAGAAAAATCTATGACCAACAGAAATAAAAATTGTTTTGATGAGAAAATGCTGAGTTTATATCAGAAAACTAAATGCTTGATTTGCTGAATTTCCATCCAATTTAAAATGGAAATGTCTGTTTTATCAACAAAATATTTGGAGAAAAAATTCTCAGCTGTCTGTATTTAAGTCTCCTTGATAACAGGTTCTTTCCTTTCCTGAAGAGCTTGTCTCAATGTCAAGTTGTGCTAGAATAAGTTATTCAGGACCAGCCACTTGTTTCTGGATAGCAACCACATGGGAATACTTTTACTCAGTACAAGTACTACACGTATGTTGAGCCCTACACTCAGTAAGAGCCGTACATATTGTGTTGACTCCACAATTCATGTAGCAGGGGCAGGAACAGAGGGGCCACTGATGTGATTTTCTCCGGAGTTTCCTCCACTACCAGTAGGAGAGCAGCTGCAAGATGAATTCTCTTTAGTGATGAGCGGTTAAAGCAAAACAGGACAAGAGGACTCCAGAAAGTACAGGGGAAGGTTTTTATTCTCTTTAATGTGAGAAAGCAGAGTTAGATTCTGCTTCTTTCCTGCATACCAATGAGCTTTAGAGACCATGTGGGCTCCTCTGGAAGAGCTCCCTTTCTGCAAAAATCCCTCTTACAGCTCTCTCTTCTCTGTTAGAAATTATAGAATCATAGAATGGTTAGGGTTGGAAGGGAACTTCAAAGGCCATCTAGTCCAACCCACCTGCAAGGAGCAGGGACATACCCCACTAGATCAGGTTGCTCAGAGCCTTATCCAACCTGGCCTTGAATGTTTCCAGGGATGGGACATCCACCACTTCTCTGGGCAACCTGTTCCAGTGTTCTACCACTCTCACTGTAAAATTTTTTTTCCTAATATCCAATCTAAATCTACCTCCCTCTATTTTAAAACTATTACCCCTCATCCTGTCACAACAGGCCCTACTGAACAGCCTCTCCCCATCTTTCTTGTAGGCCCCCTTGAGGTACTGGAAGACCTCTATTAAGGTGGACTCCCTGGAGCCTCCTTTTCTCCAGGAAATTGAGATAGTCTGCTTCATCCATTCCTGAAAGCAATTGTTCTGGTACTGGCAGTGTAAGCCAGGGCAGCCCAAGGTGGCTCCTGCTGTGACAGCAAAGGTGAGGATGTCCCCAGCACGTGAACAGGTCTCTCTGATATGATCTACACTTCTCACATCCCAGGGAGAAGGATGGGATGTGAAACCTGATGGCATCATCCACTCCATGAAGCGCCAGCGTGGATGTATCCAGGAGGAGATCAGACCCTCTGGCTGACTATCATTACTGCTGCCTCCCCAGACCATCTGTGCAAATAGTCAGTAGTCATCTGCTCTACCAAGTCACACTCATGCTAAGGCAGTCACTCGACTGCTTCCAGAATGCTCTCCAGACGTGTTCAGGACTGCTCCTCCAGTGACACTGGTACATGCAGAAAGATAGGTTTTAGGACACATTCTCACAGTGCTTCAGAAATGCAAATGGACGAATCCTCTCTGCATCTAATCCTCTGCAACATCACTGATATCCTCCAAAATATGACTTGGTTAGAGAGCTCAGTTGTTCTGTTACGAACATGATCTGAAAGAGAAACATATGCTTTACATTATTTACTTTCTTTTCATTAGATGTTGACTAGAGCATCCTACTATTTTGGCATGCAAACCTGTCACCTGCCCCTTAAACTTACCCCTCTCTCTCCCAAAATATGCCTCTGATAATCACGAAAGAAAGAAAATATACACAAACACTTTTTGTTATCTTAATTTCTAATAACATCTTCTGCTCAGATTTTATTTTATTAGTCTCTTTTTACATTTAATTTGGCATAGAGCATTGAACTGATGCTCTATTTATGATTTTTAGCAAATGGTTTTGGCTTTGAATTCTTAACATTTCATTCATGGTTATTTGTTCTTGCATTTAGTACATACCCAGCTTGTCTGCTTTGTGACTTCCAAATGAGACTGTTATAAATGCCTGGAGGCTTATTAGATCTTGGGCTCTTTTTTTTTAAACTCAGACATGAGACACATTTTTAACATTTGATTTTTCATGCATCTGAACCAACGACTTTCCATGGTGCATTGTAGCTGGTGCCCTGAGGAGAAAATTTCCTCTGCATAATGATGTCAGGGAGAGAGAGAGAGGAGGGGATGTGTGTCTGTGTGTTTCTCTCTATGTGTTTGTGTGTCTGTTGGTTACTCTTCAAGATCTGTCACTTTGCATATGAGCCCAAAATTGTCACAGGTGTATCTACCCAATCTCTTTCTCTAAGTAAAGGATCTGATATCCAGCAAAGCAGTTGCAGCTGTCCAAGGCCAAGTACCTTGAAGAAATTCACAAAAAAAGCGCCCTAAAATAGGAGCATGGAGCAAAAATTACTCAGTGAAATGGCCTGTTCTGAAACTAGATAGATATGAACTTCCCTTCTGATATCAGATTGTATGCTTGCGGCAAACCTTGCACCCTGCTAATTGTGAACCATACTTTTCTGTAAAAGTGGCTTCATTAAGCCCTGGAGCAATCAAGAAAGCAGCATGCAGGAAAGCTCAGGCCTAAAATGTTAGAACTAAAGCTGTCTCCTTTACTCATCTTCAAAAGCATCTTATTCTGCTAATACTCCTCCTTAACATAGGAGAGCTGCTGCTACTGCTCTACTTGAGTAAGGTTTTAGAACTGCAGGAATGATTTTGTAAGAAGTTACTGGGGAAAAACTGAAAATATCAGAAATAGCCACTTTTGAAATTTCCTTTGAAAAGCTGTCCTGATTTACCATACAGACAGCATGACTCTGGCATAGCAGTGATGTAAAAATATCTTTGCTGTCTTGTGGGGTAATATCAGAGTTGGATAGTGCTTGTGAATCACATCCTCTCCTTAGATCCTGTGGTGTTTTTTACTGTAATTTGTAATTTAATGTCTTAAAATTCTACTCCAAGTTTGTGTGAAAAATCCCTCATTTTCCATCCTAAATTGTCATGTTCTACTAACTAATTAAGTTGATTATGTCACGTCCTATCACCTTCAAAAAACAGCTGAGCCCTGCCCTTGCCATTAATAGCATTTGACAGAGTAGAGAACTATCATTATAGGCCTCTCTTACTTTTTCAGATTAAAGGGGCCTCATTTCTATTGCCTTTCTGCACAGGTTATGTTTCCTCAATGTCTTATTACCCATGTTGCTTTCCTTTGGACTTTCTCCATTTTATCTAAATATCTGGTAATGTAGGATGTCTAAAATTATACCCTACTGCAAGACCTCATGAGGGCACTGAAATAATTACACTGCAGGTCTTGCAAATTCAGCAACAGGAAAAATAAAAGGTCCAGTAAAGGTTATTAAGTACAGAGAGACCACATTCCCTGAACTTCAAATTGGTGTCAACCAAGAGCTTATTTTGGAAAGCGGTCTACCTGTTTAACAGCAGTGTGGTACTGAGTTGCCATTCATCTTGAGGCCTACAGAAATCCTCGGTGCCTGATCTGCAGCCCAGCTGCACAGCCAGCTCCTTTTCACTGCACTTTACTTAGTCTGCTTTTTTCTTTCTCACTGGGATATCTTGCACATATCTGTTCTGAATTTAATTTGATTAATTATAGTTCAGCTCCCTCCTATATAAACGTCATCTTCCCAAAGACAGAGAAATGAGCTTATTCTTTCCATAAGGCAATTGTTCCCCTGTCAAACATTTGACGTATCTTTTTAAACCTCAGTGGTGTACACAGTGAAGATCATAAAAAAACAGCCTTTCCAATGCGGTCAGTAAATATGCTGTACAATTAAGATGTGTAAAACAAAGATCTACAGGTCTGGCCATCTGTTTTGACTTGTCTGGCTAGGACAAGTGCCTTGCCACAAGCTGATGTTTAATGCTTGGATGTGGTCTCTGTTTTGTCAGTGCTCATGTCTGTCTGTTTGGTGGGCATGGTGCCCGATACACGTTGCTGAGGCACTTGGCACCGGCACCGCTTTGGGCATGGAGAGGCTTCTGCAGGCAGTCCACACAGGCTTGCTGAGTTGCATCTGTTCTTCTGGATCTCCCACTGATGTGTTTTCTGGCTATGCCAGAACAGCTGCCACATGTCTAGTGTTTGCCTCACGTCTGCTGAAAGGCCTGAGCCAAGGAAAACCAATAAGGAGCAGGGGGAGACTTGGAAAAGAAGTCCTATTGACTTTATACCTAGAAAGCACATCCCAAATGCTTTTCCACATATCCAATCTCTGTGCTAAGCAAGTTCATTATGGGATTGATTTTGTACTCCTAGATGCCACCTGAGTTAGTGCCGGTGTACTTAAAAATGTAAAAATGACCATAAGGGATCAGAAAACGGGGCCATCAAATCTGGTATCTTTTCTCTATCCCCATGCCCAGGTGTGAATAAGAACAGGGAGCTCAGGATACTGCTGGCCAGAAAGTTCCTGCCTTCCAGTGACCGGCAGCACAGGCACTCCCTGAGCCAGAAGTATTATCTTCCCATTTTATAGGTCTCAAAGGATTTCTACACATGCATTTGTACAGTTGCTTTTGAACCCGAGTCAGCCTGAATAACCAGTTTTCCATGACAAGGAGTCCCACTGCTGAAGTACATGGTACCTGAAGAATGACTGCAGTTCTCCTATATCCAAGACAGCAGAAAGAATACCTATTTATTCACTTTGAACCTCGGTGTCCTTGGTGCCCAAACTCGCCATTCTTTTCCCAGGGTACTGGGAGCTTGGTGGTGCCTGAACTATACAGGTGCCACAAACTCAGAACGTCTCCAGTCCACAGAGGTGGTTGCTCTTGCTTGACATTGTATATCCTTGGCTCCACAGTGATTCAGCTTCAGAAGGAAGAAGAGCAAAGTTGCTTCCTTCACTCCTTCCCCAATGTCTGTTAAACCAGTGATGAAGCCCAGGTTAGGAAAAATGTAAGTTTAAATCCAAGCAGGCTGAGGAGAGCTAATGACTCAAGTCTTGCAATTCTTGAGCAGGTGTCTGCACTATTTGTTGGAAAGTTTGGAGTGCTCTCACTACTTTCCCTAGAAGAAGCTGAAAAAGGTGCTTTCGTTCTGCAATCAACCTGAGAGTCTGAAGCCCAACATTATTGGCAGCTCAGTTAACTGAAAAAATCTCTCTCTGTACCATAATTAAAATAATAACTACAGTGATTGATTATTTGTACATCAACGTTGCTTTGCAGCCCCAGCTGCAGTGAGACAAGAACTTACAGGCACAGAATAAGAAGGCAAAGAACACTTCTAAAAATATATAATCACTACTGATTTTGTTCCAGAAGCACTCCAGGTTTCCATCTGGAGCTACAGAGCTACTCTCCTGGAGGTTGTATATGGCTGTGTTAAGGGCCATTACTTGTTTTTGCACCCTACCTACATAAGAATTTACATATTTGCAGAAGGTCATAAAGGCTTGTGCCAAAGTCAGACGTTTACTCCAGGTTTGGCTAAGGTTTGAATATCACTATTACTATGTTTACTTGTGCAAGAGGAAACTGCATTCAGTGGAAAAATTAAGTATGGGATTTTTCATAGTTGATAAAGAAAAAATGAGAGAGATAAAAGCCTATTTAGATATGAGATGTTATTAGACACCTTGTGTTCACAGCCTATCTAGGCCAGAGAGGATATAATATATACATAAAATTAAGATAGTTTCAACAGTCCAGTTATGATATTTCTCCAAGTAACATACATTGACTTAGCTGAAGGTCTCCCTGACTCAAGCATCTGGAGTAGCTGTACCATAAAATTTAGATTTGGCCTCAAAGCTGGGGTAACACCTGAAAACTTAACTTTGGTAAAGATGGTAGGATTTGAATGGGAGGTACTATGGCCACAAGAACAAGAAAGGAGGCTGAATTTGCCAAAGAGCTGTCACCTTTGTCTACTTTTTAATGGTCTCCTTTGAAAGGCTGCTGAGCTGGCAAGCTCAGTCTATGCTTACATAGAAGGTTTTATATCCATCACATGTGTCCATTTCTTATTTGTTTGTTTAATGTAGAAATTGCTAATCTTGGATGCTGCTGCTAAAAAAATCTGAGCAATCTTAACTAATTTGAGCATTAGGGTAAAGGAGAAGATAAAACTGAGATGCAAAAGAAATCGCATTTTGAAAAACAGTCTCAGTGTAGAGATTTAAAATGACAGCATCAACTGAATGACACAAAACCCCTTTTTTATGTAGGACTAACTGAATGTCACAAAATTCCTTTTTTTTTTTTATGTAGGTCTACACAGTTTGGTGCTGCTGACCTGATGTTCAGTCTTTAGTAAACTCCTACTGCCCACCTTGGCTAGTCAGATCACAGCTTCATCACTTAGGCATTTATTTTGTGCTTCATTTCCTCGCTCCTTTGCTTTTCTTCCTTTTGTCAAATTCCTTTGATTTGACAAAAACTGTGCATTGATCCAAGATTGACAAAGAAATTTGTAAAAGAGCCAAACCCTACAAGCAGTCAACATAGGTAGCTCCAAAACCAGTTTGAACAAAAGAGAAGTATTTGGAGTTTGTATGTTTGTTTTTTTTTAAATAGGGTAAATGTTTTCCATTAAAGTTTTCAAATAGGAATCCAGAAAACAAAGAGAGATAATAATAGTAAAAAAAAAAAAAAAAAAAAAAAAAAAAAAAAAGCAATTGCATTCTGTGTTTCTTGGAATACAAGCAATTTCAGTTATTGTACAGATTAAATTCCCTCATGAGGTAAACACAGAAATGCCAAAAATTTAGCAAAGGACTGCCGAAAAAAACCTATCTCACCACAGTGTATGTCTTCAACTTTTTGTCCTGCTCTTCCTAGGTTACTGTCAACAGTTTAGGGAGAGATACTTACTGAGGAAAAGTGAGGGCTAAACCAGATGTGGACACTGGGTTCCTTATTAATCTAAAATTTGGTTCTTCTATTCCTTGAAAACTGTCCATTTCAAAGAAGGAGCTGTTTTTCTTGAATTTAGCTGTCATTTACAAGTGTCTCCCATTTGATTTCTATGAATTATTCATCATCTGCAGATGGAGCCCAGGCCATCCTTCGCAAATATCAAGCTATTGAAAGCCAGACCCCAGTCCAACAGTTACAAATCTGTGTGCTCCAGCTGGAGAGGCATCAAATGTCTGGTTAGAATAAGATGAATACGAAATCCTTGCTTGGAAATACTCTGTAATAGGGATTTCAAATTTATTCCTCCCTCTCATAAATTTATTTGATGAATGTATTCATGGAAAGTTGGACATAAAATGGAGAAACGGATGAAGAGCCTTGTGCTAAAGCCTCTGTATGCCATAGATTTAGGTATAGTTCCCACAAACTTCCTGTGTCACATTAGGGAAACCAGTTAAACTATTTTGTGCCTCAGCTCCCACCTCAAAGGAGAAGACATAATAAAGAAAAGATGCTGGGATGAACTCTTTCTTGTTGTTTCTGTAAATAAATTCAGCCAGGTGAGGAAGTTTCCACCAATAAGAACTTTCCAATAAGAAATCTTTTTTAAGGGAAAGAAAAGAAAAAAAAGGGGAAAAAACAACCACAAAATAAAGCATGTTGATATTTCTGCCATGGCAGGACTTTGAAACATTGTTTTGTAAGAAAAAGTCATAACAAAACTGTGGTTTGACTCAAAGAAGTTGATGTTCACTTGAAATTATACTAGAATGGGAGTTATACCAGGAAGACAAATCACAGAATTCATTACTAGTCTAAAATGTTTGGCCTAAAACGTTACATTAAAGACAACTCAAGTCTCTGTGACCACTATGGGAAGAGCGGTGGAAGCTTCTCCATCTCTCACAACCTTGCTAGTTTAATAGTGGAAGGCTCTTGTTCGTGGAAAGTCTCACATCCAGTGGAGTCACCAGGCTTGAAATGTTTCCTGATTTACTAGATCCATCTGTCCCCATCACATCCTTCCTGCAAGCCAATTTTGTTGTTCCAGTTCTACTTCTCAGCCTCCCAAGTGAAGGACCCTGGAAGGATAAGAATGAAATAAGAAGGTCTTGTGGACAAGAAGAGAGTATATATGAAGGGCTATTTCACCCACTATGTCTGTATTCCATCCTAGAGTGTGTAAAATAATAATAACAGTTTTTTTAAAAACTGAATTCTACTCAGGATTTATGGACATTCACTGACACAATAAGCAAAATGTCCTTGTAGTACTGATCACCTGATTGATTAGC
Organism: Tetrax tetrax; assembly: GCA_009806455.1. Classification (NCBI taxonomy): domain Eukaryota; kingdom Metazoa; phylum Chordata; class Aves; order Otidiformes; family Otididae; genus Tetrax; species Tetrax tetrax. The sequence continues at coordinate 1,365,320 of WHYT01017504.1, forward strand.
TTATACTGCTCCAAAGCATATCTGAAAATGCAAAGAGGCATTATCTAATCACAATGCACTTGCACTTTTCTGGTCTAGCTCCTACTCACGTCCCTTTCCCTGAAAACCCATTGATAACAGGGATGTAGATTCTCAGCTCCGCTTGCTCTCCCAACACTTTGCACTAAGGGCAGACAGTTAGTGAGGGTTATGTCCCAGCTGTCAAATCAGGGCCTTGGGACCTCACTTCTACATGATTTGTTTTTCCCATTATAAGGTGTCAGAAAAATATTTGATTTCTTGAGTGTTACATTTCCTCAGTACATATACTGGATCTTCCACCCTCTGCTTCATTCTCTGCCCATACCAAATTCTGAATGAAGGGGTGAGATAAAATGGATTTACACAGGAATCTAAGAGAAAAAACACCTCACCATTCATCCTTTTCAGTCTCCTTGCTCTGGGCTGTGGGACAGGGTAAAGATGGAGCTGTCATGTTGCAGCACAGCCACTCCTTCCCCTTCTTTAACGTGTCAACAGAACCGTTATATCTGGCCCTGAACCAAGCTCTGACATATATCTGATTTTTTGGAAGCTCCTGGGACACATCAAAGGTAGCAGAAAGGGTAGATGAAAGACAGATGAGGAAGGGAAGAAGAATAGTTGAACTGTAGAGCCATGGGAAACCTCAGGAACAGGACTGTTTGGAGAAGGCTTAGGGTAGGCTGGAACAAGTGACAAAAAGAGCAGATAGAGCTGGAAGGCAGGGATTTGAATCCCAGACCTTACTCTCTCTGGCCTTTGGCATGCCACATAGTTAGATGGAGCTGGAGTTGTCAGATATATCAGCTGATCTGCATAGGGCTGGTTGGGATTATCCCACCCAAGTTAGTCACTAATGCCATGTTGCAGACGCAATTAAACAGTCTTATCAAACGGTGTTGGAATGAGTGCAGCCCTGGCTGGAAACAGTATGAATGCAGAGGTGTAGGGATGGTGAGGACAAAAAAGGAGGAGGGAGTTCAGAGGTGATGCTGCAGGACTCTCATGAAACATCTAATCTCCATGTTTCCTCTTTTATTATCAGTATTATTCCTCCTGAATGGGCTAATGACAGGATAAATTAAAAAGAATTAGGTGCTTTGAGAGTAGAGTCATTACCAAAATCAAACTTTGCTTGTTTAAAACACTGTGTAACAACTGTGAAAGTTTCCGTAAGCCTTGTTTACAACCAGCATAGATTTATTGGCACTTCTCTTTTCATTGTTGAAGCTATATTCAATTTTACCAGCAACAATGTATTGTGATTGGAGTGAATTGAATTTTCTTTTCCATTCAAAAATGATTAGATGTGCAATGTAGAACTGAATAATAAGCATCTGTCCATAAATGTTTTGCCTGTGGTTATACAGCATCATGTGCCTTCATCACTGCTATACACAGAATATATCACCATAGGGACTCAATAAGGTTGAGCCAAATGGTCAGTTCTGCTCAGTTATGTCAGATACTATACTAACTTTATAACCTTGGAATGGAATTCCTATTCAGATCCCAAATATGGGGTCCTAATAAGAAAAATCTCACTTTTCCAGTTAGCAAAATCAATGAAAATTAGGTTATGAAAATGAAGTTGGTTCCATTTTCCTATTCTACAGTTCTATAAATAGATTATGGTCCCACTGTTAAGTGAAAGTCTGCAAGTTAGGTGGTTAGAGGTAGGGAGCAGGGGTGATCTGAACCTTGTTAAACTCGCTGAGACTCTTTGTATCTGCCTTCAAAACATTTATGAACTATTTCTTGGAGAAGGGTTCAGTTTCCAGAAAGGAAGGGTGTTTCTCAGGGTCAAGGCAACGTGTCCAGTATTGCACAGTCTTCAGCACCATGTTACTTCCCATCCCAATCTGACAAAATGCACAGCTGAACAGACGACCTGGATCAGAGCTGGGAAAAGGAAGTGAGAGAAAGAGAACAAGACCTGGAGTCCTGAGACCTCAGAATTGGTTCAGATAAGCTGTCTATTATAGCATTACTTCGCCTTTTGCTTCCTCCTGCTGTCAAATTTCTGAGAGATAAAACAGCATTAAAGTCAGAGAAGTCTGGAAAGGAAATGAAGCTGCTCACTTTATTACTCTTGATTAGCAGCAAATTATTCTCCTAACATTTACTTTCCCTTCATTTATTTAAGAGTGATTACGCACAAATAGCAGTTAAAAACATCAGGTTTTTAATAATAATTTTATTTACCATTGTAATTGCTTCTGTAGCATCTCTGAGGTCTGAAACATCCCTCCTGCCACAAAATCAAACAAGCAGCCTTGCATCTTTCTCTCTTTCAAGTACACTCTCCAAAATAGTATAAAGAAAAATGTAGGAGTTTCTTATTTACCATGTTGCTGTGGTCTAAGCTCAAAGGCTGTACCTGTATTCCCATATAAAGAAGCCTAAAGACTCATTTTAATTTCCTATTCCCTCAGAAGCTTCTCAAGTGAACCAATTTACTTACCTAACTCATTGATCCACTGTCCCCTGTACTTTACTCCCCACAATCACACTTGAGTTCCAGAAACTCTGACTGGTAGGACTGTCCTACGGTTCAGGCAGAGGTGGGAATGGTGTAGGTCCTTTTGCTCAACCATGGCTTTAGCCTCCCAAACTACAGCTCCCTCAAGGCAACACCATAGATAACATGGTGAAGTTATCACTTGGCTATTCATTGCTAAATGTTCTGTGAACTTCTTTTTTCCCCTTTACCTGTAATGTGAATATTATTGAAAAATCCAACATCAAGAACCAGAGACCTTTACTTTCAGCTCCAGGTGGTGGTTTCTGTCCTCCTATAAAATCCATGGCTGAGACAAAGACTAAGAGTCTTTTTCAAAATAGAGGATTGAGCATCTGTTCTCACTGCACATTCTTTGCACTTGGTATTGTTGTTTCCTTGTCTTTTTAATTTTTCTTTCATAATTGTCATTTATGCTGATTCCTTCCACATCTGAGGGCTAATCCAAACTAAATTATTCATTAACAGAATGGCCATACTTTTGCAGAAGTCCTGTACCCAGGATGTCTATCAGAACAGATTCACTCTATTTCTTTCCAATAAAATCTAGCACTTGTGGGAGCTCCAACAGCATCATCTCAAAGCGAACTTGACCTGGTGAAGGAACTCGAGCAACCTTCTTCCTCTGAGATTAGAGCATGGTTTGTGCCTCATTACTGTGAGTGTATTTTCTACATGGGTTTCTGCACGTATATTTGTGCAACTTCACAATATATGCAGATACAAATAAACAATTGCTTCCTTTAAGTAGAACCATAATGTTAGGGAGTGGGAGTGAGGAAAGTATCCAACTTGCTGCGTTCTTCATGAGAGGTGTTTAAAAAAAGAAAAAAAAAGGCCTTTCTCAGCAAACCTGTGGGTCTCTGAGGAGTTACAAGGTAGATTTGTTAAAATTGGAATTACCAATTTTGCACAGTTGCTTTTGGAATACTACCACATTTTAAACAAACTTTATTAGAATTCATGTCCAGTTATGGAGCTGTACAGGACTCCCTTAACAGGTATAGTCTGGCTGGAGGCAATAAATCTGCCTTTGTCACTAATGATGTTTGTATTGTTTTAATACTGTTGATACTGTGGATTTGCATGGGGGCCTGCAAGCAATCATCTTTCAACCACAGCTCACCTGCCCTGCATCCTGATTAGAAAAACACTTCCCCCTGTGGATGTCAGGAATACGGTGGGGACATGTCCAAGGACTTCAGCCACATAGTCTGGTAGTCAGAAAACCCCATTCCAATTCCAATGGCCTTCACTTTTTTGATGTGGAGGAAAAAAAGTCCTCTGGCAACAATGTTTTTCAGTAATCTGCATCTATGTCACAGTGGCAAGTATGGTACCCTGTCAGGAGGTTTTGTGATGTGGTCATTTGATAGGTAATCATGTTCTGAATGACTCTCATACTTTCAGACCCGAAGGAATCCTGGGCCTGGGCCAGGTCCAAGCCGTTCAAGTGCTGGGAAATGTGTTTCTAAGGTGCAATTCAATTGAATCCCTTAAATACATTTCTTAAATTCATTTCTTTCAAGGGATTTAAGTCCTTGACTAATGTTCCAGATTACAGTCCTTTGTATCCTGAGCACGAGCACTGAAAAGAGCTGTTTGGCTCCAAATGGCTTTGCTGATAGCCTGTGATGCAGAAGACCTATCTCTGAGATGAGTGAGCCCATTTGCCCTCTGTGGAGGACATCAGGTTTGCAGCAGGACAGGGGATCCTCCGGGAAATCCTAGCTGGGAATCAGGACACTGATGTCATCCTGTGGGGAATAAAGTGAAGATAATTGCCTTCTAACATCTTGATTTCCCCATGTGGTGACCTTACTCACTGAAAACCTTGAGCATAAGAGCACGTATATATGTATAACAGCATATACTTTATATATATATTGTAAAAGTAAATATATGAAGATCATATTATCACTTTAAATAGTTTGTGGATGCTCAGAAATTGGATTGAATCCCTTTATGGAGTTCAAACCTGACAACTCTGCTGATTGAGGGCAGATGCAATCAATTTGTAGCAGCCTGTGTGGCCAAGCAGATGCAGTGCAGAGCTCTGCCTTTAGAGGGTGGCTGACTAGACTGCCCGCGATGCTAATTGAAATGAGTGCCTTCACTATAAATGTTTTGCAGTCTCTTGCTTCACTGGGTATGAATAGCATTTAGCCTTGGGTACTATGAGGCTAAGGAACACAAAGGTGCTATTTGTAACAGAGAGGGTAAGCTTGCTTTTTCTGTGCTCTTTTCTAATGCTTTCTCTGTACCTGTCTTTTGGTATTTCTTTCTTCTCTTCCCAGTCTGCAACAGATTCTTTCTCCTAGCCTAACTTTAGGAAAAGAAATCTCTTTTTAAAAAAGAATGATATTTTTAGCAATAGCTGTGCAAACAAATGTGGTGGGCACCTGCAATGGTCTTACTAAACTTGGCGTGGACTCTGAGTTAATATCCTGTACAGATAGCTTATAAATTGATACTGCCTTCAAGCCCCATGGTCCCTAATAGCACCATGTCCCTCCTCCCTCATAGGAGTAGAAGAGTGGGCAACTATGCATGCAGAAAGATAACAGCTGCCCTGCCCAGCTCCTCTCTTTCACTGAAAAGCAGAGCAAGACATGACAGATCAGCGAGTGAGGTGAGTAATATTTTATGACAAAGAAAGGAAGCCTTTTCTTATGGGTGTTTAGAGGAGATTTGATAACAACTGGTGCTGTGTTGTATCTTTTCTTTTTCTCTCATGATGATGCTGTGTCTATGTGCCAGATGTGTTTTCCCAAATGCAGATTAGCTATATCCTTTTGCTTGTAGGTGTGAAAGGGAGACAACCATGTCTGCATTTCCCTTTGGGGGACTTGTCTCATGCACAAAACTTCCTTTTGGTTTACCCACTTTGCCTTGAAACAATGGCATTAAATACAGGGCAGGAAAGGGGCTGCTACTCCTTGTCCTGGTTTGTGAGGGCGGAAGTTGATGGGGCTCTGTGGGTAACCAGAGAGGGTGATTTAAGAGTCAGTCCTAGAAGATAGAGGAGGGAGCAGGGAGAGTTTCTGCATCTGTTTCTTCTATGTGATGCTCTTTCCCAGCCTGAGTGAGAAATTCCCTTTTCACACTGAAAAGCCTATCTCTTTGAACAGATTTGGACATATGTCTCTGCACAAGTCATTACCAGATGGAAAACTCAGTGGAAGGATACTTAAGTGCTATTGACCGGATTACAAAACCCTAAAACTTAGGCAGCTGAGAATAACCTTCTGTCTAAACTCTACAGCATGGCCCCAGATATTTTCACTGTCCTGTCCTAAGACATCACTTCACCATGAAATAGGGCCAAACTCTTGGCATGAAGAGTTGACTGTTGACCACTCTTCTCTCAAGCTGCTCATGATGCCTCAATTCTTGTGGGCCCTGCAATATTGAGGGAGTAGCTGGAAGAAACAGATACTTTTCTTCAGGCAGGAAGTTATTTCTTCTTGTTTAATAGTGACATTTTGACTTTGGGATTATCTCAAAAACTAATTACTGTGTAAGGTTGTGTACTAAAGTTTTGGATAAATTAGGATTTAAAAATGCTGGGAAGGAGGAAAACCACTGGTTTATAATGGGTGGGAGTGAAAAAAGGAGTATTTGTCTCTTATACTTTATTAGCAGACTTAACCTTTTGAGCAATAATTTTTATGTACAATCATGAGATGCCCTTTTTGAGTGAATAATGTGATTATCTAAGACTGTTTTTAAGAATTACAGGACAGATATATTGATAACCTATGAAATTAACAAATTATGCAGACATGTATAAAAATATTATATTTTACACATTATTTTGGCATCAAATCCAAGATTTCATTAAGGGTCATGGGCACCAGGAATTTTTGGCCACTGACTTTATTGCTTTGTAGAATTTCAAGTTGGGGACCCAGCACTGAGGAAAAGTCACCTACAAAACCTTAGGCCATGGTGGATGATCCTTCTAAAATTTCTAAGTTGACAACAACCTACATGTCTGTAGCTCTGCTTGTGTGGAGAGTTTTGTTGGTAATTTCATAAGGACTACTCACTGGAACGAACTTATGAACTGTGTATATTCATAACCATGCTTCTTGATCAATAGAGATTTCTTTTGTAGCTTCAAAGGCAAATTGAATAATTCAAGTACATCCATTGTTCTCACACTTGAAAAAAAAATATTTTTGCCATTATTTCATACTACTAAAATGCTAAGATACTCTTACCCGCAAGATATCTAAAATGGGAACAATTTCTTCAATGGATGAACATTTCCCAGATAGTTGATCTGACTTTAATGACAGAGCTTAGATGAAGTGAAGTCACTAGTGTATCTGCCATGTGTCATCTCGGGCTAGCGATGACTGGCCCAACAGACCTGCAGGGCTCAACCAGGAAGATGAAATAGGAGCACTGTCTCTTTTAGCATTTACCTTATTGGCGGCTTACTCCAATCCAGTAGCTGGGAAATGACTTAGAGCTAAGAGGCATGATGAGACAGAAGCACTATCCAATATTGTAGTTATGTCTTAAAAGCAAATAAGCACTACTTTGTGTTCAGTGCTTGGTTTCTCAGCCAAATCCTCTGCTTTGTTTTCCCATACTCTGAAAACAGGACTCTTTAGTCGTGCCAACCTTTAAACAACCTCTTCAGCCAATCCTAAACTGAAGCCTGGGGGCAGCTTGCTCACTAGTTTCTTCCCACTGAAGTAGGCTTGCTTGATTGTCATTTTCCTTAAATAAAGACAGCTTTTAAAATAATAAACTTCAGTTCTTTGCTGTTGGTCTGTGAGCTTCAAGAGCATATCCTAGCATTGTTTTCATACTTCTCTAGTAGGGCGCAAAAACTGTCTCTACGTTTTAAGCTCGAAACTGAGATTACTGTATTTTTGAAGCAAGCAGCTAATGCATCCTCAGAGAGGATGGGCTGACTGCAGTCAAGCATGGATTGTACAACTGCTCTTTCTAGCATTGCTGCTTTAAGTGATGGGATCTGGTGATTCTAGTACTCCCTTTTTTTGCAAATTATTAGAAACTGTTGCCTTCCCCCCCCCGCCCCCCGAGCTTTTTCCTTATCAAAGCTGAATTGGAAAGCATAGACAGACACAGACTTCCTGGAGAAGATGCTCTCCTGAACAGAACTCAAGTCTCCTATTTCTAACATGGATCCCCCTGCTGAGCTATTCTACAATAAGAGGGGCATCCTTGAGTCCCTCTGATTACTTCTGCTATTACATGCAGTGCTTCAAGTGACTACTAGGTTTAGACCTTACGTGTGAGATTTAGCCAAGGTTATAGGCAGATAATATCAATGAGCAAAGTGGCAGAGGCAAGGATTTACTGATGAAAAACTCATTATCTCCCAGCTGGGGACTTTCAGAGTTGTCACCGTTGATTAAGCAGTAATATCCTACTGTGAGTACCAGAGTTGCATAAATTCACATCAGACCTCTGCCACATTTCCTCAGATGTGGAATCAGGGATAAGAAGACTTCTAACTTCAAAAGAGATGCACAGGATATCTGGGATGATATCATGCTTACTTACATATTAATCCTCAGTTTCCTGTCATGACACAGGAGTAAAAGAATGGCACCTATTTCCCTGCTCTCTTTCACCATCACAGCTCTCCTGCATTGGCTTGAACAGCAAGCAAAGATCAGTTTATGTACCATATTGGATTGTGAACTAGAGTGATAGATACTCCTGGCAGAGGGGTAAGAATAGTAGGTGAAGATTATTGACAGAAAGGATTTTTTTTTTTCTTAGTCTTTTATATTCATTGGCTTCTTTGTGAACAAGCTCAAGACCTTACTCTTCCTAACCTAAGACTAAGGCACAACTTAAGGTCTTCTCCTATGCTCCAGTCCTAACAAGATAAGCACTGTGACCTGAGAGAGCAGAGGTCTGTTCATGACCCTCTGCAGAAAGTGAGAGAGGACTGGCATAATTAATTTTTATTCCAGATATAAAAGCTGCTTTGTTTGATGAGCAGATAAGACATTTTGTCATGAAATGGTTCTCAACAGACACAAGTCTGCCAGGTTCAGAGAGTGGGTTTGATGCCTACTTGTACTTGATGCCCTAAAGAAATGAGAGGGCTGTATCCCACCTGCTGTTGTCAGAGTCTGGAGCCCAAGAACCATGACAAATGGTGTACAAGTCAAAAATACCATGATGAAAGAGAGGGGAGAAGAAAATGATCCATAGTAAAAGAGAAAAGAAAAAGGTTAATTTTCCTTGGTAGTTATTACTTAATATTCTCTCTTTTTTGTGTGTGTAAATTTAACAGTATTTCCCAGAACAGGTTGAGCATTTGAGAGAAAACTCCATGGGTTTGGGAAAAATGAGAAAGGAGAAACCAAAACTCCTGGCACTAACAGACTACAAATTTGGGTCTGTGGCAATTAATTAAATTGATCTTAATTTTTTTCATTCCAAAATCGTGAAACAGTCTGTAATTGTCACCTATGCTGTAAAAATATAAAGCATTGCCTTTGCATTTGTAAATATTCCTGAGCTTAATTGTTCCATAGGTCTAGTGACACAAATTTTAATTGTTCCATAGTTTTAGTGATGCAAATCTCAGAGGTTACTTGCAGGCAAGATGATAGTGTGATTAACGTTGCCATCTGTGAGCCATTCTTCATCACCATCACCTCTCCACAGACCAAATATTCAGATAACCATTTTATCAAAAGTGAGGTTTGTGAACTCAGGATCAGAGTCCCAAGCCTGTGTGGTCAGTTCAGGAGAGTGAACGAGTAACAGTTTTGATGGATATAGTGACTCAAACTGTCACCCCATGCCATGGTTGTGTGTTCCCTTCCTGGCTAGCATCCACTGCTGTGCAGAGAATATGTCCTTGTCCAATGACTCACTTGCAAGAAGTAAAGACGGATTAATTGAAATGTCACCCTTTGCAGTGAATATAACAATATTATTTTTTTGGTAAGTAGTAGTGAGGCCTCCAGCAAGATCAGACCTGACTTAAGTAAAAAGAAAATCCCTTTAAAATGTCTTAGAGAGCAAATCCTTTCTTGCTGATTTCTTTGAACAGGACAAATTGTATTTTTCCCTCCCATATCAGGCCAGGGATGGGATCAATCTCTATTGTAATGACTAAATTTGTCCAAAAAAAAAAAGAGCTACGAAGTCCTGTGTGACTCATCTGACTTATTAGGGTACCTCCTAATGAAATAATCCCCAGCCCAGATGGCAAATCCAGCTTCCAAGAGACCCATGGACTGAAATTCACTTATACCAAACGTTTTTGAATAATATTGAATGATTTTTCATAGTGCTACTGTACTGCGTACTCTCCAGATGTGCCAAATGAAAAAGTGGTCATTCACTTTTGAAATTGAAAGAAAAATCACTCCTTTTGTGCAAAGGAAGAAGACTGCAACTGTACATTACTGTTTTACTTACATATTTTGCAAGCTTCAGTGTAGGATTCCTCAGGGGCCTTCCATTACCAGTATTAATCGAGAGACTTGTAATGAAAAAACTACTGGAATTTCTTCAACTGGCTTGGTATGACAACATAACAGAATTTTGTATAAACAAGAGTGAATTTCTTTTCTGCTTTGATATGTTTTTCTTATATGTTCTTAAAATACATGTACACCTGCTCCATCTCTTAATGGTTGGCACTCATAACAGAATACTTTATTTGAAGTGAAAATAAAAAGTATCCAGGCAGTTATTTTTCTCTTAACAGACACAAATGTAAAAACTACTTATACATTTTCTGTTAATTGTCTCCCAAAAATAAATTGAAATTGTTCTAGGGAGTTCAGTCTTTAATCACTTTACCAGTTTTTAGTGAGGCAGCAAGATTCCAGCTGATAGCTTTCTAGTATAACCAGTAGGGAGGCTGCAACAATTGCCTAATCCAAAGGCCAACTGTCAAACAGCAGGAAAAAGTATTCCTGGCAATTAAGCTTGCCTCTCCAAACAAAGCTTGCTAAAAAAGTGCAGAGCTTAGTTTTCAAGCAGTGCCTGCCAAGAGTCACTTTCCTGGCCTGAGCCTACAGCACTGGTTAGAATTGCCTTCTGCTGAGACATCCAGCCCTGAGCCTGGCCAGGCATCTCTGGACACCACACAGTGTAAAAGATACTGTGAAGTTCCTCAGGACGTGTCTCTAATCTCTGTCCCTTTCTCAGCAGGATGAGATCAGCTGTGCTAGCAAGAGCCTAGAGAGCTTTCCACTACAGCCTCTCCAAACACCTCTATAGAAGACATAACAGTGGTGTTGCAGGTGGTCTTCCTGGACACAGGTGGTTTTGACATCAGGATTTTGAATTATTAAAAGAGATGCAATCAGCATTACTTACAGCATAAAACTTCTGAAGATTTCAGTGGAGGCATGATTGATCCACCAAAGGACAGTCTTGCAGATGTGCAGCTCCTGTGAAAGGTTTGCCTACACTAGGCTCTGCCAGGGAAAGCTGACTGCAGCCCATCCTGCTCCTACAGGCCATCTGAAGTTCAGACTTGCCTCTCATAAGCGTTTTGTGGCTCTCTGAAATCACCTTTCCTTGCTTTTTCCAAACCAGCTCTGCTCTCACTCTCAATAAGAATTCCTGGCACTGGGGATCATGGGGCTCCTCCAAGTCACAAGACAGCCCGTTAAATAGGTAGGAACAGATAGCTGTCTTGATTCCCAGTACAGGGAGTTTCTTTTATCCCATATTCTGGTATACATACAAAAATGCTAAATTAATATCTTTGATACTGTCTGCTGCATTCTTAGTGGGAAATTTCACAGTATGTCGGCAAAGAGAATTCAACTGTTGTATATTTGCTTATCCTATCTAAGAGCTGAATATGCTGCAGTAACCAGCAGTGTATCAAAATGTCAAATTTATATTCAAGCTCTTTGAAATTCTCAGTTTCCAAAACAATAAGGCAATAGCTTTAAAAAAAAAATAATTATCTCCTATGGTCCATCTCTGCAGTGCAGCCAAAACTCCTAGGTATGAAATGCTTCCTTCTCCAAGATATAAAAGCATTACAGACTATTAATTACATTATGATTAGATGAGACGTCTTAACTGTAAATCATTGTTACTTAAATACAGGCTACAAAGAACTGATTGGCAGCCTGCCAGTTCAGGGAAGTGAAATCTAATGCTGGAAGTTATATCAAAGCTAAGGCGCCTGTGAAAGAGTCTGAGAGCAGTCTAGAGAAACACACTGTGTTTTTATGTTGGATACTCACAGGCTCAGCTTCTCATGGCTCCTGTGGTCCCTTGTGACAGATGGCATTGAGGAAAAAGTCCATCTGATTTTCCTTCCTGGTGCTTGCCCCCATAACATCATTGCAAAGTATTGAGGACTTCATGTCAAAGGATGGGCACAGCTACCAAGCAGGCTCCCTGTCGCGTATGAACGGGTACATTTGGGGCTACACTAATGTGTAAGGAAGGCTCAGGGTTCTGTTGCATGTTTTCTCCATCCTAGCTTAAAGCCTATGTCTGCCTCCAAACACTGAACTTGAGTGAATTCAGACAAATTAGGATTTACAAGTAGAGATATGGCCACAGTCTATAGTTCTAACCAGAGAAGTAAGAAAGGTTCCTCAAGAGAGGTACTTACACACACAGGATTGGTGTTAGCAGATCAGCCCCATGTGTCAAACTTTTAACAAATTGCCTTTAGAACTTCTAATGAGGATCTCAACCTCATGGGTGAGATGTCCACAAATATAATCTTTCAAATGGAAGAAAAATAGACTGCTGCAAACCTGACATCTAAAATGAAATACCTTTAGCAGTCTTTGTAACTATTCAAACATGGAAATGTATCCACGCTGCAGGAAATTCATTGCTATAGCACAAACACAGCCAGCATCTGACAATAATCTTATTAAAGTAACAATCTCTGCTTGTGCTGCTGTCATTCATATCATACTGAAACTGCATTTAGAAAGATTAAAAATGAAATAACTGCCATTTACATTTTCATTTATTTCCCACCTCTCTTCAGAAAGACATTGCTTTTCTCTTTTAAGGTCATCATTCTGGTGTCTGTTTGGTAGCAACGTGATTTTCTATGCTCTCTGACTAGATGTTGGTGTCCTTAACATGCTTAATTTGCCCATAGTATATAGCCCAGATAAATCCTTTCCGACATCTTAAGAAATTACGATGAATTATTCTGCTGCGATCCAATTCAGATTTCTTTCCTACAGCAGGGCTTGCTTCAAACTGGTGAATCAAGACCATGGTGGCTCTACTCCAGAAAGAAACAGCTGCCCGTGACTGCCATGCAGTCATGTCTATAAAAGACTCCCTCTGTATATCTATCCCAAAGCACTGAATTGTTGCCTCCATCTTGAAGTTATGGCCAAACTGTGATCAGCAGAAGACAGAGCTTTCTCTCACTTCCTTGACTGCATAACACAACAGAATTTGGCAGAAGTTTTGCAGGAAATTACCTTCTTAAGTACCTTCGAGGAACTGGGTAGTTATGACCTCAGAGATCCTAGGAAGCATCAATAAGCATGGAATCTTTTAGTATCATCTGACTGTCTCTGCTAGCTGTTCAGGAGAGACATAGAGGGTGAGATTCATAAAGCAGATATCTCTTAGCCACCCTTAAAATCCTTGGCAGTCAATGGAAATAAACAGAGACGTCTAAGATGTGATTAATTCAAAGCTTATGGGTTGTGGCTTGTTTTTCCTTCCATAAGTAGCATGGAAGCCTAAAGTAACTACCTCATATATAGGCATCCAGAGTTGTACGGGATTAATTCCAAACATAATGAATAAGCTCCTTAAAAGCAATAATCTTATTTATACTACAAAGTATTTTGTTCATCCTCAGGGTGCAGGAAGCTTTCATCTGACGTAAGCATATTGCCAAAATGGATAGTCTTATCCTTGGCTGTGCAGTCTCCACCACTCCCTTATGCTGAGGAGAAGTGTTGATGTGGCCATGTAGTAAATTGCACAAACTGCTATGGCTGAAAACAAATTAATTTTAAGGCTTCATATGCTGGTAAATCTACCATATCCTTAGTCACCTTGTTCAGCGATTCCGTTCACTGCTGCAAGACAGGCCATGCTTTATTTGTTGAAATCCGTGTCACTGATTCCTAATCAGCCTTTGCTTGCTAGATTATGGCAGTATCTATTGTCAGCCGTTTCTCTCTACGTGTTTTCAAAAATCAAAGCCAGCACCATCATGGTGAGGCACTGTCTTTAAGCAGACTGAAAGAGAATACTCAATGCCGCTTTACCATCTGATGCTCTGTAGTGCATTTACTCTGATTTCTGATTAAACAAAAATTTTTCTTATGTTTGGAGATCTAAAAGCATCAGTCTATAAAGTACTGCATTTCACATCATGTGACAAGTAACTCACCCCATAAATTCTTTTCTAACTGGCCCTGGAGAGTATTCACACACACAAACACACTTGGAGGCAGAAGAGTTTTGTGTGGATTTTTTTCTAAAGAAAAGCATCATTGTCTCGTTAAGTGGACAGTAACTGCAATTATTCACCATGTATTGTGACTTGCAAATGAGGCTTGCAAACTCCATTCAGAAACAAGTTGCCCATAAATACACAGATTAAGAAGGCTAATGAAATGTGCCTTGCTTTAGAAAATTTCACCCTTTTTTTTTTAGGAGAGTTTTGTAGAAGTATGAATCTTGATAAATGATCCCTGTCTCTGCCAGGTGGAGACAAAAGGAGCATTGTGCCGTACACAGTGGGGTTACAGGGGCTGCAGAGGACTTAGTCTCATGCCAAGGGATGTGCATTGCACAAAATAGAAAACCAGTATCTCCTGCTCTCCTGGCACTTCAGAGCCTTGCAGCCTAGACACTTGACACTGAAATTCAGGTTAGGCTATGAATGATTACAACCTGGCGGGTATAACATGTGTAAGGTGGAGGCTTGTTCTAGAAATGAGAGTTTCCCATTACTGAAAAAGACAGAGAACTAAGTCAGGGACCAGGTGGCAAAGGGCTGCAGCATTGTGGATGCTCCTTCCACAGCCTTGAGAATGAATGAATCCTGAGCCCGCCATTCAGTTCGTGAGATAGCCCAGGGCTTGCTACTACTGACTCTGGTCACTTTGGGTGACTCAGTCACCCACACAGCAGTCACCCACACTTGCTTTGGACATCAGGGTGCTTAGAGACAAACCTCAGCCCACGATGACAGTGCTCAGTAGATGAGAGGTGCAGTTTGTGTATGTTTGTGTAGCAGATTGATCAGTTATTGTTATAAATGAATCCAAGCCCCAAAACAGGATTCCAATTAAAGTTTTCAATTTATTGAATAGAAGGAAGCAAACAGCGCCGGCCAACAGCGCTGGGTGCTCCGGGGGTCTCCGCTCCACCACGACGCACACCCTTTGTTTACAGTTACAGTGTTTATAACCTCTCCCGGTCCTCCACCGTGCTTGGCTTCTTTTTGGCGCTCACCATCTACCTTCCATTGGTCACTCGCACCGTTCGCGGCAGGTACTGATTAGCCAAGAGCCTGTCACTAGCCCCTACACAGGTGTTAATTGGCTAAGAGTACCGAAGCAGCCGGTCCCACAGACTCGTATTTGGAGTTGTTTATGTGCCCGTGGTCACCAGCCCCCAGCCCGGTTTCTCGCCTCTTTTCTGGCGCCTCCTTTCTGGCTCCGCTGTTAAGGGTCCGTGTTATGCAAACCGCGCTTGTTAAGCAGGTAAAATCCTCAATTATGTCAAACTACTACGGCAGGAGTGAATCCTGCCAAACACATTTTCAATAACTTAAATAAACCTCTCAAATACATTTATAACTTTAAACAAAACTTATACATTACTTATACAGTTTCAAAATACAGAACTATGTACATATCACCCTGTTCTTCCCAGGATAATTAAAGATTCCATGTATATTAACACGAATCAGATGAACATATATAACAGTTATCATCCAAGTCTGAGATGGAAAGCAGATCTTGAGCTTTTACTTGGAGTCAGTTGCTTCTGAGAAGCACACACCACGCAGTATACATCAGAGACTTGGGCATCACATGTCCGTGTGAGCTGACACCAAATCCCTACTAAACCTTTTGTAAATTTACTTTTTCTTTTTTTCAGCCACTTTCTTCTGATAAAAGTTACATTTAAATTCCTTAGCACACTGTCTGGAGGGTTACTCAGTGCCTATTTTCGGAAGTGCTTGGAGACCCACCAACACAAGGACCTAGGAAGTGAAAAAGTACAGTTCAAAACTGAAGTGGTTAAAAGTGATCTTCAAATGTCAGGCTGCCTCAGGGAAACAAGAGCTCACCTCAGCTCCATTTAGAGTGATGTCGGATAGAGGGAGTTTTATTCTTTCAAATATATGTGCATTTATAACACATAAAAATGTAGTTAAATGCAGGCCGCTGTGTGACTGAGGAGCGAATATTAAACATAAACGAGTTGCTTCACATCTGGAAGGAAAGCAAATCAGCATTGCTTCTCCACAGGGTGAAACTGAAATGTAAGCCTTGCAGTGCTGGTACTAGGCCAGGGAGAAATAAAATAGAGTTGAGAATCAGTATGAGGTAAAATATGCCATTAAAATATCAGAAGAAATGGGGAGAGAAGAGGAGAAATGTGGGTATAGGAGGAGAAAGAAGAACAATTGTTGTCTTTTGGACAGGATTGAGGGGTTTTGTGTGATGGCCTAATGCATACTTTCAGGAGCTGGTATGTTTCAGTGGGTAAAACACTAATTTGGGAGGTTTGTATGATCTTGAACAATTTGCACCTATTTCTTCCTCTGTTTTCTCTGACAGTTTTTTGTGTGCTTTGTCAATTTAGATTCACTTTAGATGATGAATTATCAGCGGTAGGAAAAGGCCCTTCCATGAGTGATATAATAGGATCCTAATCCAATCCCAAGTTAGCTGGGAAAATGTAGCTTCCTTACATGAAGAACATTAAGGCTTCACAAACAGGTAGGAAATGCCGGTGTATAGGTGCATTTATCATAGGCTCAGCTTGCTTGATCCTTTTACATCTTTACCCTTTTCCCCAAAAACATTCCTGGGAACACTGTCTTATCTAGGAGGCAGCACAAATGCACTCACTGAATAGGTCACAGGGCAGCATTAGAGACACCAGAGTCAGCTCTCATTAGCCGTTGACTAATTCTGCTTCCAATGAAAGGAATAGTGTAACTGGGTGAATCTATTTATTCCTTCTTTTATTTTCCTCCTTCAGCTTGTGAAGTTTTCCCTTATATAATACACAGTTTCCAAACACTGACTACTCCACCAAATATATTCATTTATTTAGGACTTTTTTTCTAGTACACTCCTGGCAACACATATGCAACTTCCTTGCCTACAAATGTAAAGATAGACAGTTTATTTAGAAAAGCAAAACTGACATCTACCTTTTAAAATCAGAAGACAGGAGCACCAAAATAAATGCAAAAAGTGGCTCTGAAGTTGTCCGTATGTGTGCTTAACTCGCCATTTGCTGATCCTTATTCATTATCATGAGGTGCTAATCTCCACCTCCTCAGCATTTCTGTCTGGTTTCAGACAGTTACAATGAAGAACCAGAAAACGGGGTTTTTTTTTTGTCATCTAACCCATCAACCAAAGTGAATAGTGGAAAATTGAAATAAGCATCCTCACCAAGGCTATTGTCAGCAGGCATGGTGGCTCCACAAATATCAGGTAAATTTGACATCGCTGTGCTCTGTCTGCAGGGGTTGGTTTACTCTTCTGAAAGTGGAGTGGCTGAGTGCAATTAGAAAGAACCTCAGTATGTGATGACAAGGAGTAGGAATATAAATCTTTACATCCAACAGCTGAAATTAACTTCCATATGCTCCTTAGAGGAAGCTTATGAGTGAATAATCCTTTGGATAGAATTGGGCAAATTAAAGTGAATTATTTGAAAAGAAGACAGTGTGGGAAATGTTTATCCAGGAATTCACTCAGAGCACATAATGCTGCCCACCTTGTTCTTTTAAGTCACCCAACACTGTTGCAGTTTACATGAAACTCTTTAAGGATTCTGGAGTGGCGTTGGCTCATTGAATTTTTCCTAGAGAAGGAACAGAGGGAGTAGCCTGGGGAGAAGATAAGCAAGATTAAACTGCTGTAGAGTTGTGCTTGTGTCTTTTATTTGAAATCTCTCAGCTCTTACTTGAAGCCTCAGTCCTGGAAAGATAGCACTTCTCAAAAATTTGTTTTGCTTGGGTTCTCTATCACACTGGAACCATCTTTCCCCTCAGTCAAGCAAACAACACCACATCTGTGCCTTCTCTATCATTAAGCTTTTGTTAACAGAAATTAAATGAGCCAGAAGGAACAGTCACCGTTCTGGTGTGGGCTCTGGGAAATCTCTCCTGCTACCCCAGCACTTGGCTGTACCAGTAGATTAAACAAGGCTAAGAAACATTCCCAGGCCTGGTCTTGGCATAAGTGACCTAGAACTCTCCCAAATTATTTCTGGTTTCTCGGGAGATGGAGAGACAGCTGCAATAAGCAAATTGGGATATAGCCATCCTACTTCTGCAGCGTAAGAGAGTTTAGTAATATTATGAGAAATGTTGTTCAATGCTGCCTGGCTTCAGTTCCACATAAGGAGTATGTTAAATTAATATTCTAAATATGGCACCAGTGTCCACTCTTTTGCTTTTTTTCATGCTATGAATGAGACTGCAGACCATCTACTTTATTCCCTTCATTTTGTTACCCAGCATGTTAGAACTTTTTGCCACCCAGTTCCTCTTCTTCTCCATGCATCTAATTTACAAGTTTGAATCCCACTTTACAATTGGTCTCTCATTTGACGTGGTCAAGAGAACACCCAAATGTGTTTTGTACTCATAGTTAAACAAAGTTTAAATTCAGGCCCAGTGCAATCTGAAATGTTCAGCCATGCTCTATCCAAGCTACCAACTGTGGGCTGTTCCTCAATTTTCTCCTGCTTTTTATTAAAGATTGGAGTCAGAAGCATCTTTTCAGATATAGAATATCATCCACAGTTATCAGTGCATTATGATTTTGGTCACTGAGCACTTCTGGTGAAAAGTTCCCTCTTTCAAACCCAGACTTTTGAATGTGTCTAGTTCTTAAGTCACCTTTTCTTTTTTGTAGCTGAACAATTTGCATTTCCTTCCCTTGCTTGGAATGGCTTATTTCTTGAGCACTGGTCATAATTTCTGGGTCAGGTAGTAAACCCTTTTTTATTCCCCACCAAATGCTGTGTATTAGAGAATTGTTGAGTTGGAAAATCTTAGCTTCATTTAGTTATTGTTAAGTTTTGCTGAGAAAGGAGATGGTTAGTTCACATACTAGGCCCATTTTCAGAAGCAAAATTATTTAATTGGGCTATTTTTGCTGCAAGTTCACAAAGTTTCTCCAGCATGGCCCCCAATTAAACAACTGAATCTGATATGAAGTAATTGAGACTGACTCAGCTGTCTTGTAGTACTGCAATGAGTTCCTGCTGATGGTGAGAGGGATCAAAGTTCCCCCTCAAGTGCATTCACACCATATAAAATAGGAGATACATATGCTGGGATCTTTCTAGAAGTTCCTCAGGAGGGTGGATTAGAGAATATAGTTAACCAATTGAAGCAAAGCAATGTGAATACCTTCCGCTACTAATAGCAATGCTTGTTACACAACATTTAATGTGCTTTTTTAAAGCCGACAATTTCCAAGGACGGTTACCTGTCCGGGGTGTCTCCATTTTTGGCTTGAACTCACTTGTTGCTCTCCAGATTTCTCAGAAGCAGCTGATATCAATGGAATCTGTAAACTCTAGTGCCTTACAGGATCAGACCCAGGGCTGTAATTCAGCTCACCTAACTTTAGCTGTGTACTGTGGGAACACCTCTACCTGTGCTAGTTATTATACCTTCTTCACAGTCAGTGAAGAGAAATAAATACAATCTGGAACACAATCCATCTAACTTCTTCTAAACGTCTATTTCATGTTGAGATAAATTGCACACAGTTCCTCTCCTATCACCCTGAGAGGGCTCAGGGTGATTAGTTCAGATTCAGGAGTCCACTTTGCAGATATTAATTTTCAGATAGATGCAGCCTATGATACCACTCTCAAGTTGATCATCAAGGATTAGTGATTGATCTTAGCTCCCCTATTTCTCACTTAATCTCTGGACTTTCACACTGAATAACACTGATACAAAGCAATCTCCAGCTCTCTGAGTCAAAAAAAAAAAAAAAAAAGGAGTTTCTAGAAAGATTGTTTATGTATAAATTTATGAGGCAACTTGAAGAAGAGATGTTATTATTCACTTCCCCTCCTAAAAGCCCTGTAATGTAACAGCAGGCAGTCCTCTAGGTTGACAGGTTGACAGGTTCTGTTAGGAGCTCAGTTATACTGTTAAACCTATAAAACCACAAATAATTGCTAATGTATAGTTATTTGTTACTTCTAGTATGTGTGCCTTGGCATTTCTGAGCTGCTATGGGATGTTTCTATGGATGTAAACTATATGCAAGGAGGATTTATTTCTGCTATTGTGAATAGGTGGGTCATGAGGTCTGGCTCTCCCACCATCATGGTAATCAGTTGACTCTGCCATAGCATACATACTCCCGGTAAGCCTCTGAAGTCAGGAAGAGCTCTGTTACTCTGATGCATTGGTCACTCAACCAAACTCAGGCATCCTAAAACAGATGTCATCAAGAGATTAGGTGAGATGCGCACTAAAACAGTCAGTTTCCCTACAGCAAGAGAAATAAATTTCTTAACTTCAGGACACATCCTTCATATGTCTCTATATCTGATCTATCTCTCTTATGGCATGAACAATCCATTTGCCACAGGACCACCCTTGTCTCATAAAACCAAAACTTTTTCTCCTTTTCCTGACAAAAGCCTACTAAAGCTTTGCTTAGTTGATCTCAGACTTACATTATATACCGGTAACCTCTGCTATGATGCTGTTTCTGTAAGTTCATGTGCATTTTCCCAGCAGTCACTTACTGTATGAAACAAGGAAATGACAGTCAAGTAGCACTTGTTTCCGTGAGCTCTTATGTCATGAGATCCTCCTTAACAGTTATGGCACAGATCCTTTCAAGCATACATTCAACACATCTTTTATTCTGGCAGTCCTTTTAGAGAGCAAAAGTGCTCTCTTCTGTATTCCCAGCATTGGTTGCTTGAGCAACATTTGGAAGATCAATGATGCATTGTACCACCTTGCTCAAAAGGCCAGTCTGAGCTCTGGAAGGCAAATGTAGAGCAATGGCTACTAATGCAGACTGGAACAGGTTAATTATAGCTCCAGTTTCTGGCTATGGAGCTTCTCTTCTAGTAGCCAAAAATCATTCCAAAAGTGCTTCACTTTTTCCTTCATTTAATTGCCTGTTTCAATTATTTGAGGTTGCCAGCAGCTAAGATTGGCTAGAAGATATATTACTGGGAGATCTGAACACCTCATCCTCCGTTGAGAGGTGAGCTGTGCTTTAACTCTCTCCTGCCCCTTTCTTTTCTCTTCGGCAGGAGGAATTCCCACTCCAGTTTCAATCTGCTTTCACCACCAATTATGAGGCCTGTAGATTTGATTGGAGTTGCAAGTTCCTGAAGCTATCTTACATCACTATAACAGCTTGTTCTGTGCTTAGAGCTGCTAAAGGAACCTCTATAATTTTCTGGATGCAGCAGCCTCTGCAGCGTCCTTGGAATTGCCAGGTGTGATCACATCACCAGTATATCTTACCCAGCACTTTTTTGGAGGTCTTTCTTTTCTTAGTAACACCAGCAATACAGGAGCTGCAGGAAGGTATAAATCTCAGGTAATACACGGTTTCATTGCCCATTGCTGAATTCCTGTTATATCTCCTGATCTCAGCTTTACTTAGCACATCCAGCTGTCTCTCTGAATATCATTCTTGGCACTGCAGTATCTCCTTCAATACCTCTAAAAAACACTTGTGGTCTTTATGAAATGGGATATTTCAGCAGGAGACAGTCTCCCCTGCAAGACATTGCCAATATCTAAACAAGATGGAAGGCATTCCTAGGCTATCCCTTGAATATCCTGCAGCACCAAGATCCTGATGAGTGATTATTAGAGATTTCTAGAAGTGCTGGTGAAGGACCTCTCTTTTACCAGCATCATGCAGTAAGTTGTGAACAGAGCTTTCAACTGCATTTCTGTAAAACCCATACTCCTCCAAGGATGCCCTGCATTTCCCTCTGCATTATGCGTCACATAGCCCACAGTATAGGCACGGCTGTGGAGAGAGAGCATGAGGGGGAGTTTGCTTTTTGTAGAGAAATGTGCAAATAGCCAAAGACATACACAGGGGCAAGAAAATATTTATTCTAGAAAGTCTTTCTAATTTCTCAAATCATAAACATCCTACTAGGAAAGGAAGCAAAATATAAATGTACGTGCAAGATGCCAAAAGAAAGGTACAAAGAGGGAGTACTGTCATTAACTTCTGTCCGTCTTCGAGATGAGATGAAATCTCTGCCATCTCATATGTCCCCCAGTCACACTTTCAGTTTTGATTAGTTCCTTGAAGGCAGATCACTTTGCTTTTTTCATTTTCCCCTGGTGAAATAGGATTTTGATCATAAAATGGAATAAATGGTATTAAGACTTTTTTTTTTTTAGATTTTTCAGGTGTGGAAAAAGATTTAACGACTGGCTATGTAAGTTGGAAAGGCAAAATAGCCCAGTTCATAGATCCCTATGTAAAAGTCATTTTCCTGGAGAACAGTTTAATGTAAGGTGTCCTTCCTCCCTTTATTCCACCTCCTCCTGTGTTAAATATTGCAGCAGAAAACCTGAAAGCTCACTGATGAAGGCTGAAGAGATTTAAGACCCATTAAATCATTACAGTAATGGGTACAGTGAGTGTGTTCTAGGGGAAACAAATATACTACAAGAGGCAGAAAAACAGAAAGATGATTGGATGAAGTCAATTTAACATGAGAAATGTACCTTCATGCCAGGAGAAACAGAAGATGCTGGAAATAACAAGCAGTTGGGGAATATGTGGCTCCAGGAAATGAAGAGATTTTTCTCTCTAGAGGCCTGAATGTGCTCTTACCTACAAAATTGCATGAGTAAGTGTGCTGGTGTCAACAGAGAGGCTAGATTAATTGTGAACAGGATTGGGAACTACTGTGTAAATAAAAATAGCTGCACTGGAGTCATGAACTCAAGAAAGAACCTGTTGTTCAAGAACTGATTTAGTTTCAAAAGTCATTACTCTGCTATGGATAGAGTCCTCTGTAGGAGGATTAAATTAAGTCATTCAATCTCGTAGTGGACATCTATCTACATCTGAAATCCTACCACCTTCCCTGTTTGTCATTACATCAGCTAATCCATTAAAGATTATCAGGGAAATCAGACTGCAGGAATCAAACTTCTCTTTGATGGCTCTAAGCTGTTACAACAGCCTGTACTGAGGTGTGGACTGTAGTTTTCACCCAGGGCTGGCCAACTACAACAAAAAAAAAAAGCTTTCAGTCTGGAGAGTCACTCTCCTGGCAATATCCACTGGCAGAACATTTATTCTTAATTTTAAAACCATTTTCCTCACATCTAGCCAACTTTCCTTTCTAGCTTAATCCTATAATGATTATAATTTCATAATCTTATAATGCAGCCATACAATATTTATGCTATGTGGCAGTACACAAGAATGATCACAGCCTTCTAAAGAGCTACCACAGAACATGTAACCTCTAGGCAAAATCTTAAGGTGTGACTGCTCTTCTCACAGAAGTCTGCCACCTTCAGAAACAACTCCAACTACATCCACCCGCAACCTATTCCCTCAGCTCTCCCACATTTGCCAATAGTGCCTTATTCTCTGTTCTTTAAGGTGCAATAAGGTGAGGCAAACAGAATTCAACTTAGTGATACCAAAAAATGGCAGAGCTGCTGTATGGTCTCTCTGCTTATCTGCACAGGCTTTGCACCTTTGGTGGACTGACTCTGCTCAACAGGCAATCAGAAAAACCACAAGCAGCAAAAAGTGCTTTCTGTCTGCTTTGAGAGCTGAATTAGTTCAGCAGGGGTCACATGAATTGGCATAGGGAAAGAGAAAGAATCAGGAGGAGAAGGAAGACCACTCTCTTCCACAGTAGCAAACTCTCCATTTAAAGCAGCTCATCACACCTTTAGTTTAGTAGTTCTTTCATCTTACAACCTGGAAACATTCAAGGCCAGGTTGGATGGGGCTCTGAGCAACCTGATCTAGTTGAAGATGTCCCTGCTCCTTGCAGGGGAGTTGGACTAGAAGACCTTTAAAGGTCCCTTCCAACCCAAACCATTCTATGATTCTGTAATATGGGAGTGTCCTTGTTCCGGCTAGGATAGAGTTAATTTTCACCTGAGCTGGGAGGGGAGCTGGAGCTGGTGGCACCTGTGGCTGGGGGACACAGCTGGGATAGTTACCAATTAGCCAGCAGCTGGGGTAGTTTAGCCAAATTAGCCCAAGGGCTGTTCCACACCATGTGACCTCTTGCTCAGTGTATAAAGTGGGGATGGTGCTGATGGGTGGGTTTTGCTGCCTGGGAGGGAGCTGGGCTTCAGGATCCACTGTGAGCTGTGGTACTGTAAGTTACGTGCTTAAGTATGTTCTGTATTAGTTTTGTTTTCCATCTATGCTTTCTCTTTCTCTGCTGTTCTGTTAACCTGTTTATATCCGAACCTATGAGTTTTGCCTTTCTTTTTGTCCTGATTCTCCTCCCCGTTCCACTGAGGGGGACAGTGAGCGGGGAGTGAGCAAGTGACTGTGTGGTATTTTAGCTGCTGAGTAGAGCTAAAAACATGCATTTGTTCTTAAAATCAATACTTTTTTTTTCCTCCCACTGTTGTTAGCCTTATGGAGGTGGTGGTTATTTTTCTACTCTACTTGGAATGCATAGCAGTTCTGGTTTTTTAGATCCCCTTTTTCTGGAATTTTGTATTAGAAATTCATCATAAATTTATTTTAGAAAATAACATTTGGGGGCTCTTTATTTTTTAAAAATTTGCATTTTAATGTTTCAGAGCCTGGCTCATGTAGAAAGGAACCTCTATATTACTTTTTAATATTATCTCATTGTGTGTGCAAGGTTTCAAATACTTTTGGAATCACTGGGATAAGCTGTAAAAGCTCATACTTGTCTTCAGCTCTCATTGCTAGAAAAAGTGTTCTAGCCTTTCTGTGTGCCAGTTAGCTATGGAATGCTCTTCTGCACAGACTCAGCTGAAGCGTCCCAAATATCTTTTTAAAGCAAAGAGAAAGGAACAAAACTATATACAAACACAGGCACACGCACACTTCTGTTATTCCTCCTAGTCTGGCAGCTAGACCCACACAATGACAGCTCTAGCACGGTGATAATCCAGTTAGCAGGGATTTTATGGGACATTTAAATATTGATAAGAGAAATATGCCTGCTTCCTTCAGCTACTTATGTCAGCATATACTGAACACCTTGTTAGACGTGTGATTACCAATAAGTAACATGTAATTCTACTGCTCTTAAAAATCCCCACAAGGTACATTATGCAACAAGGATGAATTTTTATTTCCTTTATTTCCTTTTTCTTTTTTATTCCCTTTCTCTACTCTCCCTTTTGCCTCCCACTTTCCAAATTATGAAACAATTCTGTTGCACACGAAAACTTCATCTCCTTTCCTTTGTAGTAATTTCCCAAGTTCTACTACATTTTACTCCATGCATACACATTTGGTAAAAAAACAAAAGTCTCCTATTGTCTAACAGGAGGAAGAGAACAGGTGAATCTTGCTGTGGGGGGAGACCTTTGGACCAGATCTGTAAATATCTACTGGTATTTGTGAGTCTTACATTATTTATACTAGCTGATGATCTGGCTGATTAGAATACATGGTGAGGTATCAATGCCTGATTTAAATAACATTTTAGGAGCTTATATTTCCTATACAACCATGAACCAGAAACTTTGTTCCAGGTGTAGTCTTTTTAAGACTCATTAAAAAAAAAATTCTTGAAACTCATGGAGCAGCACCCTTCATTCTGAAAGCTGTTTATGGCTTAACTACTAAAATTTGGCAAAAGGTGTGTGTTTTCCTCATGTACGTCATTCTTAAAATGGGTGAACTCAAAGCCTTATATTCTCATTGCTTCCTGAGCCTAGGATTTGGTGATTTCAGGAGACTGTTCATCCACCTAAGCCAAGAAGCATCCAAGTTTCTGCTCCAAAAGCATGAGGAAAAAAGATGAGATAACTCTTGCTGCAGGAGCTAGTTATGGCATAACGGAGAGGGAAGCAGTGCATAACTGATGGGTAAAAGGTGAGATGTTTCCCTGTACCATATGAGAAGTAACAGTTGAGCTGTGCACTATGAGCACAAATTAAAAACAGCCTCTTGCTTAGTCAATTGCTTATCCAAATGAGGACAGCAAGCTGTAAAGAGGATTTATTACTTGTTGGCATGGTTGATCAGTCTCATAAGTAGCCAAACCTCCCAGCCCCGTAATAATCAGCAACTTGCATTACTGGGTACATGAGCAAAATTCTGTACATGTCAAAGTTTAAGTATATCCAGGTTGAGCCATAACTGAAGGTACTCGGCAGATGCACAGTTCAAGGCAACATATTGATAAGCAATGACGACAGCACTTCAGTTTCATGAACAGGGTATCCTGAAGCAAGGCCAAGGACTGAGTGCTCTCCAGTGCCTGTGAGCTTGGGATTAAGGTATAATGTCAGAACAGCTTCTGATACATGGTAGTGACATGCTGCAGGCATTGCTGTTCCTATTTGTAAAATAACAGACCATTCCAATAAAGAGCAAATGCACCAGTCCAGCCCAATGTGAAAGAACCTACAGTAGATCTTGCTCAAGTCCTTCACCAGATCCTATCGGGGGGCTCCCCTAGGCGTCTGGGTTGTGCAGACTGGATAGAAATAAACAGCATTAAAAAATGAAGGCAATAAAATGTTGTATGTGTAACACACCCCCTTCCCTGTTTAATTCTGCAAGAGAGGCTAGCATAGTCCTGGGAGACAAGCAAAGATGAGGGACATTAAAGCATAAAAAGTTAGCCAGTTTGCAAATTAAAATGCAAGCCCTTTTCCTACTCATCTTCTTGTGTATCCACACCTCCCAACTGAAAGCAAATAGAACTGACTAAAACTAGAATTTTTACTTATTTAAGGAATATTGTAATGCATGCTCTGAGGAAAAGGAAAAGATGTGCTCATGCATACATCTCTGCTTGCTCCAGTCATCCTGAATATGCATCACTGCCTGCTACTTATGGCAGTGTTCCAGCTCCTCTCCTCTCTTCACCTTTTTTGAGAGTTCAGCTGGGATGAGGAGGGGACTTTCAGAACTGACCCTCTCTTGATTACCCTTTCCTGCTCACTCTCTAACAAAAACGTGTCAGTGTCCCACCCTGGTTTGAAGAGCTGCAGGCAGGGAGTGCACTGCTTTATGCGTGCGAGCAGAAGGAGCTCTCCCAGGGCAGATGGCATTCTCCCTATCGCAAACCCGGGGCTCCCAGTGAGCTGAGGGAAGGGAAAACAAAAGCACGGGAAGAGCATGACAAGCCTAAGAACCAGACTTGGGAATAAGGCGCTTGACTAACTGTGGCACAAGCTGTTGCTGAGCTTTGTTCCTAACAGGCAACAGAGTCCTTGAGATTAAAGGAGCCCTTGGGTTTTGAAAAGGCCAGGCAGTCATGGAGCCAGGTGCAACCAGCTGTCCTGCTGTCTGAAGCAAAAGCTCTGGGAGGCTTGCATGCGTAAGAAGAGGCAAAAAGGAAATGTTTAAAAGCCAGAAGCATGTCTGCTCACTTTGGAAACAGGATTTATTTA
Source organism: Tetrax tetrax (assembly GCA_009806455.1). Lineage (NCBI taxonomy): Eukaryota > Metazoa > Chordata > Aves > Otidiformes > Otididae > Tetrax > Tetrax tetrax. Next base: position 1,392,667 of record WHYT01017504.1, read on the forward strand.
TCGTACTCCAGATGTTTTCTTGCACTGACAGACCATGACTGCATCTTATGATGGAAATGCTTAGGTACGCCACTCTAGTTCATCATGTTTAGGTGCTACACAAATGCATGGAAAAGCAGAAATCCAACAGCCTAAATAAAAAAAAGAGGAAGTTGGAGTTTGTAAAGTGACTTTTGTCGGGTGGCACATCAGTCATTGACAGATTAGAGAAAGGAGATCAAATTCCTGAATCCCAACCTGGTGTTTTGGCTAGTGGCATGGACTCCTACTATCTGCCTCTCATTCTGTTGTCATTGTCAATACTCACCTCAAATGTGACCCAAAAAATGTTATATGTTTCTTTTTTTTTTTTTTTTTTTTTTTTTTTTTTTTTTTGTGGGGTAAGGATGAGAGCCTTGTCTTTTGTGTAGGGCCATGTCTTTACAGGTGTCCACATGCACTGAGAGGTTTACACTCCTAGGGCTGGTCCATCATAAGTTTGTGGCTGATGTCAAATGACCATCAGCACATCTCTTCCATGACACAATGATGACATGTCCTTGGATGCACCTCAATATAACTGAGGAAGGAGTCAAGGGAACTTGCAATTACCTTGAAAAAACAGGTAAAACTATGTAAGTCAGCATGCAAGAGCTCCAGCTGTCTTGCTAGGCTGGAAAAACAATTGCTTTCAGGTTGAAACTCAACGCTATCCTCTCAGGAGCTGTTGTCTCAACATACGCACGTGTACATGATGCATGGATTTTCCAGCCCAATCGGCTCTTTGGGAGGTACAAGCCAGGGCTGCTGCCCTGACCTCCTTTCAGCGGCACTGGTTTCCTCATTTCCCCTTTGTGGGCTCTCTGAGGTCTCTCTGCTGAGCTCTCCTTGAGCAGATCTAATCCAACAGGAGTCCAAATTCCGTTTGCCGGGTACAACTGACCCACGCGGTGAAGTTAACGCATTCTGTGGTTGGACAACACTGTGTTCAGGGCCACACATAAACACTTTACTGCTGGCTGTTAAATTTTATTGCTCTCTCTAATATGCTTTGAGATAACTAAACTCATGCCTGAAAGAGGCATTTAAACTGTTTTAACAGTATCTACTTCACATAATCTGCTTTATGGCAGCGTCTTATGGTTTTACCCATTTAAAATGTGTTTGTTGCTGTTTTTTAATCAAGGGATTTGTACTATGACCTTTGTGCAACAGCAGCCCCGCTAGAAGACAGCTGGCAATGCGGTGTGCAGTATGATCTATGGAGATTAAATTCATTTCATTCCCTCTTAAGACAGATGACTGGGAGGCTGGTGGATCCACTGGGATTTTGGTGGATTGAATTCCTTTTTATTTTAAAAGGAGAGCTGAAACTAAGAAATAATAGACATATTTTTGCTCAGTGGATTAAACCCTGACCTAAATCGCTTGGCTGGCCTGGATAAGAGAAGATACACTAGTATTTTTGCACCAATCCATAGGGAAGGGATTGGAAAGAGATGTGGATATGCGTGGTGAGGGACAATACTTTTGTTCTGATGAGCTGCCCTTCTGGTAGGTGTCATAAGGTTCAGTATAATCCTTCCTCGTAGACAACAGCATTGCTCTGAAAGGTTAATAACTACCAAGATAACCTGAGCTTCTGCCGTACTACCTGCTGCTGGGCTTACAACTTCTAGGTGAAAACAGAGCTAGAAATGTGCCTGACAGACCCATAGTTTTTCAGATCACAGGCAGCAAGTCCAACTATTTGCTGTAGAGTAACCATTGAGCTGGAAGGAGAAAGGGAGTTTGTCTGGGTGCCTTGTGGTGTGTGATCTTTGGGACACAAGTTCCCTAACTGTTGCAGAGTTAAACCCTCTTCTGAGACTTTTTCTCTCTGCCTTAATGATTTTTTTTCTATAGGGTATAGCAGCTGGTGCAAATGGTTTAATAAGATGTGCAGGGTGTTCACCAGGGAGGTAAGGAAGAGGCAGGTTTATATTTCTCACAGGCAAAGACAATAATTGAACGTGTCCTTCACCATGGGGAGGACCAGAGAGGAGGGAAAGAGGCAAAGGTTCCTTGCAGACACTGGTACTACACCAGTCTTTAAAAAAAAAAAGAGCAGTAACCAACTCTGGATTTGGTATATAACCTGCGTTTGAGTCCATGAGGCCCTAGGCAGAGGAAGATGTTCAGGCTCAGGTGCAGGACCAACAACAAATTTTCAGCCCTGGCAATACTGAGATACATCTAGACTCCTGTGTGCAAGCAACTGGAAAGGTAAAACCAGAGGTTTTGCTCTTCCTGGATTAGTATGGAGCTAGTCTCAATTTTTGGTTTAGGTACCTAAAATGAGTCTTAGTCTTTAGTCAGGAAATAGGTGCTTGATCTTTTTGTTTTTTTTGTAACAGCAGTAGAAACTCTCATCATTTGACTCTGTGTAGGTCAACTCTGAGGCTACCCCAGAGCCAGACTGAGCTGGGCAGACCTGTTGTGGCTGGACAGCTTGGTGGGACACTTCATCTGTGTGAGCACACAGCAACAGCTTCACCAAACACTGTTGCATTGCGTGACAAATACAACCCCATAATTAGAGTTACCTTCATACTAGCTGCAGGGTAAGGGCACACAGGACACTCCATCACCCAGCCAATTCAATGGCCCCTTGAGCCCAGCAGACTAATGTGTGCCGGAGGCATAGGCCATACAGAGGGCTGAGCAAAGATACCAGCTAGGTAATTTGGGTACCTAAAATCTTATCTCTGCACACACCTTCCAGTTAATTAAGCTACCCTTATTGCTACAACACTGGGCTGCCTTTGAAACAAATTAGGCAATGCTTTTTCTCCAGTATAATGCAAGGTGTCATTGTCAGCAAAGGCACTTGCCTTACTTTCAGGTTGCATTAAAAAGACCTTGTATCTCAAGAGCTTCAGGCTTGTGCTCATGCCTGAAGCTTCCTTGCATGCTTCACAGGACAGGAGCAGGGCATGGCCATTCTGAAAACATTTGTTCCCATCTCTCTTCAAAAGGCCCTTTTGCCATGATGAGAAGCGCCCTGATGTTTTGTTTTTCAGGAGAACTCAGAGCTACTCAAGAGAGATTTCTGTTGAACTTTCAAAAAAACCTAAACCTGCCCCTTCTGTGGCAACCTCCTGCCTGAACTCTAACCTTAATTTGCAAAGCACAGGACAGACTTCAGCTGCCAGATGATGCAGAGAATTTTTCCTAGGCTGTCCTTGGGGTGCATACAGGTGGTTTTTCTCACTTTGGACCATTTCTATAGAGCTCGAGAGCCCTTAGGAAATAAAACAATGACCATATATATACCTTCCCTTCCTTTTGTTAGTTTGCCAAAGCCACATAAATTAATGAACATTAACAGAAAAGCATGCACACACACACACAGTGAAGAAAGGTTTCTTATTTGCCAAGATGAGAAATATGTTTAGGATGATAAGGATGATTGCAAGTCGGAGAGTGTGGTGGCTGCACTATGGGGCTTGTAATTGTAAGTGGCCTTTCCATTTTGGAGGTCAGTGTGCTAAATTAAAAACCTACAAGAAAGCATTTAATTTAGGTTAATGGGATGTTTGAATGTTAAATGGATTAAGGCAATTTATTTTTTTTTTTTTCTTTTAAAGAGGAATTAGCCCCACTAAACTCCCAGGACGTATTCTCAGAAGGTGCAAATCAGTGTTATACACCAAAGCTCAAGGCAGTCTGTTCAGTTTTTCACTAGGTGAAGGAGTCTGTGCCATTGTACCTTTTCTTGTACATGTCTATGAACCACGTGCTTAGGTTAAGTTTCTTCTGTCTGTCTTTTTATTTTTTTCCTCTTTTGAGGTTTAAAAATGAAATTATATCTTTCATTTCTTTCTCTGTTCACTTCCAGCCCATTAACTTTATCCTCCTGCTTTTCAGGTTCTACAAGTGGAATGGAAAACTTCCTGTATGCATAGGAGATTTGGGGATGATACCTTGATATCTGGCGGAGGGCATGCTAGGAGAGTATTGTTCGGAATTACAACATTCAGGGCTATGCTTTAATACAAAATGAGGAGGAAAATGTCTTTCAGCAGAGCTGTTTGAGAATCCATATTTGAAATGTTTGGTGGACAGTTAGTTTCCACAGCATGAAAAATATGCAATGGGAAAATATTCCTACTGCTAAAAAATCAAAATCATATTTTTTTAATCAAGGAAATACTTTGTTCCATCTCAGAAAGCAAAAAGCATTGCCCTCATGCTCAGAGGAGGCATGTTTTAAATTTTAAATTTTGGGGAAGGGAAAGTCTTCCCTGCAATAAAACAGAGTAAATGTTTAAAATGATCTTTAAATCACCGCCCCTTCACACCACATTGCCAGGCAGGCTTGTTAGTTCAATGCTGCTGAATTTCAAAGGCTGATATTTCACATCCAAGACAGAGCAACATGGTAACTTTTGTCTTGCTTTGGGCTGAATAATTTTTATTAAAAGAATATGATGTCTTCAGGATCTTTTTGATAAAATTCCAAATCACAAAAATTACCACCACACACAGACATTCCATGATTCTTGCCATGGATAACCTCAGTTGAGGGAGCAAGGACTGAATGGGTCAATATGACTGCACAAGCCTGGAAATAAAAGGTAGCAGGAACAGTTACTTGTAATGGAGGTCCTTCTAGGTCAATATTGCTGTATAGGTTGAGATAGGTTTAGCCTGCTGTCCTTCAAATTCTTTGTGATGATTTCCTCAAAGACAAGCTCACCAGACATGTTGACAATTCTGTAGACTTCTCGGGGGGGGAGGGGGGGGGGGGGGGA
>WHYT01017504.1:1397769-1409172 GCA_009806455.1 Tetrax tetrax
GAACTAACATAAAATGAGAGCCACAGAGCAGACATGGGTGATGCTATCCAAAAGGTCTCAGATATTGATTTAGCTTGGACCATCCTTCCTAACAGAGTAATAGAACATTGCCATGCAAGGGTTTTATACAAAAACTAGACCATTTTCCAAGGTTTTCATTTGTGATCTTCATCTATGTTTTTGTTACATATAGAAATCCAAAACAACAAAGAATGAATTTTTTTTGAAAAGTAAAATACACCCTTCTACAAAATTTTGAAAAGAATAATAATTTTTCCTGCACTGCTATCAACTAATTAGCCTCCTCTCCACTGTGCTAATTTAATCTAGTTGAAGATCTAGTCCCTTGCCTTAAAGTCATCCAAAGAGTTTTCTTTTTACAGATTTTACTGTTTTCCAGAAAGATTACTCTTCACTATGTCTTTTTTTCTATGTATGGTATGCAAATGAAACCGGGTTCAGGAAATCTCCTGATATGAAATAGTCTGGTAGGGAGAGTATTAGGGGGAAATTGAAAAATCACTTGTCGCGTTGTTATTCTTCCCTAGGCACCTGCTGATGGCTACTGCTGGAGACAAAACTCTGACAGCCCTTGATCTGAACAGGTACAGACATTCTTATGTTTTCATCTTACTATTAATATGAAAGATCTGCAAAAAGAGATAAATAGTCCCTTCTAGGGCTTTGAAAGGGATGAAAGCATTGATGTGTGCCAAATATTTTGCTGCCAATGTGTTTACTGATGTTACATTCACTCTAGTCCAGAATGGAAACAGGCTTTGGGGTAAAACTTCTAACCCTTGCTGCTTGTGTGTGGTAGGAAGGGAAGCATGGCCCAACTGCAGGCTTTTTTCCCCTGAGACCTATTTCTAGTGTGACAATTTCTGTTTCTGGTGAAAAACTGCATCTCTTCTCAATGGTATGTGTTTAACCCTCAAGATAAGTAAGTATACTGACGGCAGGTCAGATTCAGAGTTAGTCTGAGCATTGCCCTGCGCTGTGCAGCAAAAACAAGGGTGGAGGCTAACAGGGACACAAGACATTTCTGTGCGGAGGGAATTTACCTGGGCCATATCTTCCTAAAGATATGGTAAATCATATCTGTATTACATATTCGGGCCCTTCCATGTCTTTTCTTATGAAAACATATCCTTGTAGCTCTTTGCAGAAATACATAAGTGACTTTTTTCAAATTATTACAAACCACCCACCACCTGAGAGCCTCACAGTTGTGCTGGCAGTGTCCTGTGCAGTATCTGGCCTCTCAGTCAGGCTGGCTAGTGCAAGTGAGGAGCTACCATGTGCCCTGAGGCTTCTGGGGTGAAAGTGTCCTGTATCCTATGCACTCACAACACTTACTAGAAAAGGTCAGAGGCCCTCTAAAACTTTAGGGTCCAAATTATCTTGTGTAAGGAAAACTGTTCCCCTCGTCAGTCAATTGATGAGCCAACTGATTAAAAAAACCAGACCTCTTACCCCTTCTGTCAGCCATTGCTGCTCACAGTTGTTCTTTGATAATTTTTAGCCTCTCTGTTGTTCTTTAAAAGATTTACCATATTCTAATGCCCAGGGCAGAGTTTGGATTAACTCATGTGCCCCGAGGAACCTGTGGAGAGTGAGCTTGCATCTCTTTGTGGAATACTGAGTTGACAGTCTAAAAAAGTACTTCTTTAATCCAGACCAATGCATAATTCAATTCTAATTCAGAGAATCATCACTAGGACACTAGCTTTTAGCTTTTAATATATCCTTATTTATTATTTTTTTAACTTTCAGGTTGAAATCTAAAACACAGACATAAAGAGAAAGAGAAGCCTGGTATCTTAAAATTAATATATTAGAAATAACATTTTTCCTGGTCTCACTTGACCTCTCTTGTTAGCATCTATTATATTCTCCCCAGCTTTTCTTGCCTCAAGCCTCCAGACCCACAGAAGAGAACAGGGAATGGCAAGACTGCAGCTATTTATAATAATAATCCATTCCCAGACTCCACTGCGGTAGTTTTAATCATCAACTATTGTCAGGCATCAAGATCAAAAAGATTTGAGATTTGATTTGTTTGGGTTATAAAGAAGCCCTGAATGCCAAAGTGCTGTTGCTTAAACTGCAAAGCACAACCCCTGCATGAAGTAGAATGAACTGGTATTGCCCTCTCTCATCTGATTTGTAGCCATCACAGCTCTTTAAAGTTATTTGATTTGACATCAATTAGCCAGGTTTCACTAGGGGAAAGTCTCTTTTTGCATTTAGTCCAATATCAATGTCATTTTCCTCCTAAAGTGTGACAAGGAGCAGACTGCTTCAGCATACTTTGCAACTGACACAAAGAACAGGATAAGGAGGAGGAGAAAGGCTTCACAAAAAGAAAAAAAAAAAAAAAAATGGGAGGACTGAGAAACCACTTCAACCCAATCTTCTCATTTATGAAGACATATACACAGGGAGAGATAGAGCTATACGTCTCATAGAGACATATTATATTTTTCACAGTGAGGGTGGTGAAGCACTGGAACAGGTTGCCCAGAGAGGTGGTGGATGCCCCATCCTTGGAAATGTTCAAGTCCAGGTTGGATGAGGCTCTGAGCAACCTGATCTGGTTGGAGATGTCCCTGCTTCTTGCAGGGGGGTTGGACTGGATGGCCTTTAAACATCCCTTCCAACCCAAACCACTCTATGATTCTATGGAGTCATACGAAACCTCCTGCACAGCTTGTGTTATCAGTACGCTTGCAAGTATTGCAGTCACTGTAAGGATGCAGAGTAGTTCATACCTGTGTGTTCTTGAAGGACAGCAACTCTGATAACAAGAGAATATTATTTGTGGAGATTTAATCCCATCTTTGTTTTGTTTTTCTGTATTCTGCCTAGGATTTTGCACAGTGTCCAAGGATATATAGTTACTGTAACAAACTGCTGGTACATGTGTTACATGTACCATATTCTGAACCAACACAGGAAAGCAAAACGTTTGCAAGAGAAAAGGCATGAGAATTATAAATTTCTAGAGGCTAAACTGATCTAAGAAATAGATGTCAAAGAAGGTGAGCTATTTTGCTGAGTGTCATGATGTAACAAAACTGTTGTTTTTCCTGCTTGTAGCTGGGTGCAGCAAAGAGATGGACACTGTGTGTAATAATGGAGGGAGAGTAGAAAGAGTAAAATGTTCCTCTGTACAGGAATGGAGAAGCAGAGGGAAAACCAGGGACTTGCAAAACTACAGCCTAGACAGTTGCAAGTCTGTATGAGGAGATACAAAAAGGAGAGAGCATTTGCGGCTTTTCAGGAAAAAGACCCTAAGGATATTAGTCAAAGGTAAAGGCATTTTCTCAAGCCAAGGTGACATCAACCTTTGAATGAACTGCTACTTCTGAATCCTTAAAGTGTATCCTGTTAAACTCATCTAGCTATGGGAGTATTGGTGGCAGTTCAAAAATTTCCAGACTACCTAAATATTTTTGCCTTTTTGGAAAGTAACATTTTGATGCTGCCACGCACCATTCAAAATTCAGATCTCATCTATGAATTAATAGTAAAGCACAGTAACATTTCTCTTTTGGGAGAAAGCAATGCTGAATGGTGCAAAAGTTTTTGGACAAGGATCCCTCTCTAAATTGTTATTCACAGCTCTGTCTATAAATGACACATGGAGCCATAAGAGTTTTGTGGGCTTGCAGGACACATTGTGACCATTTCACAGGAAAGGCCTCTTCCAGTCCTAAAAGTAGGAGCTCCAACTCCAATTAATGCACAGAGCATTTACCAGCACTCAGTAAATACATCAGGCTGCATTCTTCCGTGACAGAGGTTCAGATAAGCAGTACAAAACTTGCTGTATTTCTAAAGAGAAATAGCCACTGTTTTGTTAATCACAAATGAGCTGCAATACAGAATGAATGTCTACAATGAGATTCCCGTAATTGTGATTCAACAAAAGGACAAAAATTTCTCACTTGCCTGGTCTGTACAGGCAGCTTCCCAGCCATGCTGATCAGAGCTATAGCAACAAGGCTGCTTGTTTTTTGGTAAAAAACCACAGCCATGTAGAAAGTTGTTTTGAAAATAAGCCTAGATCTTTTCTGGGAATCAACCCACCCTACATACAGGCCAGCCTTCTCCTCAATCAGTCAATCAGCACAATGTGACATTGTATGCAAGGCAGCTTGTCAGGAGGCCCACGCTTCATAGGATAGGCGCGTAAAAGGTGGCAAGGTGCATTTCCAAAATTGCTTCCTCAGCATGACAGACAGGTAGGACCTTGAGATGGCAGCTGAACGCCGCAGTGAGAGAGGGTAAATTTTGGTTGATTTTTCATTTGCCTTTAACTCTCTCTCACAAAAACTTTTCAGACCTGTCCTACTTTCCTTCCTCTCTTGCAGCACGGAATGAAAGCCATTGCAGAAATGTCCCCCTGTGCTCTGTCCCTGAGCTCTTGCTGATCTCTGAAAACTTGGCAGAGCACACATCTGCCTCAGATGCTGGAGTTTCAAGGCACTGTGCAGTGCACCTGGGACAAAGACATTTTGCAGTCCAGGAGCTTTGTTCTGAAAGGTCTCAGTGCTGAATGATCTCTCCTTCCAGGTTTTGTTTAGGAACCTGCAACCCACATGTTTCAGTTGCTGAAACTAAGATTGAAGGGGGCATGTTTGTTTGGGAGACAAGGCAATAGAGTTGTTTAATTTGGGCTTGTAATTATTCATGATTAGCACATTTTTGCTTTTTTTTTCCCTGCTCCTACTTATTTACTTATCAGATTCAATTACAAACCCAAATTACCAACCCTAATTTTTACTCACAGTTATTCAGACATGAATAACAATGAAACCAAAGCAGCAGAAGGGTCAGGGAAGGCTGGAACCCAGCAGGAGCTAAATCAATACTTGATAAATTCTTCATCTAGTAGTCCATACTAAACCTTATCCTGCATTGACAAACCTGCCCACTTAGCAGTAGATTAAAGTCAGTGGAGTCTGAAGGAAGCTGCAATCACAGCTCTGACTGCAGGCCATCTTTACAGAGCATTTAATTCAGCAACAACTGCAACTCTCCTCTTGCAGCACCGCTTCTCATATCGCTGAAATCCCATTTACGTAAAATACCAATTCAGCTGTGTTCATTAACCGCCTGGTGAATCACATTGTTCTCTGATCAGTCACTCAAGGAACTGATCCAGATTAAAAATAAACCTGAAAAAAAAGGGGTAAGGGAAGGAATGGAGGAGAAATGCATGGCCAAGGGTGGGAATGAGGTGACAAGATAGTGGGAGCTTAGGTGAGAAACAGAACTGGGTGCATGGGAGAGGAACAGGGGTGTAGCTAAAATCAGAACAGCTGATTTTGGAATCACAGCAGCTTTTGGAATCACAGACTCTGGAGTGGGTAAATTTGTCCTTCCTGGGTCACAACTAGAATAGTTAAAGCCTGCAGCCTTACACTTTTGGTTTTTAATGAAGTCAGCTTGTCTTGCTCTGGGTTAACCCACTTGCATATCCACAACCTAAGCCACTGCTTAAACTTATGTAGGAGACCAGCGAGACTATCAGTAGTCAAATCTAGAGTCTCATTTCCATGTGTGAACACTACCTTCTTTGCAAGTAACCTGCTTGTTTTAATAGGCTTTTTAAAATGGAGGACAACAGCAAGAAAATTCAGGAGGAAATCATAAACCTTGTTGGCATGACAGCAATAGTATTAGCATGATACAGATTTAAAAGGCAAAAATACCATCCCATCATCAGGATGAATAACTGAGACTTGAACTTAATTTTTCCCACTCAGGAACCACTTTAGTAGTTTCATACCGTAAAAAGAAGCTACAAGCTCATTCTTTTCCTTTTTTGTTTTATTTATTTTGGAACAATATATTCATGCCTCTGAATAAATTCTAGTTTATTGCATTTTTAATTTGAAGTGTTCCTTGCTGCTTAATAACATAGATGGTTTGCAGTATCCATCAAAAGGCAGAGCTGCTAAATAAACAAGTCCAGGTCTGACTTTTTCATGAGACTCTTCCCCCTGTTTTCATGTCATTCTTTGCCAGGTAGTGTTACCAGAGAATGGGAATCAATTGTGCTCTACATATATGTATATATATATATATATATTTTTTTTTCTGGCTGTGATATCAGAAAGCATTTCCTTGGATATGTCTTTGATAACTTTAACATACACCACCTCATTCAAGAGTCTTGGTCCTGATCCAGAGTCTACAAGGGTTTTTCCTCTGATTCAAACACAGCCTTGACAAAGAAGAGAAAGGCAGGGTGACACCAGTTTTCACTGGGAAACAAACTGAGGCACAGGAGAGCTCTGAGTGACTTTTTCCTGGGTACACTGGGAGGAAGGGACTGGACACCAGCAGACCTCATTCCCCTCACCCTAACTTGAGCTCTTCAAGTGTTTTTCTTCCCAGTTAAATGAGAACAGGCTTTTCTAGGATGCATCTGGAGAACAGCTGTAACTCTGGCAGACAGTTAAGGGGGCAAATAAGATGTTTCTGGGCTGTATCTAGCCCGATTCCTGTTCAGTGGATTTTGGCTTATGAAAAAAGAGCATCCACTTCAGCCTTCTCCCTGCCCTACCCCATCTTATTTGAACAGCAACCCAAGGCTAATGAGAAAAAGGCTTATTAGACTTTGTTTTTCACATGTAACCCATGTCCAGGAAATAATATTGAAGATTGTGAGATACTGAGATGTTCACTCAATATTTGCATTTTATAATTGTTTCTCCAAAGAACTGGGCAGGCGAGACATCTCTGATGGGGCTGTGGTCACCTACCCTGTGACTTGGGAGAAAGGACAGAATATTAATCAGGTTCATCCTAGTTCCCTCAGCAGATCATTTACTCTCTCCCTGTTCATTGCTCATTTACAAATAAACTCTCAGAATCAGTGACTGGAGCAAGCTGGCAGCCGGGGAGAAAGGTGGGGGAAGTTTGCACATCAGCACAGCAGGCTGGGAGCAAAAATGCTCTCTGAAAACATGTGTCTGTTTGCAAATACAATAGACCTGTCCCTCAAAGCCAGAGGACTCCAGCTTTATATCACTATAATCAAAAGTAAGCTCCAGCCCATAATCCTCTGAAATTCAGACCGAGCTGTGTAGCCTGCAGGAGCGGAGGGACTGGAGGAAGAGAGCTGAAAGATGCCCTTTTTTACCCCAGATCCACTCCTGATGTTAATGGGGATCATGGAGATGTACTATCTGATCTCTTTAATGGGAGTAGTATAGCTCTGTCTTATTTCACAGGATAAAGATGAAAAGCACAGAGAAGCACTGAAGGGCACAGAGAATTTTCTGGGAATTGTACTTCAGTAGAAAGCAATTCAGGTAGTGTTTTAAAAAGCTACCGTTCTTCTGTTGATGAGATTGCTAATCCGTCACAGACAAAAAATAAAGCAGATTCACTTAAAATGGATTCCTGACCACTTTCCTTAACAATGGACTAGAAGAACAGGTGTGTCCCTCTGCTCAGTCATTACTTGCACTCTCAAAACTGGAGTCACAGATAATCAACCCCCCCAAAAAATCCAGTAAAACAATAAGAGATGGTCAAGAGTGATGATGAAAACAAAGGCAAGACCCCTCCACTCTTAAAGGTGGAGTATTCTGACTTAAAACAGAGTCCTTCAAGCCTCAAGCAGTGAAAAAAAGCTGTAACTGTTCTTTGGCTCAGCTGTCAACACCACCTTATTAGCACTGAGCAAATAACTTGTGCCAGTTTGACAAACCTCATCTCTTTTTTTTTTTTTCTCTAGCTTGTGGAGATTTCCTCAGCCTTATGCATTATTCAGACAAGAGACTCCCTGGAGGGTTTTAAATCCAAGGTTCGATGGCCAAGAGCTCTCTGTACCTGAACTGAGTTGAGAAGCAGATATTGGCTGGGCACAACAGAGCACATGGCAATGGGTTCATCTCTCTGAATAGCTCAGGTGCAAGAGTTTTTGCAGCTTAATGATTCTTTCCTGGGGTGTTTTCCTATCAGAAAAACGAAAAGGGACAAAAGAACTGTGGTCATTTCAGATGAAAGTTTGTTGGAATTCGCTTATGTTATGCTCTCAAGTCTTCTCCTAAACCCACTCTCCTGGGACCTGGTGTCAAGCCTCATGTCTATGCCTCTATCTATCTGAGTCTGTTCAGATATCTACTTTTAAATGCTTCTAAAATTACTTTAAAATGTACGTATTGAAAAGTACTTACTTATGAAATGGGTCATCCTAAAGCCACTGCAGCCAAGAAAAGCAGCTGTGAATGTCAGTCACATCAAGGCAGTGTTGATTTGATCCCACGGGGACTTGTTCGGTGTATGTAAGAATGGTCTCTAACGGCAGGCAGAGGCCCAAGGAGCCCTGAGTTCAAGGATTCACGTTGCTCAGTAATATAATTCCCACAACTGAAACTGACCCAGATGGTGGATTATTAAATGCTGAGAAGAGCAGGTTTGAGGATGATGCAGGTTAAATACACCACCTGGATGCATGCATGAATGAAAGGACATTAGGGATTTACTCGTAGAGATAGTGTTGTACACATACTGAAAAGGGCCAGGAGTAATTCAGAAGCTTATGGCGTTGTTTGCCTTTGGGATGTGGATTTAAATCCATTCCTCTGAGCTACTCTTAAAATTTAGACATGGCTGGAAGTCACAAACACTTCAATCTGTTTGCATGGATTTTTAGTTCTGGGGAGCTGAGCATTGTAACCATTAGAGAAGCCAGGTCTGGCCACCTCCCGAAGCCACTCAGTGAAAGCCATGTACACCAGCTGTGTCCACCCTCTCCAACAACACAAGTTAAAATGATTCAGCATTAAAAGACCATCTAAGCACTGCTCTGCTTTCTGATTCATTATGCTATGAACTGTGTGCTCCCATACTGCATTAAGCCTGTTGGCAAGAAGTAAAGACCACCAATTTTTCTGCATAATAATAAGATGATCCCCAAAGCAGTTCTGCCCTCGTCAATGGGTGTCTGTTTCTGTGCACGTACCTAGGGCACAGAATCACTATGACATCACGTCTCACTTTGCACAGCAATTTCAGTCCCTCAAGGTCTCCTTCCAAAGTGCTTTAAAGTTCTCTGCCTGTCCAGTTTATGTAGGCACAGTGATTTTGTGGTGAGTGAGATGGGTATGAATAGATGTCACATCTTGCAATTTCTCAGCTGTTAAAACACCTGCCCCAACACTGCCCCACCCCCACCCACCCCCTCCCTTTTAAAGTCTATTAGATGGGGGCTAGAAAACAGTAGCTCTCTTGAGTAGCTTACACCAACACTAAGGAAAAGTCAAGATCAAAGCTCTTAAAAAGATGATACTCTTTTTGGAGTAAAGCTGAACGTTTTTTTTTATTATTATTATTAGTAGTATTACTACTACTATTATTACAGTGAGGCCTTAGCTTCTGACCGCAGCTCCTTCAGCCTTCTCAGATAACTCATTTCTTTGTTTATTTGTTTGGTTCTGAAAGAGATTTATTGATGATGCTGCAAAAAAAATTTAGTAAAGGATCATATCAAAGATCCACTCCAAGGTTTCATCCCATCAGTTCACCATCTCCAATATTAGACTGTAAAAGATCCCCTAGGAAGAATATAATAGCAATACTTTCTTGATACACTCTCCCAGGCTGCACTAAGCCACTGCTTCTTAAGGTAAAAATGGCCTTTTTGAAGTTCATAGTTCTGATGGATTTTCTTCCATGATGCTGTTTGATACTATGTGAATCACTAACATTCAGACTGCATTCCCATTTCCACTATTGCTCTGACAGAAAGATTATGTACTTGCACATTTTCAGCTGCACAGTCTTCAGAGCCAATGCAGCTTTTTCTTTATATATGTAGAAAGAAGCTAGCAATTTTCAGTGAGAAATAACAAAAAAGTTTGCTTTCCTTTACCCAGACCAGCCTTCTAACACTACGCAGGCAGCCTCGGGGCATGTGAATCATATTCTCATCATCATAGTAGGAAAATAACCATTTAGCAGGCTGCAGCATGGCCCTTTCATTATATCAGGCATTTGGAGCTGAAGCCTGGGGCTCAGAGGAGGCTGAAAGGAGCCCTCAGCTGTGTATATGGTGACTTCAGTTGAGATGATGCCCTCTCTAAACCGCGTAGCCAGGAGGCGATCCGCATAAATTGCTGGAGATGGCCATGCTCCCTCCCTCCTGAGAGCATTTTGCCTTCGGGACCTGAAAGGCCTTTGCAGCAAGGCCTCACATCATCAGAGTATGGTCAGAATAACTGTGATATCATGTGGATATAGAGACCCTGGTCAGGTCTTCAAGCAAACTGGGTGCTCTGCCTTGGAGAATAAGATCTGAACAGCTTCCAGCTGCGTTACAACTGTGGTTTCTGCAGCGGTGTGGCTGAACATCCAGATTCAATGGGCTTTAACACAGCCAGCACAGACATTTGATTCACAGCTTGTGGAAGCTGCAGGTGGAGAAAGAGGACCATTCTGAGAGGGAGGGAGGGTTGGTAGTAGGCAGAAGCAGTGTGGGGATGTTTTTTTTTTTGCTGGGACCAGCATCCCAGAGGGAGCCATCTTCACACCTGAGCACTCCCTAAAGAAAGTCAGTTGACTGTTGACCATGATGGATACACAACATACACAACAAAGGAGCGAACAAGATACTTTCATCAAACACAGTCGGATGCAAATCTCAAAAGTATATTTTGTAGCTGTTTATTACAGGTTTTCCAGTCTGTATTTTTCTCTTTTTCTCTCTGTATTTTGTAACTGTCGTAGTTCAGCCCCGATCCGGACCAGACTACGCAGTCTCTCTCTCACTCCCCCCACCCTCTGAGAGAATACGGAGGGATAATTTAAGAAAAACAACTCGAGGTTTGAGATAAGGACAGGGAGAAATCCTTACCATCACGGGCAAAAACAGACTTGACTTGGGGAAAAACTATTCATTTATTACTACAACTAGCAGGATAATGAGACAGAGAAATTATAACCTCCTCCACCCCTCCCTCTTCCCAAGCTTAACATTATCTACCTTCCCCCCCTGAGCAGCACAGGGGGGAAGAGGGAATGGGGGTCGCGGTCAGTCCATTATGCGTTGTTTTACGCCACTGCTTCACAGTTGGGGGAAGAACTCCTCACATCCCTCCCCTGCTCCAGTGTGGGGTCCCACCCATACGCCACAGTCCTTCATTAAACTGCTCCGGCGTGGGTTATCTCTTCCACGGGGTGCAGTCTCTCCAGAACAGCTGTCCCAGCGGGCCCTCCACAGGCCACAGCCTCCTTCAGGCATCCACCTCCCCTGGTGCGGGGTCTTTCACGGGCTCCAAGCTCCAAGTGGATCTCTGCTCCTCCACGGACCTCCATGGGCTGCAGGGGGACAACCTGCTCCACCATGGTCATCACCACAGGCTGCAGGGGAATCTTGGC
>WHYT01017504.1:1422042-1445091 GCA_009806455.1 Tetrax tetrax
GGCCTTGGCCAGCAGTGGGTCCGCCCTAGGCCCGGTCGAGTCCACTGAACAAAGGGGAGCGACTTCCAGCAGTTTCCTACAGAAGCTACCACCTTAGGCCCCCCTCACTAAGCAAAACCACAACAGTAACTTTCTAATTTGAGAACTAATTTGAATTACAACATGATCATACTATCCTAACAGCACATAGTTTTGTGTGTATCATGCCTGCATAATTATTCTTTCAGGCACCTTGTCCCATAAGACCGAATGAGTTTAATCCAGGAGAGCACCCACTACTGGATCATGCTCCTTCAAATGTTCTTTTCAGACTAGTTTACTTATGGTTAAACACGAACCTGAGATTCTGTTCATCTCCCTGTTCAGCAGCAAACCACTTTATGGTGACAAAACACTTGTTTAATGTTCACGAGTTTTGAATTTTTAGCTCTAAGATGGGGATGATGAGAGTCTCTTCCTGCCTTCATATGGCTTGTCAATTTAAACACTGTGCTGTTTGAGATAGGGGTTTCCTTTTACTGTGCGTGCACATAGGGACTGTACAGTGCCACTAGTTGTCCTAAAACATAAATATTATAGCAAGGATTACCAGCTAATACTATTACATAGAATACCACATTCCTTTAGAAGAAGAAAAGCGCTCCAGAGTGTTTCAAGAACTATGGTACAGCTAAACATGAGGCATTGCTTCTTTCTCAATAAGATACTGAAAAGAATAGTTTATTTCAAAATTTTTCACTGAGATCGCATTTTTCTCGTACAATCTGTTCTTGAGGACTGGTAATGGTTTGGACAAAGAGTCCTGATAAAAGTGGATCTGCCTAGCACCTGTCTGCGATTGCCACTGGCCAAAGGTTTAGATGCACACAAAAGGTGTGTGGTCAAGACTTAAATGAAGGCAAGATTCCTGTAGCTCATTCTCCCCTACAAGTTTCAAAATGAACAAACCCAGGAGAAACAAACTGAAAGGAAAGACATACACAGTGGACGTGGTGAAAAAAGAATAAGAGTGGAAAGGAAGAAAGTGCAGGCCTGAAACACGGCTGCTTTGTGGTGTTGTGTTATAGTTGAAAAAGAAGAAATTATAAAGTAGGTGAAGATTGTGTTTATAGTAGTGTACTGAAATTTAAGCTAATTACCTCTGTCTGGGCATCCCATTAATTTTAAACAGTCACTTCCAGCAATGTGGTTCAAAGGCTAGAGATGAGACATAGAGAAGCAGGAGATTTTATAGTTGTATGAACAGAAAAATGTACTACTTCATTTTCTGTGAGCTGACTTGTGACTTGTGTGTTGTTCTCCATTCTCTCCTAGGAGATGAAGTAGCAAAATCTGGCAGCCAAACAGGGACCCAGCTAGAGAATGTAGTAACTCAAGAAATGGAGTGAAGCAAAGCTAAGACTGATAGAGGCTGCTGAGGCAAGGACCAGGTAGCAAAAAATAAACCAGGCAACAGATTAGATCAGCTTAAATCAGGTCTTGTTATCCAGCAAAACATAAAATGAGAAGCTGTGGTGCAAGGTTGCTTTAAGAGTATAGAAGTGGCTTAGCAGTTGTCTACCCAAAGGAAAAGATAATACGTTGTTGTTGGAAAAGTTAAAATTTAGGAGTTAGTTATTGTTATTTTGTTTGTTTGTGTGTTTTCTTTCTCTTAGAATTACTGTTTGTTTAGTCAATCATACCATGTATTTGTAAGTAAGTAAATTATCTGACTGAGTATCAAAAAGCTTATCATAACTTTCCCAGGTTTCTCAGAGTAGACTAGTCCAAACCCCCTTCTCAAAGCAGAGTCAGCTAGAACAGGTTATCTAGGACTGCGTCCAGTCAGTTTCTGAACATCTCAGGGATGGAACCTCTACAGCCTCTCAGGGCAACCTGTTCCAGTGTTTGGCCACCCTCACAGGGTCCTTGCAGAAATTACATACATAAATATCTTGTAGTAAAAGAATTTAAGACTGCCCATTGCTTCATTTCTCTGGTCAAAATGTCCTCTATCATACATCCCAAAGTGATCCTAATTTAGAGTGTAATGATAGAGAAGACAATTTTCTTTTAAATTCTTCATTCCCACCTGACATTTCAATGATTTTACCTTCAGTCTGATCTCTAGTTATTGAGATCAGTGGTCTTTCAAGGAAAGAAGGAGGTAGCTTGTTGCCAAGGCATGAAATCCTCTGCCCACCCACAAATGCTCCATCTACCCTGGGGCACCGTTCACATAAATGAAATTTGCTATTTAAACTATCTCATTATTCATCTTCTCTTTTTCCTTTCCACTTAATTGATTTAATAAAAATTTGTTGGTTCCTTTCTTTCTTTCATTTGGTTGGACTAATTATCAACAGTACATAATCATAATTATAGCAAATTGCTTCATTTGTGTATCACTTAGATCCTTTCTTGAAAGTGCTACTTACAGATACAGGATTAAAAAAAAATAATCATCTGTCTGTATTTACAGGCTGCATTGAGCTACATTAGTATATGTTTGAGGGCGTAAAAGTGCTTCATTAAGAAGCCAATAGCTGGTTAAACATCCAGTTCTTCAGAGTATAGCCAAGAGCCCGAACTCTACTTTCATATTGCTCCTTGTGCTCAGCGATTTCATCACAGATTGATTCTTCATAATCAGAAAGACCTGTTCAGGCTGATGTGAACACTGAAAATATGACATTTCATTGTTATTACTAACTGATAGGTAATTAACCAACACAGAACATGTGCTTAGACCAGGCGTATCTTCTATAAAAACATCTTTCACAAGAAGGCAGTGAACTTGCATTTTCCTTGTTAGTGTGTTCCTCTAATACTTCATACTACTAATATTTGTACCTTTTTTTTTCAGTTTCAATTTGTCTGACCTTAATATTCTTAAGTTTGTGTGCATTGATTTAAACAGTTGGAATTCTTATCCATCACTAACAGGTTAGTTCAAGCACTAGCTTTGATTTGTAGTACAGGTTTTTCTGCAATGATAGTCTATAAACGGTACTCTGCAGCTTCTCTTCGGGAGAGCTGGGGATTTCTTATGCTGTGAGCTGTTTCCTTCTTGAAAAGCATTGCTCTTCTTCAGCCACAAGTAACTGTTACTTTGTGCTGATTTTGCAAAGTTTTGGCAAGAAAAAAAAAAAAGATAAACCAGACTGAAACAGTCTTTATCATTTTAGGTTGATGAGAAGGTAGTTACTTTTCTTATAATTACTTTGATACATTTCTAAAAATGAGCTTTACTGCTGCATCCTTGTCCTTAAGATGTTGCCCGTCTCATCTTCAACATCTTTCCTCCTTTATGTTCTGCAGGCTACTGAGATGTAACCATCAGTTTCTGGAGGGTTTTCATTGAAGGTATGGGCTTTCTTATGGGATGTCTGCATCATTCAGTGGAGAAAGATGCAGAGATGTTCAACATAGCAATACCACAGAGCTGCAGAGTATGCAGCACAGTGGAGAGCTTGTAGTTTGGTCCAGAAAGCAGCAGAAGTTTGTCAGTTCAGGTGAAGGCAGAAACTGTTTCTATGATATTGCTTCTGGTTCTAGAGCTGTCTTGCTTCGGGGAGCCTGGATCTCTCTGCTGGGGCATTATATGCACAAGTTTAATGTTTTTCAGTTTGAACCTATACATCTAAGATGACCCAGACCAGGGATATAAGGAAGGCAAAAGCACTGTCTGTAAAAAGAAGGTGAAAACTTCTTCCCTAATAACATCATCAGCGATTGTTAATCACCTCTGTTAATACATCTTGACTTTGTTCAGGATGTGTTGGCTTCCCTGTTGTAAAGAGGTGCCTTAAATAGAAGATACTTAGATCTCTGTGAATCACAGTTAACTGCTTAGCTGTCATTTCTCTCAGCTGATGAAATGAGTTTTCTCACATTGACTTTAACTGTTTATTCCACTGTCTCTCTGAGCAAACCATTTATTCTATCTCTGCTCCTGGAGATTAAGCACTTGCAATTCTTCAGAACTGCCAAGAAGGAGAGCTTTTTTTTGTTACTGTTTTTTGTTTTTTTTGTAAATGAAGATTTACTGCTTATATATTATAATAGGTCGATTCTTAAATAACTGTCACCAAGGACTGGAACCCTCATGTAATTCTTTAGAGACATATGTTCTACTGATCATTCATTGTTGGTTTAGTCTTTGTTTTCATTCCCTGATTGGGTGACAAACTCATTTCCAAATAAGAGAATAAGAACTAGCAAGAAAGGCCATTCAGGCAGAAACTCTTGTCCCTTGCATGTATCATGCTCTTGGCTAGGTAAGGGTGCTGCTGCAGAAAATTCTTATGCCAATATTTGCAGAAAAATTATGAGGAGTAACCAGGGTAAAACAGGAGACAGACATCTTGATTTAGCCAAAGCAAATCTACAACTGAGATTACTTTACTCATGTTCCTAATACTATTGGAGATTGTTCCTGAGATACTATTGGAGATTGTTCCTGAGATACTATTGGGAAGATAGTTTCACTCCAGCTTCTTCTAGAATGAAACCTTTTCTCTGTCCCTAAACTCCCATCCCTGGAATCACATCATGACAACAAAAGACAGAGACTGTGGCCCAGATCCTGTGTTGAATCAAATTACTTACAGCAAGGTTATTCCCTTATCATATGGCCCAGGGAGCACCGTCCCTCCTTTCGTTTTCGTTTGTAAAACTGGTCACCCTGAAAGTGTGACTATGTTCTTCAATCAAGCACAGAGCAACACCTCCTACAAATCCCATAGCAGGGGCAATGGTGACATCACCCTGCAACTGCACATTCTCCAAATGAAGAAATGTACCTGACTGAGACAAGGCTGCAGTTGTAGTTTCTCTGAGAAGGATTCACACAGAATGCTCTTTTTCTATTAGCTTTCCACCTTTCTGTCATCTAGCAGGATGATTTGCAAGTACATCTTCTGTTGATGAAGAGCAACGTGGTACTGGTATCATCTCTGCCTCTGTGACAGCTAAGCCAATGTTTCTCCCAGGAGTTACTTAGATGGAAAAGAAGTGGTAGACTTAGCCACTGGTGAGGTTTTGTAAGTGCACTAGTCAGGCAGGCTAGAAGTTGCAAAGTTCCTCTGTTTACGTGTCATACCTGGAATTGGGACATGCCAGAAACCTTGCCCCAAAATGTGTTTCTTGGGATGGTAAGCTTCATCACTAACTTCTGTGCCAATGTCAGCCCCGAAAGCAACCTCAACCAGAAGGAATAAACTAACTTTGGTTATTACAGCCTTACATTCAAACTGTTCCTAAGACGGGAGGTAAATGGTCCCTCCTGAAATGTACAACAGATTCCAAGTTACTGTTTACCGAAGAGTATTATTGTAAACTAGCTGCAAAGTAATATGCCTAAGGCTAAAATATCCATGACATAGTGGAATAAAGAACTTACAAAGAAAAGAAAATAAAAATTACAGCTTTAACACACTTTTTTTACTGCCTGTCTGTAAAGATTTTCAGGTGACTGGGAAGCCAAAAGGAGAAATCCATGCTATCCCTTCCCATAATAGTAGGTGAAAGCTGTAGGTGAATAGTAGGTGAATACTCATTAGGAATGAGTAGCATTTAAACTCTAAGGCTTTACTCCTTGGGATGGAAAATGGAGCCTAAGGTGCTAAATGTCAAAAACACTGATCTCATGAGGTAACTGGATGGCCCAAGCCAGAACACGCTCTTTATAGATGGGAAGGTACCTCTCAGAAAAATCAAATCCTCTTGTGCAAACTAATATAAGGAGCCATTCTTTCTGTACAAATAGTCATACTGTGTTTAGTAAAGATCTCATTTTAAGACTGAAGAGCAAGGTGGGAAGAAATTGTTTGAGTGAAAATTGTTCTGTCAGGTAAACTTTCACAGACATTTAAAGCCAATTCTGAAGAGCCTTCTGCGACAGCCCAAGATACATGAATGTCACTTTTCAGTATTTTTATCCTCCAAAATCCCTAGCATTCCCGTCCCAAGTTTGTTCTTTACCCACATGCAGAACCCTTCTCAGAATCATTTTATCTTTTCGTCTAAGCAGAGGCACAATCTGTGGGTCACAGGTCACAGGCAAGAAGGGCAAGATTCAAAAGCAGAAGACTGGCTTCCCACGCCAGGATATACATGTACGGGTAAGGTCTAGTCATGTTTTGGGAAGGGCTGGGACATAGGCATGCTCCATTTCAGACATAACTATTGACCAAAGAAAGCATCTGCTTAGACTTCTTTCATGAGTTGAACTGAGAGGTTTATTTGACAGGGACAGTCAATAAATACTAACTCTCAAAGTGACTTCAACATCAACAATCCCAAGGACTGAGCCCTTCATCACAATTCATATTGTACAATTGCCAGGCTCCTTCCTCAGTCCACGTTTTGATATGCAAATAAATGATGCCTCTCACAATCCAATTGCTGAAGCACCTTTATGTGCCCAGAGAACCCTTACTGCTCTTCAGGGACTTTCAGTTCCCTCTGCTCACTGGCAGGCTAAGTGAGCTGGCACAGTCCAGTGCTGAATTAGTCACCATTCTTCTACTTCTTGCTTTCTCACAGGACATTTTATTCCCCAGCAAAGCTTATAAAAGATGTATTTGCATTTAAGGCTGTGATGGAGCACACATACTCTGTCAGCAGGATTCATTTAACCAGGCATTTGTAATAAGCAGTACAAGTATGATTTCTCATCATAGTGATCCTTGTCTGGTGGTGGCAGTGGTAACACTAGACCAAGCAGTGAGATGCAGTTACTATTTATGTGCCAGGAATCTCTAAGGCTTCAGAGGGCTAAGGCTGGATGAGGTGTCTCTCCGCTCCTCCACCACACTACCCTGCTATTCCCCACCTGAAGTGATCTCTCTGGAGAGCCAAGAATATGAAGCTCAAACTTCTTCCCTTGGTGGAGACCCTTGAGTGGGATTTGGGTCTCCTCTGAAGTCAGTGAACTATTTATGGCTGTGATGGTTCAATCCTTTGTCCCTTTCAAAGCAAAGAGACTAGCATTAT
This sequence comes from Tetrax tetrax, assembly GCA_009806455.1. NCBI lineage: Eukaryota > Metazoa > Chordata > Aves > Otidiformes > Otididae > Tetrax > Tetrax tetrax. The sequence goes on from WHYT01017504.1 coordinate 1,429,021, forward strand.
CCAGGACAGGATTTGATCCAGGAGTGTACTTCTAAGTTGCCCAGAGTATATCTTTATGGGCCAAGAGGAGGAGGAGGAGGCAGAGGACCCTGAGTTAGCTCATCCAAGTCAGGGTGCCTTCCTAGTTCAGAAGAGCCCCAAACAGGTAAAGCTGTCTTGAGTGGTGCTTGGACTGAGGAAATAAATGCTGATGGCTGGGTGTACTCAGTTGCACACTGATGCAGCCACTCTGCTTCCTCATCGCAGTGAACTAAATCTCCAACCAGCATGGTCCTCTGCAGAGCAGTAAACACCCTCAGACTGGGCTTATGCTTGAATAGGAAATAGAAACACCCGAACACCTCTAAAGCTTCCTGATCCCTGAAGGGGAAAGATCCTGCAGACCATCTGAGCTGCATTACTGAAGCTAGGTCCAGCCCTTCCCAGCAGCCCTGAACCCAGACTGGGCAGAACAAGTATTTGTCTTTGCTGCAATGGCTGCAGCAGTAGTAGGCATTTCTGTAGAATAAACAAATCCTTCCTTCACTTCAGCAGCAGGACCACTAACCTTTCTGTACTGTCTGTTTGCTCCTTCCACAAAGCAGGCGCTGCCTCTTTCTGCAACCCTGACCTTTCCTCAATGTCTCTCTATTTGTTGCTTCTCTCCTTTTTAAAAAGCCTCTTATTGATGTTTTTAAACTGATGGGGGAACATAAACAAGTAATAAAGAAAGGTTAACAATACTGAATCGATACTATGGAAAGAGGTGTCAGGGAGACAGAATTGAGGAGGTTGGCTGTGAAGGAAAGCAAAAGGCCAAATTTAATCACAGTGCTATTGGTAATTAAATTACAATTTTTGTTGTTGTTTCTAAAAAGAAGAACTAATGAAAGCACAGGCTGGTATCAGAGTTTCAGAAAAAGCTGAACACCTGAATGGAAACTCTGACCAAGGGCTTTTTCATATCCTTGCTAAGAACAGAATGAGCTATTTCAGATTATTGTGGTCATTTTCTGACTGCAGATGAAAGGAAAATGCACTTTATGTTAAACTGGGGGAGTGCTCAAGATATGGGCACAGAAACGTGTATAAAGTGTATGCTCCTGGGAAAGTTGCTGGAAGTCCTTGTCTGTTCCCACATCTTCAAAACAGCAGGCGCAGAAAGAATGGATCCCACTTTTGGACCACAGAGCTTTTAAGTGTTTCAGCATATCACTGTGAATTGCCTAAAGACACCATCCAGTGCCTGGTTTTGAGTCACAATTCTCTGTGTGTTGCAATTACATGCGTTCTTTAACTGATTTCTTTTATTGGCAGCACTTTTTCATTTTATTATTAGCTTTGCCATCAAAACATGTTCCCAGTCACCTCCCCACATTATTCTTTAAATGTTTTAAATCCATGAACATGTACATTGTAGATTTTGCAGACATACCCACCTCCTTTATTCTTGCAGTGTTACAATCACATTCAGCAGCTGTATGTATGTGTGAACACACCCCATACTCTGAACAGGAATGAGTCAACAGTGGGGTATTCCTTCCAGTAAATCCTCAAACCTTCTTTTTTCTTCAGGTATTATATCCTAGATTTATTAATCTTCTAAGCACAGGATGGTGACTATTTTCTTCTTTCTTTCTCAGGCTTTCTGCAGAATTATGGTTTTTAAGGAAAGCTTCCTGAGATGCAAGGAGCCAAGGTACACATTTATGAAAGTTGTTCTTTGGTGGCATTGTGTGCAATTTAAATTTACAAGACAAATGCCCTAATGATAGGTTGGGTGGCCATGGCCATTTATATGAAATTGAAGGAAAAAATAAAGTCTCTCATTTGGCCAGCCTTCACAAAGCAAGCCAAATTGGCATTATCTGTTGGAACTGGTATTTCCCCCAAACTCTTGCAAATTCTGACTGTGGCTGTGATCCTGACAAGGTGTGAGAGTTACAACTGACTCATTCATTCAAACAGGTGCACTTCTGCCGTGCGTTTCAGTGCTAGAGGGGTGACAACGCATTTGACTAGGTCCGGTGGTAGTGATAAGACTGCCACATCTACTCATGAGTCTCCAGAGCATCTCCCTGTGCAAGATATCAACTGGAAAACACAGGCTCATGATTTGTTTGGGAGCAGGGCTGTTGTTTTGCAGGGTTTAGAGTTAGTTTTTTTTATTATTATTTTCTCCATGCTAATGATCTTGTACAGTAGTCTCCTCAGAAAGGCATTCAAAGGCTCAGATGCTAATGAGCCGGTCTCTCTCATTATGGCATGGAAAGCTGCATAATAGAAGCAAGAAAAAGAATTAGCCTAAATGAGGGAAGGATATTGGGGGTGGGAGGGTGAGGAGTGGCTGTATTTGTCAAAACTGGCATTACGGCCATCCAGAAGCAGCTTTGAATGAGAGGTTGCCAAATTTAGTTTGCGTGCTGCCTGTGGTCTCCAGATTTCAGATGAAAGGCACCAAATGTGAAAGGAGTGAGAGATCCACAAACCAATCCCTGTTCGGCTCTATAATAGGAAAGTGCTACTTGCTTGCCCTTCACCAGCTGCCATTCACTTGCCTTCCCTCTTGTCTTCCTCAGCTCGCTCTCCTTCCATGGGAATTGATGGATTGTTTCTCTGCTCAGCAGCAGCATCATCCTCCATGTGCAAGGCAAAACCATTTAATTGGTTTCCTTCCCTCGACTTTGGGCAAGCATGGCAGCTGGCTGCAGCGACAAGCCTGTCACATGGACTTTTAAAATATTCCTGCTATCTTCACAGCCTGGCCATGTAATTAACTGGGGGAGGGAGGAAGGCAGGGGAGATAAAAACACAAGACTTACAACAGAGAAACCTGCAGAGCTGTCTGATTTGTATTTGTTTATCCTTTCCCTCAAATTTTTTCCTCCACCAAAAATCATTCGTGGCAAGGCACCAACTGTGGTATTGTGCATTGTACCAATGGTCTATAGCAGAGGCAAGGAAGTGCTCACAGATCTAGCTGGGAATGACTAATGTAATCCAACAGAATGCACCCGATCAACAAATAATATGTCCTGTGTTTAACACAAATGCTTTAAGGAGTCTTAGAAAGAAACTCCAGAGTTGCTTCTTTTACTAAAACAAGGGGCAGTGGCCACAGAGTTCAGCTTGGGCAGTTCAGGGGGGACAGCAGACAAAACTTCTCAGCAAGGAGGCTGCTGCAGAACAGGAGAAAGTTGCCAGAGGTGGTGGCCTGCTGTCCTTAGCAACTTTGTAGACCTGGCTACATGAAGCCACAGATGGCCTGCTCTAGCATCAGTGAAAGTCCTGCTTTGAGTAGGAGGTTGGACTAAAGACCTCCAATGATCCCTTCGAACCAGCATTTCTGTGATTATTTTGATGGAAAATGTGGTCCCAGGAAACACTGGCAATCCCTTTGACTTGAATTTTTCTGATCATGGCTGCAAAGAGAGTTTAATAAAATCTGCCAAGCTGAGAAGCTCTTACAAGTGACAACTTTGTGGTGACCATCACTTAGCACTGAAAAACAAGGCCTGTTCCTGGAGAAGATACTACAGCCCTGCAAGTCAAGAGGGGTACAGAGAGAGTCAGGCTTAACGTGTGAGTTTTTATGTTCCTTGTTCTGTGATTTGTACAAGCAACAAGACTAAGCCTCTTTGAAAATACCAACTACTTGCTCTGTTTGGTAGTAGCTTGGCACTATCAAAGAACACACCAGCCCAGGGACTCGTACACATTCTCAGCTAGTGACAACCCTCCTAACTCTCCCTTCAGTCGTTTTCAACTTAGCAGTAAAAAAACTTGACTTTCATTATTAAAAAAAAATTATAAATAAAGCTTAGATCTTGATTTCCTCAGTTAGAATTAAAAAATGGAGGCTGTCAAGCCTCAAGTTTTAAAACCTGAGAAAATAACCACATCTAGTCAAAGATTTGTCTCTCCTCCAGCCCCTAGGAGAAGGTTGTAAAATGGGCATCCAGGATGGGTAACTACAGCTCTGCCTGTACCAGCTGATGGGGTTAGGACTGTCAAGACCTAAGGGATAGCATGTGTTTGCACCACTAGGTCATCCAAGGATAAACGTGCCGCTGCTGTTCTAAGAGTGTCCAAAGTTAGGCTTACCTAATAATGCCATGAGCTGTGTGTGATATCAGTCTTCCAAAAACAACGCCATGGCCAACTTCCAATCTAGATTAATTACCCAAAGGTTGATAGGATACATGCTGGCAGGCTTAGACTGAGCATGTTCCCATAACTGTTTGTCTCAGGTAGAACCAAGAACCGATAAAAGCTGCCAGTTTTTTAACAATCATTCACTTATACACAATGACTTCCTGAGTTCTCAACTGAAAAGAGAGCTTGCTGTGCTTTCTACCATGGAAAAATCAATGCATCAGGCATGCACAGATCACAAAGAAAATGACACTGGTCTGTTTGCTGCTTCTCTATGGCAGAGCTGCCCAGCTTCTCCATTGACTTTGAACAGAAGTACTTCATGCTCTGCAGAACTTGTGCTGGGAAAAGACATAGGAGAACGAACTGATGTTTGATCCGCTTCAAAAAGAAAAAAATGTTCCCGTTCCAAATTTGGCAGCATCCTTCCCAAACTCTTGCCCCTGACACAGGGCAGATTTATGCAATTCCTTTAAATATTTAACACCATAACGCATGCCACAAAGATGCATTATTACTTTTTAACCAACATTAAAGTTTAAAATCAGAATAAAAGTCTTGCCTCATACCAGAGGAATTTGTCCTTCAGACAAACAGGAAATGCACCACATCATGTACCTACAAACATAAGGAAACTCTTAACATTCCATTCTTTTTCCAAAAATGTAAATGAAAAAAAAAATGGCATTAGGTTTAATTTCTTCAGTGCCAGGGTCTTTTAGGGGGAAATGTTGGTTCTTAACATTGGGTAAGATTTAAAATCAAACTAGAGCTCAGAATGGTTGCCAGTGCAAAGATGCTCCCTCAGATTCCCTCCCCATACTCACATACCTTCCTTGCTGGGGTTGCTCGGTTCTTGTTGTAGCAAGGAATATTTAATATTCATGCCTGTTAACTATCCACCCTACAAAGGTGTGTGAGAATAGCTATATTTTTTTTTTCTCCACCTTGACAGTGCCATCCTGGCAAGGTGGGAACTTAACTTACTAATGTGGGTTCCTCATGGATCTTGCTAGTGGCTGGATCTGATATTTTGGGTTAACCTTAGGACTGGAACACAGACCAGCAACTCAGTTAGCATTGGGCAAAGTAGCACTAGACATAACAGTGAATCATTAGTTCTTTGTCTTAGGCAATCCCAACAAGCCTTATACACAACAGGCAATGTACAGTTCTCGTATCGTAGAATGCCATCATAATTTGTATCTGAGCATAGCTGTGTATCTGAAAACAGTGACCTAAAACAATCAGGAGAAAACAGAAAGTTTAGCCTACTTCTCTTCAAGACCAGTGGTTCTCAGGCACTAAAGGGAGAAGTCTCCTTTGTCAGAGGATTCTGTGGGCTCAGACTGAGGTCAAGGGGAGATTGGTGAGGTACTTGGAAAAGAGATCTTCCCCACATTCTCCAGTCTTGAAAGGTTTGTCATCATGTGAGATGTTATCTGCACCCTGTGGTAGAAGTGTAGGGGAAGACAAAAGAACTCAAAAATCACTGAAAACACCACCTCTCATCAACTACTTGTTCTCCTCTTTTCAATAGCAACTTTTAAACAAAACTGAGCTATCCTTTCCAAACTACATTTCTTGAGGGAGAGAGGTATACATTTTTCTTAGGACTGATGCTGTTTGCAGATTTCAGCATAAACGGTTCTGCAGGGCTTCACTGCATTTGAAATTGTGCTTTTTCTGCCATTGCTGAACAAAGTATTCCTTGGAGAAATGTCACCCAACTTTAGTAGTGATCATAGCTCACAGGAGACACCTATACAGTAATTTCCATTGGGATCAATTCTGCTCTGAACAGTTGCCTGCTGTTGACGTAACATTGCCAACTGTCTCTTCGATGCTTTATAAATGGCAAGACATGTAGCTACTTATCAAAGCAAGAAAAGTGATTCAGCAGTGGGGTATGTTCATGGCAAAACAAAAGGAAAATAAATCAGGTGAGCCTTTATTTGGCAATATGGATTATGCAGCCTGTGTCTTGGCAATATCACTGACTGGAGCAAAGGCAGCATCTGACTATTAGGACATGTACTTTCTACACGTCATTGGCCTAGGGCCAGCTTGATTGCCTTCTTCAGTTCACACCACCAAAGTGTTTTGCTCTTCATATTAAAATTTGAAGCCTACATTTTCCCTAGCATTAAAAAAATAAAATCCAAGGAGGTGCACTCAAGTCCCCAGAGACGGTGTAACTCTACTCTAGTTTAAGATTTGCTAATGCATTGAGGTCATTAAAGTTTCAGGGTGGTTCCATTTCTGCGTGCCCACAAAGCCTTTTGCACCATCCTGGCTTTAATGAACTCCTCCTGTTTCCCAGGAGGCCCTAATGAAATGGCCCAGGCTCTTTGTTTTGAAGTTGTTTACATAGTTAATAGCCCCTTAAGGGGAAACAGCAAAATAGAAGCCTGTATGTAGAGAGTTTCTCCACAAATAGAGTACACAAGTCACTTAGAGAAATAAATAATCGAGTGTGAAGGGTTTGGGTATGGTTTTGTGGGGTTGCTTTTTTTTTTCCCCCAGCTAAATGTTCTTCTCTACAAAGATAAACAAAGATCTGCCCAGAGGGATGGGGAATGTGAGAGAGAGGAGACCGAGAGAGATAATGTCCATTCGCAGTCCATTTGTTACTTTTTATAAGAAAAACTTCTGCTAAAACCACACCATTTCTCTTCGCTCCAAGTCCTTGACTGAGTATAATTTAGGACAATAAGCCTGGTTTGGGTATTCTGAGGGAGCAGTAATTCCAGCGTTTATGGTCAGAACTCTATTGTCATTAAATCCTGTTACTTCAAAGGCAGGTGTCAGTAAATCAAACTGAAAGAGATATATCTGGCCATCACAGGAAATGGTGGCCTTGGCTTTTGTTCCCTCTGTCCCCCTTTTATCTGCATCTAGCTCATCAAGATAATTTCCATGACAAATTCAGAAGGAGTTAAATATGGAAGGAAGGTGTGTAACATCATTTAACTGTGTTTTCTGATAGTTACCATGGTGGTTGTTAAACCTAGAAAATAAATAAGCGGTCTATTATTTCTGCGACTGAAGCTCAATAAAAGCAAACCAAAACACCACCACACACAGAAAAAAAACCCAAAGAGGCATTCAAAGGGTCATTTGTGTAACTCACCTGACACAGTCCTGGTATTATAGTTGCACAATGAAATATCATTAGAGCAAAATGATCCAAATTGCTACTGTCACAAGGCTGATAGCAAAATGTTTAGGAAAACAGCAGGCTTCTGATGAACAGCTAAATGTTTTCATTTTTAAAAGAGAAGCAGTAGAGGGGAAGAGGATTGGTACCATGCTGCATACACAGAAAACGGTGTCTCATCAGAGCAAAAGAGGACATGGACAGGCAGGAACGAAGACAGCAAGACGCACTGCCTCAAAATTAGAGAGGAGATGGGTTGTTTTTCAAGATAGCTAAGCTCCGATTTACTGGGTCGATGTATTCTAATCAGTTCTACGCAGGCTATCCCTGGTGCTACATGGGTTCATTTGAAAGTCCCAGCTGATGTGGCACAGATTTTCTGAATATCTCAGACATCTGGAGGCCAAAAGACCAAGAGGTCTTTTACAGAGGGCCCAGAGGTCCCCTGTGGAGAAATGCAAGAAGATTTTAAAGGTAAAAAAATTATCATCTTTATTCAAAATATGATTTTTTGGTAATGCAGAGTGCAAAAAGAAAAAAAAAAAATAGAGCAAGAAGAGACAGACAAGATGCTTCTTGGTTCAGCCCATAAGGCCAGAGAAGGGTAGGCGTTCCTCGCAAGCACTGCATGTGCCCTAGCACATCAATTATTGAAAATGGGGCTTTAGTTTCTGATTTGGAGTTTTCTTTTCTGCTTGTCATGCAATCAGCTTGTGCAGGCAGTTTCAAATGGTGCGTACACCTTGCTTGGCTTAACTGGGAATAAACAGAACAACAGTAGAGCTCTTGGATTCAGCCAGCACTTCCCAGATGGTTGGCTGGGCAGGTGGATGAGGTACAGGCTGCTGAGCCGTGCCATTTTAAATCATTTTACTTGTTATTTTTGACACAGACTATCAGGATTGGGTAATTCTACCTGATACAGAGAGGTCTGGATGGCATTTTCTTAACTTTGGCATCACTTTCTGTCTGGTTGATGCTGAATCATGCCAAGAGAATGGTGAATGGCTTCTGGTTTGTGACTCAGCTCAAGCTGCTGCTACATCATGCCCCACCCTCTCTTAGCCAAACTACCTAGTGCTTTGATCCTAGGGGCAGCAATATGATGCTATTTTGTCTTCTCTGGAGGCTTCAATGCATTTAGGTAAATTAATGACCATCACTTCAGTTTTACATCCAGGGCCCCTGCTGGGGGGGGGATCCACACATCCTGCAACTCAAAGCACAGATGGATGTTACCCACTGCTGTATTTGATTTCCTTGCTTTGTGGTTTGTGAAACTGCTCTCATCTGTAGAGTATATGAGCCTGTCCTAAACAAATCAGGGATACTAGTCTATGATTCCTGAGTACACTGAGAAGATGGGCCTCCACCTTTCTCACGCCAACACTGTCGGTGTCTGCCATCTGCCCATGTCACGGCCAGGGCTGGCATAAATCAGCATAGGTCTGCGAGGAGCAATCATGATTGAAAGGTGTCAGAGCAGCTGTGTTTATATGCAGCACCTTGCACTAAAATTTTGCACATCCACTCTTTCTATATGGCCTATGCATTTCTCATTGGATCATCGTAAATCATTTCCAGCTAGCAGGGAGTTCAGCTGAAGCTAGCTTAGGCAAAAAGCCATCAGAGTGCATGAACACAACTTTTTGGAGCCTATGAATTCACCAGCAACACTAGATGTTTGCTGATCCATTTATTATAAAAGCTCATGCAGAGGTCATCCTTCTGTAGCACCTCCGTTGCAAATAGGAGGAGGGTAGGGCAGGGCAAGGAAGAGCAGGGAAGGGATAATATGAATGCAAACAATACTTTTAGTAATACCTACTTATCTTTCCCATTTTTTTTTACATTTTCCACAGTTCTAAACAGCAAACAAGTAAATGAACTCAGGATTTTTTTTGTGAAGGATTTTTGTAAGATTTTTTCCTTACAAAAAAAGAAATATCCCAGATTGTGGTTATTGAATTGCAAGAAGCATTGTGCACAGGTACTATCTAATTGGCACTAATTGAACAATAGGAAGGACTGCTAAATTTTAATCAGAAACCAAGACTTTACAGTAGAAAACTTTTAATTATGGGGAAAGCTCTTAAGTCATGGCTTGCAGGTTACACTCGCACATGTTAAGTAACTAAAGAGCACAGTCTGTTCTGTCAAGTAATGATCCGTATTTTTTTCTCTGCTTGGGGAAGGAAAACAAAGATCAACCTTTAAGGCATGCAATGAGCATTTACTGAAGGGAAAAGGAGGAGTAAGTCTTCCATTCACACACCAGATGTTCCCATTAAACAACCATTTTCAAGAAAGCTCAGCTCAGGTGGAAAGAGAGAGCTCCAGAGCTCAGAAGAGGGAAACGAGAAAAAAGTAAACTTGTAAAATAAGGGCAGCTGCTCTAGAGATCGTTCCTGATTTTGGCCTAGCACACGTCAATCTAGCACTGCAAGGGGTCAGAGCCAGAGCTGGCATAAATCAGTGCAGTTCTCTGAAAATCGGCATGAATGACTGGCGTCAGAGCAGTGTGCTGATTTACACCACCCTCCCAGCCCTGCAGCTTCAGTAGCTGATGGACTGTGACCTTCTTTAGTACCTCAGGGACCTGCTACCACCGGCACATTTTCTGGTAGTAGAAATGGCATGAGTGACATTTTTCAGGATTTTCTTATGTGTACTTTGGAAATCTCCTTAGGCTTTTGTACAAGACTTGAAAATTAAGAGGTTTAAGAACTCAAAACAAAGCAGACGTCTCTCAATTCCTCACAGTCCTTGTTCTGTTATTAAAAATAACACTCTCCAGCATAGGCATAGCGTATATGAATATCGATACTGAGATCATAGGTAGGACAGCTGGATTAACTTCAGCCTCATTTATTTTTGGGCACAGGCCGAATAACCCTTCATTTCACTTGCAGTAGCAGTCTGGCTCGAAAGAGTTTTCTCATGTGCTGTTTGCCTTCACTAATTGGTCATCTGCCTGGTTCAGCCCTGCTGCTCAACCAGCTAGAGAGCAAACTGCTCTTCCTCAGCTACTTTTTGCTCAGCATCACTTCATAATTTAGGGAGAAAGAAGGGTATTCAAGTCACAGAAAATGTGATTTCCCATTGGACCTCTCACAGTCTGTCTCTTGCAATAGGTAAGTCAAGGGCCACGTGGGCTGAGTTTAAAACCCAGCCTTCTTTTCTGGACTTTACAGCAGCAAGAGGGGGCAAAATTTGCAAGTATTATACTTTGGCGGAGGCAAACACAAAACTAGCATTTGCTAAATTGCCAAGGACAAGAAAAAGTTATATATAAAGGCTCTTTCAGTTTTCTAAAAATACATTTCTCACCATCACCACATTAACTTGGATCCATTTAATCTGTAATGACAACAACTGTGTCACTATTTTTTTTTTTTCCTGGGCCAGTTTATCATTATTTTACCCAGCTTCCCTGAACTTCAGTGGGGATTTTAATTACAGTTCTCTCCCAAGCTCCCCTCAGGTCAAGTTATCACCACATGCCCTTGGCAAGTCAGAGCTCAGCCCTGCTCAAATTGCAGCAGTCCATTTTCCCATCAAAGGCGTGTTGTCGCAGCATGATGTACGGCTCAGTGCAGATCATCTAACACTGTCCTTGTTATGGAGGAAAACAAGGATTAGCATGTGCTGAACTGCCTGTGTAGGCAGAAAAATGCACTTGTGGGTCACTACGGGAGAAGTTGGCTGAGAAGGGCCCTCTGTGTTCATATAACATGTACCTGTTCTGCAGTGAAATGCCTGATGATAGCTCTAGGTCTGAAATGCTATCAAAACAAATAGTAGTGCAATAGCATTTGATGTAGTCAGACGATATTACTGCATTGATTATTTGTGCTGCTATTTGATACTACATACTGTTTGGTAGCCCCAGATCCAGAAATGCTTGCCAAAATTAGCGAAAAGGTTATCTCTATTTAAGAGTTAGAGTCTGTGTCATAAAACTGAATTCACACTTCATAGAGTATGTGGAGTAAGGAGATTTTTTTTTCACTGAGCTCCATCTTGCTGAAGATCACAGCATCTTTTTAGCAGCCCTAAGGTGCCTCCTTGCTCCCAGCATGTTTGTAGAGACACTAACACCTGCCTCACCTCTTGCTCCAGCATTAGCACTTGTGACACAGGTATGAGATAGCCTCAGGCTTGTTTCCTGTTTGTTGTACGTTTGAGGACCCTTGGTGTGAACTGGCTCTTTTAATTCATCTTAAAGAAGATCAGGAAAAAAAATAAGCCCTTGTGTGTCAAATGTAAAATCAGCCAAGTCCCAAGTCATCAAGACCCACTAGGAAATTCAGGACACCCACAAGCCTTTCTTACTTTCCATTCTCAGTGAATCTGGGGTTGATGTCACCAAGTTTATGCATGGGCGCAGCAGTGCTGGGGACAGCCCCTTCTCCCTTGAAGTGGGTACTAAGGAGGCAGGAGTGACAGCTCAGTCTGCCCAGAGCAAGGCTGCACCATGTCCTGCGTCCCAGACAACTGAACCTGTCTGCCACAGGGCTACTGTGCTCATACTACAGACCCAGATTCCTGTGCAGGACCTGAAACCAGCTCTGTGTGTTTTCCATAACACAGATGGGTGGAGAGTAGACCCTCCAGACATCTCTTCCTAGAGCCAGTTCATAGTGCATCCAGCAAAGGCCATGTCTTGGCTGTGCACATTAAACACACTAAACTGAATTTAAACCATCTTTCTTTATGCTCCAAATGAAACTGTGGTAGCAAAGATCTCCCCAGCACTTGCAAAATTAAATTAGGCAGGTCAGGCAGTCCTCCTGCACCGAGCACTGCAGGATACCACTATACCCACGCTCATTTTAAAGCTGGGCACCTGAGGAAGAGCCAACACCTTGGGAAGCCATGAGCCGGTGTAGCAGAGCAGCACTAACAAAGAGCAACTCTCCCTCTGAACAAGCACTAGGAACCAGAGCAAGAAAATGTCACTTGTTCTGCAAGTACTCATGGGGCAACACAATACTCAGGGAAAATTTTATGGATCACATCTCAGCTCCTTCTTTTCTCTTGTTCAAGTTGCTCGACAATGGCAACAAAGAACATACTGCTTTAAAAAAAAAAATAAAATCTGCTAGAGCTTTTGCTGTCAAGTAGGTCTCTTAAGCCCCATGGGTAATGTTCTCAAATAACAAAGCTGCTCTCCTTTTTGGCAAAGGTCTTTTATCAAGCGATACAGCAGCACATTTTCAATCATCTCCGTATCACAATGAAGAGACAAACCCTGTTAGCGTTGTTCTCCGAAAATCATAAAATGCACTAGCTCAGTACACCTAGGGACTAGGCCAGGCTTTGAGCTTCCATGAATCTTAGCAGCAGCGGGAGAAGTGTAATTCAATCTTTTTAACTTGGTGATATATATTCATGTCAGTGGCTTTAAGATAAGGAAAATACTTTAGTTGAAGAATGAAACTTTTGATGAATAACGGAGAGTACGATGAATAATGTACAAATATTTCTTTCCTCTCAGTCAAAATGATTCCAGATCCTTTTTCATTTTAATCCCTGTCGTATTCTCCATTTTTAAAAGAAACTTAAAGAAATGAAAGGGGAAGAAAAACCTCTGTATTTTTAAAGGGCATTGGCCTTCTAAAAGAAGCCTTCCTGATTGCACTCAAAGATATTTTTATGGCTCTAATTGCTAGAAAACAGAAGATTGTTTGGTTACTAGCAGTAATAATGGTACTAAAGATGAGTTACCATGCAAAAACTCAGCCTACCTGTTCATGCTCTGCAGAATATGTGGAATTTAGCCAAGAAGAATGTCTCCTTTCACCTGGGAGGTATTTTTCATCAATTAAAAAAATGGGGCTGTTGCAACATTTTCCTCCCTTGCAATTTCATTCTTAATTCTCTCCCTGCTAAAAAAAAAAACAAAAACCAAGGAGAAAAACATATATAAAGGTAGCATAGTTTCTAAAGAGAGGTAACAAAAGCAACAAGTGTAAACATAATTTATTTGTTTTCCTACAGGATGGGAGAGGAAAATAAGATAAATGGAGTATTAGCTGAGAGTCCTGCCCATTTCTTTATAGGTTGCATCAAAGCCTGGTTGGGAAAGATGCTTTCAGAAGGGTGTCACTGAGCCGCAGGTGATGTTTTTTTAAGCCCCAGAAAGATGGAGGTCGCATGCCCTGGACTTTTTTGAATTTTAATTTTATGAAAGTCATGCAAACATGCAAAAGATGGCCATTCCCTAGACACAGATTTCTCCTCTTCTGTATCCTTAAATTAACATCAGTGAGTTAATTTCATCTCCTTACTAAACTGTTTGCATAGGTGTGAATTCCTGAGCAGGGATCTGATGCCATTTGAAAAGTAAGGAAGACTTTTGGTGGTGGTGGTCGTGGTGGTGGGGGGGGAATAGAAGGAACCAGTTAACCAAAAAAAACCCAAAGAATGAACAGCCATTGGAAAGTATCTGGTTATAAAAGAAGAGGAAAACTCAGTAAGTGATGTTAGTTCCTACCATGGTACTACCATCAGTAGCAGCAAACTCATTTACTGCAGTCGGTGTAACAAAGTCTAGAGCAACAACTGGTGCACACTATGTAGCAAGTGTTACCAGGTCCATGCAGGGGAAAAAATAATTTAATTGTAGATCTCAGGGGGACAACCATATTGTCGGTCCTTGACCTAAATTCCACTGCACAGAGCCTTGAGCAAAATCAAACCTAACCTTCAGAAATTTCTGGCGGAAATCCATCCCTGCCGTGCCCAGGTTTCTGTCCCCTTGCATTTACCTGGTGTACAATGGGCAGGCATATTGTGAGACATGTTATATGAAATTGCTGGAAGGAAAAATTAAGACAAAAAAAAAATAGCTTGCTGGAGCCAATGAGAGTACAAAAAAGCTCTTACTGCATGGAGTTTTTCATTGATAAATGATCTCTTGTTTGAAGTCCGTCTCTGGAGGGGCAAAAGTCTGTCAACAAAGTATTTTTCTGAAATTAAGATGAGACCAACACATGTTACAATACCACACATGGGAATAAAGCCCTGATCCTCCAGGTATGCTGAGGATGAAGTGGGTCACTGTACACTTTGATTCAGAGTCCTGTATCGCGTAATCACTTAACATATGACTGCAGTAAATGTAGAGATACAAGTCCAGTTGCTGGTGACAGCTGGCCCAGGATCCTGACAATGGCTAGTCCTTGCCATACATTAGAAAGATTTGCTCACTAACTTGTTTAAAATCTAATAGGGGATGATTACTTTTCAGGGTCAGATTCATACCCATTGAATACTGAGCTTATTGTTTGTAACACCACTAAGTACTCCAGATGAAAGTACTTCAGTTCTTCCCGTCTTCACTGATCTGGGTGTCCTTCCTTCTCTACAGATGTGCTAGCAGCCCATTTATTCATCCATCCACCTCAGGGGAAAAAAAAAAACAAACAAAAAACAAAAAAAAAAAACAACACAATTTTTGTATAACATATGGGTGGGAGAAGAGGTGATACTGCTGTTACCCAAGTTAAGGGAGCTAACAGAGTTACAGCAATGAGGAAGCCAGTTTCTTACGGGATCCTCATCAATGGGAAGCAAAGGGAGAGTAAAAAGGCAGCTTTCTTCCAAATAGTAGCTTAAACAATGACCCTCTTCTCTGGAGTTATATTCAGGAAAGTACTCATGTATAGGTGGGTATAAATATACATACATTCACATATATGTGTGTATACACACATGTACATATATAATATATAAACTATATACATTTCTCTTTGTGAGACAGTCCTAGGCCCCTAGATGTCATCAAATAACTGGGCTGGTGGATGCCAACTTCTTGAATGCCAAGGAGATGTATTTTCCCATGCTGGGGAAGAAAAGAGGTGGAAAATGTAGAATTTTGTCAAGCAGAACTAGATAATTGACAGAGACTAAATTATTAATTGCCTCTTTTTTAATGAAAGGTTCTGGAGCATCAGAGGAGAGACAAACAGGTCTGTAACAGAGCCATAAGCCAAAGGAAGGGCAAAGAGGCAGTAATGCTTTTGTGGAAAGAAGGTGCTCCATTTTTTTTTTTTTTAAATACTTTTTTTTTTTTTTTTTTAATAAAATCAGTTGCTTTCTAGGTAAGTATATGAAAAAACAAGGACTCATTGTTACTGTCACTCTTCTCCCTGATGTTCTCAAAGTAACGATCTGTACATCACCATCGATGTAGACATGATGCAAACTTTCTGTGAAGGGAGACACATGGCTGTACTCAGAGTCAGACCCTGCTTCAGACAACATTCCCACTGTTTAAATAGGACAGGAAAAGAACAGGCAGAGTTTCTGAAATTCACATTTTAAATCAGTGGCAGGGTTAGGGTCTCTCCAACGCCAAACCAGCTCCCTGCGCACAAAGGCTTGCCCCTTCCCAAGGATGACATGGTGAGAATCCTGGCGTTTCCCTCCAAACCTCTGTTTAAGTGAGATTTATATCTCAGAGACATTCAGTTAGCTCCCTAAGCTTTTCAATGATGCTTTGATACAAACTTTTTAGACTGCATGAAGAAGGTCTAGGGTATTGATTTATTATCATTAATTTATTTTATTTTTCCTTGTCACGGCTTTCACAGATTTATGAGGTTAAGGAGCATGAAGCTAATTAAATAATCTGACTTGCTGAACATCTGTTGAAACATAATAATAACTTCTGAAGCCAAGGTTCCTGAGTAGCTATTAATTCTGATTTCAGAAGTAGAGGCAGGGTTTTACCACAAAAAAAAAAAAAAAAAAAAAAAAAAAAAACAAAA
>WHYT01017504.1:1445111-1464351 GCA_009806455.1 Tetrax tetrax
AAAAAAAAAAAAAAAAAAAAAAAAAACAAACCAAAAAAAAAAACAAAACCAAAACAAAAAACCAAAGCCAAAACAAAACAAAAAACAAACAATCTTGCCAAAACCCTAGAACCATTCTGGGCTCAGAGTGAAGCCTCAGCCTCCCTTTGAAGTCTTTTCCACCTTCAATACCTTCCGTTCCACCAACCCAAATGTCCCTTTTAGGCTTCTTCACAGCCAGAGGTCCTAATGCAAGCCAGGTGGTCTTTAGGTGATGTCCACTGCAGTTTGCAGATTGTGTGCAGCATCCACAACCAGAAATGGAGACTCAAACCTGGCAGAGCTTAACTGCACACAGCCCAAACCAGAATCCAATGCATGACCTTAGGTTAGTGATTTAAGACCAAATAGTTATTAAAGTCAGGAACTAAGCATTTTCTTAGTTCCATCTTGCCCTCCATCCCATGGACTATGTAAAGGGCACTTAAGGAACAGCCTTGAACTGACTCAGGAGTTGCTAAGCCCAGAAACTTCCACTGGACTGACACATAGAAGCTTGGTTCTCAGCTTTTTTTTTTTCATGCTGATTTGCTTAGACCTTGCATTGTCTCAATACTTTGCTCTCAAAAGAATTTTATCCAAAATTCCTCAATGGAATAGATAAATAAATTAGATCAACTCCTTCCCACTACTTAGGATCAGTTAGTGCTTAGGGGCTGATGAAAATATTTTGAATGAATACATAATTTGCAGTGGTTCTGAAATCCTCCCTTTCTCCTGGCAAGGTGCAGGGGTTGTGGGACTGTGCGCGTGTTCATGTGGAGAGGAGGTCTGCCCCAAGGCCTACAGGAGTTAACAACTCACCCACAGAGAATGTGTTCACTGGTGCCAGAAACTATCTTCAGGCTCTCCTGCACCAAAGCCACAGGAGTGCATGTGTTTGTGCTTTCCGTGATTTTCCTTTTAAAAATGGACAAATTCTTCAGACTGTAAATATTGTTCATATTGTAAATTGTTCATAGTCCCGAAGTGCGACAGCAGTGTAGGGAGTGAAGCTTATGCTGAGACTTTGCCGCGTAACCTACAAAAGGAAAGGAAGTTCTATACAAAAACCAAAGAGGAAAGTCCCTCGGCATCTTATAACTGGGTTGAGATCTCCAGCAGCCTGTAGAGCACAACTGACAGGAACATTTCATGGTTAAAAAAAGAAGATTAAAAACACAGTCTCACAAGTATTCCTAACAAAATCTCAGATTATTCTGAAAGTGTAGGCGATATTATTAGGCAGTAAGGGCCAGAGCCGCAAATGGATTTAGACACCCAAACTTGCCCACAATAAGCTTTAGGCAGTTAAGGGCATAAATGCATGCTGTAGAGCAGAGCTCCTGAAGTAACAGAAACACTACTTCTGCTGGCAGCAGGATCCGTCCGTGGGCACCTCAGTGGCATGGTATGGAGCTCAGTCCTTCGCCATCCTTGGGAGACCCAGAACCTCTTTGAAATGGGGAGGGAGAGCATGTGTGTGTGATCTCATGCTTGTATACCAAGTTTGGCACCGTAAGTGCAGTCAAACATTTCCAGATCTGGCAACAAGAGATGCTGCCCAGGCTGAGTTCGCCTTCTCCTGGTTGTCAAATTGTCTAACTTTCATTTTTACCACCTCTGCTCCTCCTTAAAACCTTTCTAATTTCCTTGTTTTCTCTGAGGCTGTCTTCAGGGGACTCTCATTGGGAAAAGACAAGGACAGGTAGTTACATCCCTTGTTGTAGCCCAGCCAATTGACTCAGTCAATTTTGATGGCCCACTTAAATAGTTCCCAGTAAAAGCTTCCCCTTGCCTCCCATACCAGGAAATTATTTTAATTCATTCCCTCACCCACCAGTCAAATTCATATCAAGAAAAGAGGAGTAAGTCCCATGAACTGACAAATTTTGCACAGCATTTCATATTCCCATCTTCCTGCCCTGTCCCCACTGACCTCTTCAGGCCCATGTTCCCTACAACCCCCATCAGGAGTCACTTCTTTTCGCAACATCCAACCAATCCTTTGAATACAATTACATGCAACCCCAAGCTGAGCTCTGAAAATGGCCTATAAATCCTGCCTGAACCATCAGTCACCCACCACTGCTCTAATAAGGAACCTCAGTGCTTAATGCTGGGCCTTCAGTAGGGAATCAGCTATTGAAAACTAATTTCAAGGCTGAGTCTCAGGATGTGGGAGCAGAGATGACCCTATCTTACATGTCATGGATGTGCTACATCTCCTGTTGATTTGGTTGATCCAGCCTGAGACTTTAGAAATTTCTCATGCCAAAACTATTAAATGATTAAACATCCATGTCCCTCTCACTGTGCATGCTGGTCAGCCACAGGGTCTCAGCCAGCCTGGTCCCTCTCTGGTCTTCCTTGCTCTGTTTCACATCTGTTTTCCAGTTTTTCTCTCCTTTTGCTTTCCAGGTTCATCCAGCCAACATAGGATTTTTAAAAGCATGCATTATCATAACATTTCTGTTTCATTTAATAGCATCCTCCTCCTTCCTCCCCACTATGTCCCTGTATGCATTTTTTTATTAGTAATAGCACTACAATCTTCCCTAAATTTTAGCCTGAAAACTGTTTGACATTCACAACGAGGCATTAAAAAGGATTTATTCTGTCCTTGAAGTAGGCATGTAGCTCTTTTCTTAATGTGAGAGCTCACACTGGTGTAAATCAAGATTAAATTCACTAATGTCAGTGGGCCTGCAGCAGCCGAACTAGCATAAAGCAATAAGAAAGCAAATCCCTTCATATTGATCATGGGTAAAATCCCAACAACAAACACCACCATTACCTTCTGTCCTGCCGCTACCTGCATAACTGCATTAAAATACAGTCAAGAGACCTACTAATAATAAATTATCTGAAATTCAGGAACAAACCTTTTTTTTTCATTTTGCAAGGACAAATCTTTCTCTTCTCGCACACAGACACTCACACATGCTAGTCTCATGAAACAGTTCTCAGTGGGCGATCCCTCCCTTCTCCATGACCCAGAATAAACCCATCTCTACGGGCTCCTATAGAAACATCAGCAGCTTTGTTTAGTTAATGTTTCAGAGTGAAGGAAGAAATGTATAGATAAATGTATTTAAAGGCTTTGATGGCTTCACGGCAGCAGTCCACCACTGCTTTCCTCACCTTTGCTTGCTGTCTTAGAGAAAAAATAAACCAACCAAACAGCCCATATAGCCTAGACAAGTGATCTGTCTCTGGGTCTGGGGTTCCCGTCACCTGTCAGTCCTCTGATGTAGCACCATGACATACGACAGCAGATCAGCACTCAGGTGATGTATTACAATAATATGTCAGTAATGCAATGGTGCTTTGATAGTGCTTAATAACCAGAGTACTTCCCTAGAGAGAGGGCCAAGGAAAAAGGAAGACCTGGGCAGAAGGCAAATCCAGCTAAGTGCTGCTAAATGCCTGTTTAAGTGCATGGTACCATGAGTTCTAGATGGGGAATGTCTAATTTTTCCCCAGAACAAGGACTAGAATTTGGCCAGCAGCATTCACAGGCAGGTACCTGGAGCACAAGGCCACATCTCTTGAACTCATTCCCTGGGGCATGACAACATGTATTTCTGGTTGCACCAAGGCCTGGACTGACCCAAGGGAAAGAACCAAGGGAACCTATCCTACCTTGGCAAGGCTGGGCACACTCCTGGCAAGCAGGAGCAATGAGTACAAGCCTCCTCAGGCTAATGATTTTAGGACACTCATGTTACAGAACAGTACAGAAGGTACATCAGTGCCTCTCAGATTCTGCTTACAGTAGGAGAATCCAGGCCAATGCCCAAAAGACTGTGAAGACAGAGCCTCGGCTGGCTCAGCCATACACCTTCCTCCATCTCTGTCCTACGTTGCAGCGTGTGGGTGAGGATGCAGCCGGCCCCAGCCAAGCCTCATTGCACTTGTGCTCTCAGTCACCAAAACGTGGTTTATTCAGTGGCAGGCACAAGGGGAATGTGTTCTCAGCCAGGCCCTCTAGGTGCTCCCATTATACAAGTAATGAAAGGCTCTCCCTGCACAAGGAACACAAGAGCATCGTTAGTCAGCAAGCCCAAATCAAGCCAAACTTTGCAGTATTAACACCTGGGGAAAATGGCCTTGGCAATACTTTTGTCTCCCATAGTGCAGGTGTCCCACACCCAGCATGGCAGCCCAGGTAACTCTCCTACACTCCAGAAATCTGCAGTTTATGGTCCTTCAGAGCTAAAGGAAAGGGGTGTGCGTGTGTGTGTATGCATGCCCATGGAGGGAGATGGCTGATGTGTATCCAGAGACACATTTCCATGCTCTTTTTTCCTTTTTGAACTGTTTCTTGCATCAAGGAGAGAAGGTGGTGTGCATTTTTGGGTTGGTTTGGGTTTTTTTGTTTGTTTAGTGGTTGGGGTTTTTTTTTTGGTTTTGTTTTGTGGGGTTTTTTTTGGTGGAGGGGGGATTGGGGAATGGGTAGTCCACAGTATCTTCCCAAACTTAAGTCTATTAGTTGGGAACATGGGATTCACAGGGTCTTGTCTGAAGGTAGTTCTCTCCTATTTACCTCCAGGGCTCCAAAGAGAATCAGCCTGTAGGATGGAAAGGCAAGGAGACAATAATTTTTGGAATAAGAAGAAAGAAGAGGCAGTTGTTTTATCTTTTATCTTAAAAATCCTGCCTTATAACATTTCTCTACTCGCCCTCCATGTGCTTTGCATGACCCTGAGTGACAGACAGAGTTGGAGGGCTAGATATGGTAAGGGAAATTCAGGGAAGACAGAGCAGACTTCACCAAGAGAAAATTTGAAAACAAGGACTGAAAGAGCAGCCAAGGGTAACTCTGATGTACAAAAATACATTTATTTTCAACAATTTCAAAACCACTGCCTTTTTACAGTAGAAATATTCAAATGGAACAATAAAACCAAGAACAGTATATATATGTATGTATATATATGACTCATGCATTTGTATTACTGTGTTTAATACAGGTATTGCAATTGTCTGCCTCATTTAATTCTTTAAAACCCTGGTGGTGGTTTGGGTTTAATGCATTGTCCGACATCATCAGAAGGGATGTGAGGATTCTGGTTTCATTTGTCAGAGCCGGAATGTGTGTGGGAACTGATCGAAGGGAAAGTGAGAAGAACAGGACATCTTTGCACGTCTCTGAAATCAAAGCTTAGTCCAGAAGGAAATGCACTCTCCTGCACATGCCTTTATTGATGGCAACTGTAACTGGAAAACTCTGCAGACCCGTCGCTCTAGCCTCATCTCCAATCCTTCCATGCTTAGTGCTGGGTTCTCAAGTACAGGTTAAAGTAAGCAGAGAATCCATTGGGTGTTTACATCAGATTTATAGCCATACAGAGCCAGAAGCCGCATCTAGTCTCCAGGTCTCATGCATTATTCCTAAGTTCCAGCTAATACAGCAGAATCCATCATGGGGGAAAGGCTGGCAGTGATAGAGGGCACTGACCTAGCAT
The DNA here is from genome assembly GCA_009806455.1 of Tetrax tetrax. Classification (NCBI taxonomy): domain Eukaryota; kingdom Metazoa; phylum Chordata; class Aves; order Otidiformes; family Otididae; genus Tetrax; species Tetrax tetrax. Next base: position 1,450,601 of record WHYT01017504.1, read on the forward strand.
CTTGCTCTCCCTCTCTTTTGCTTTTCCTCTTTGTACACAACTACAGTGTGGGAGCTATTTCTGTTCTACTCATGGCACTGGCTCTTTCCCTCCTTTCTCAGGTAAATAATAATCTATAGCTACAAGGATTTCCACTACATTTCCCTCACAGATACAGCTTGCAGGGGAAAAAACCCTAATGACATCCCCAGGTCGTTATTTCCTACCATGAGATACACAAATGAAAGTAGCCAATTCTCCAGTCTGTGCCAACACCACAGCTCAATAACCTTCCAAAAAAGACAGACAATGCTGGTTGCCCAATCCAAGCACTACAGAGGTCCCATGGATAGATAAAGCCCTGGGTACCCGGTAACACGGTAGTTACCCTTCTAGTATCCTAAAGGAGCAGCTTTCAGTCATGAACACTAGCTTTTTTCAGCTGTCATCAGCCATGGCTGTGCCCTAATGCAGCAGGTATGACCTGGCAAATGTGGCCCCATGAACATCCTAAGGAGCTCTTTCCAGATGTGCCTGGAGCTCGTTTTGGTCCAGGCAGCAGTGTGACCAACTACCCTGATCGGTGGTGATATCCTCTAAGTCTCACAGAAGATTAAGTTTGTGCCAACTCAGGAATCAGGCAGGTTTTTCTGACATTTCATTTTGGCTCCATTGATTTTGCTTGTTTGCTTTCTAGTGCCTTTAGGATAATTTTGAATTGAAAATGGATTTCTGGGCAGATGTTTCTCCAAAAATTAATTGTATCATTCAGAAAATTCTCAGTCTTCACCAAGATTAAATTTCTTTTTGAGAAGTGAAAATGTCTCCATTTTTTTTCAGCAACTTACTCCCAATTTTTTTCTCCTTGTTTCCTCCCTTCTGTTATGCAATATTTAACAGCCATCTTTAAAAGTGTAAAAGGAAAAATTGTAAAAAAAGTGTAAAAAATTGTGAAAAGAAACTGTGAAAACTGTAATCCCTGCCTTTCTTTTTAAATCCACACGAGATCAATCCCATGAAAAAAACTAGAAAACTATAAACAACAATGAACATTTTAACTTCATTTCCCGGTTTAGAAAATAAAAAGTAAATATGGAAAATAATGAGTATTTATCATCCAGTCCTTTGCAATAGCTCACAAAAGCCGTGACTCAAATCCTAACGATCAGCAAAGACTGAGATCAGCCCACAATTTAGCTCAAGGCCCACAGGACCATTGTTTATGTACATCCCTCCCATCTATACCTAAATGGGAAGCTATGGCCTTGCACTAACAGCGTTATCACCCGACCAGGCCATTACTGTAAACTGTTTTGGTGTTTCAGTAGAACAGAGACAGTAATGCAATAGTTTATGCACATGTGATGGATGGAAACTCAAGGTTAGATAGAAAAGCACAGCTATCGCTCTCCAGCTTATATTAGGAATTAGAACAGAAAAATGAGGGAGGAAACAGAAAATAATTATTTTTATATCAAGAGAAAAGGCCCACAAGCCTGACTGAAATGGAGAGGCAGAAGAATTGAGAATATTTAGCGTTAGCACTTCACACAAAACAGTATTTTCCTATATTTTGGTTTTCTAATTTTAATCTTGAAATACCTCTTGTGTTTTTCTGCAAAACTGTGTTAGATTTGATAACAAACATTGTCACCTGACTTCATTTCTGCCTCCTGTTACCATGCAAGCACTAGAACAACCTCACAGATGTGCCACCAATCTTCCTTCCACCTCTACTGGGTCTTATAACTCAACACTCTGCAGAATAAGGTCTATTTTTAACATAATCAACTCAAGAAAAAATGGATAAAAGTAACTCACCACTAAGTCAACATCCTGCCCCCAAACTCTACCACTCCTAGGGGCTATCCTCAACTCAGTGTGCTAGAAGTGCTTTTTCACTACCTTGTCTTCATTAACCTCCCTGTTCTAATCAGAAAGCAGGAAATCACCATGCAAAAATTACTCTGATGGTATTTCCATCCAAAATCGGAAGCAGACATTCTGCAGCACTCACAAGAAAGACTACTTCTAGCTCAGTTATGAAGGTCTGACCCTGTATCCCCCTCTGCAAAGAGCAGTCTCTAATCGCATACATCATGTTCAGCCTAAATTTACTATTACTACACGTCCTGAATAGCAGTACACTTCACCAGCCTAAATGCTAAAAGCATGACTGGGAAAAAAGCTACTGCCACCTGGCCCCACTGTTGAGTTGAGGTTGCACTGGGTACTGCAACCACACTGATATTTGCCCACACTGAGATAGGAGTTTTCCCTAATGGATGTCATCAAGATCCTTCTCAGAAGTGGACAGTAGTGACAGAGGTGAACAGACGAAGAACATCATTAAAATATTAATGACAGACTCATAATCTGTCCTGCTAATGTCTTTTTCTGCTCCATCACAGGAAATGATAATATATATACTAAAAAAAAAAAAAAAAAAGAAAAAAAAAAGGCTTGCAGTTATACACAGAGAAATAAACTATGCTGCTTATACACAGCAGTGTCAAACTGAAATATGACAGACAGCTGGAACACACTTGGAACCAAAGCGTGATTCAAGTGCTCACCGCGGTCCCTGGTTGGCTGGCAGGTGCATGTGCGCGTGCATGTTTGTATGTGGATCAGGTTTTGTTTTAAACATATCTTCTTTTACTAAACATTAAATTATTTCCCAAGAAATAAAAAGCTATGTACATTGTAATTATCTACAGTAGGCTTTCGGCATCCTCGCTATTCACATGCACGGGGTTTGGGCTGCATTCATAAACTCAGACATGCTCCTTCATCGCTTGTGGTGCTGTCCCCTCCAGCCAATCCACAGTCCAAGGAACACTGATGCGTGTGTTTGCTCAGATTTTTTTTTCTCCCTTTCTCAGCAGTCAACAGTGCTAGAGGGTGACTTAAATTAAAAGCAATTAAAAAAGGCAAGATCCTGCAAAAAGCTGAGACACGTATGTCATTGGAAAGTGAGGGCTGTTGGCATGTTGCAGAGCCTGGTCCAACAACCCAGCCTGAGCCCTCTGGCAGGATGAAATAGTTGATTCATGACTTATTTTGAAATGTCTGAAAAGGAACAATTTACCTACAACATGTTGCCTCAGGTACCATATCTACCTGTTGGATTTGAATACTTAATTCCCATTCTGTATTTAACAGGAGGCTGACACTCAAATCCCATTGCACACTTGCCTCATTCTTTGCTTTTTCTTTCTAATCTGATGAGTATTTCCTAAATATGAAGAACCCTTGCTATTTATGAATGCAGCCCCGGTAAACAGAAAAAGCCCACCCTAACCCCTCCCAAATGATAATAATGACATATAACTCTTTCTTATTTCATAATAATAGTAATAATTATAACAATAATAATTACAAATAAAAAGTCAGAAATGTTGTAGACCAAGTGGATTCTCAGTATTAAACACTAGTGCAGTTGGGGATTTCCTTTGTGCTTTCACTGTTGGCAATTGTTGAGATGCTTCCTGTGGAGGAGAAAAATAGAGAAGACAGTCAGTGCAGTGGCTTCAACAGTTTGGTCCGTATTGCTTCTCACTCATTCTTAGGATGTGCTTGTATAAGTGTAAAGACAGAAAATGTGCTTAAAAGTAACACATCCTTCTCTGCATTGCAATAAGCATGGATCATACAGAAAACCTGTTACTGCAGCTCAGTTGACCAGCAGTAAACTCATTAAGCTATTAGGGACACAGTCATTTGTCATGACAGCACATCAACAGTGTAAGCTTGGCTCAGCTGATTCTTCTGAGGGTGCAGGGAATTTGGGACCCCTCCACAGGGGAGACAGGGTCAAGAGCAGGCACAGGCGTGAGCCACAGCCATTAATAACTCCCATATACCTATTGCTGTTTCCAGGATTCTACTCTAGTCATATCACGCTGCGAGAAAAGCTGAAAAACTGTAGGAAAAACTCCTTGTAACCATGTCGCAGAGAGAGAATTTTTCCTTATCTCAGTGACCCAGGCTCTGCTTGTACCTGGGGCCATAGTCGATGCCTCTCCTAACACCCCAACCACCAACATCCTCACTCATACTGTGAAACAAGCCCCAGGTGAGTGCTGTCTCTCACCCATTACTCGTGTGTCCAGCTCTTTGTCCATCAGGTCTTCAGGGTCTGTGAACTCACTCAGAGTAATTTTGGGGGCATTTTCACTTTGGCTGACAGAGCCAATCATTTCCTGCTCCTTGTCATGTTGAACTTGGGCATAGATGTTAATCCAAGGGATTTTCCTGCACAGGAAAGGAAAATGAGGGTTATATTTCATAATACAGGAGTTCTTGGCATATTACTGATTAATCAGACCAGCTAAACTGAGACCAGTCCCAGAAATGTGGCACTGGCAGTGATGCAAAGTAATCAGCCTTCAGACTGGTGAAAGAATCACAGTGATGTTCAGCACTGCAAGTGCCATTAGCATCCACTAATTCCAACACCAGTGCAAAGCTACCCCAAATCTGAGGCCACTGCCTTCCTACCCCGTACCCAAAGGCGTCTCTAGCTGCAAACCTAAATGTTCTGGTCCTGCCCTTTTAAACGGGAAGTGATGCACACAGTGGACACTGCACCCAGCTCAGAGAGCAGCAATCAACTAAGTACAATCAGCTGCAATTGCCACTCAGTACTTATTGCATGACCAGTGGTGCATTGGAAACCAAAAGTAAAAATCAATTTCAGCACTACTATCAACTGAGAAAAAAATTGCTAGGCTTGTTTCTATTGACAGGCCCACACTGACTCAGTAGGAATTGCCACATCAGAAAGAGTTATAAAGAACTGGTTCTGCCTCAGAGTACAGAAAGGACTTGGACCTCATAACACCCACCCAAAGTCTATTTGTTACGATTCCACTGAAACAACAGCTTGCCATGCTATGATCATGCAAGTTAGCAGGGGCTTATTTTCCCTTGCTGCTCAGGAAGCCAAGAAAGTGAAAGGCTTATTTCTTCTTCCTTCTTCCAAGAGAAGTTAACTTGGACTGCTAGAACAATATCCTTGAAAGTCAGTTAGACAGACAGTTAAATAGGCCTAGACAGATAGTTAGATAGTAATCCTTGGAGGAATGCAAGTTTAAAATGAGGGAACTGAAAAATAATGTGTTAAGGATTCTGGGAGTTGCTAGGATTATTTGTGTGTAGTTGCCTGTTGGAAGGTGACTGATTGTTTTTTTCTAATGCCTTTATAAGGACTTTGTGCCATGCAGTCCACACTGCTAAAACAAGGAAAATTCAGAGAATTTTTTTAGTGCCTTAAAGTACACAGGAGAGAGAAAGAAGATGTGTTCAAAGGGGCTATATAAAATGCCATCTCTTTATGCTAACCTGTCTGCTGTTGGATATGTCAGAGATTGAAAGCAGTGGAAATTGCCTGAACTCTCATGAATTCAAAAGATCTATGCTGATTTTACTCCAGTGAAGTTTTGGCCTCAAATGACTTGTGCTATTGGCTTGATTTGGCGTTCTGCTCTTAACCAGCAGCAAGCCGGGACATACTGGGATATTTTGCAGCAATTAACAAATCTCATGTTGTTCTCCCTTTCTCCTGCCCTCTCTTTCTAACCTTCAGACATGCCTTACAGATCACTAGAAGACACAAGCACTACAGAGGGAATGCACACATTGAATGAGAGAGGACAAGCACATTCCCATAGGATTTAAGTGTCCAGAATATGTCTGGAGGTGTGTAGAGATGTGGACATGAAAACACGCCTGGAGATACTGGAACACTTAGTTTTGCTTCCAAACAATGCAATGGCAGAGAAGTGATAGTCTTCTGAGCTTTGAAAGGAAAGGTGAAAAAAGCTCTTTAGAGTTGTGAGGCAGAGAGTCTCCAGGTACTTCAGAGAGTTAGTGAAAAAAGAAACTGAGACGGCTGTACATATGTGCATCCATATATACATACCTAATTCTGCTGTGCCTCTCAGCACAGACACAGGTGGCCAAAATGTCCCACCACACATCTCTGAGCACACACGCACGCGCTCCTGTCCCAGGACATGTACGCACTGACTGCCCCATTACCCCACTATTACTCACCACTCATACACACATAGTATTGACCCGCTATATGCTCAGTCTCCCAGAAAAGAAACAAACCTTTTTACAGATTGTTTCCCTACTTTCCCCGTCCTTCCTTTTCCTCCTCAACAAGCATCTCTCTTGCAGCAGTGTTTAACATGCCTACTGAGTCTACAACTTGATGGACTCATAATATGGAGTCTGTGTGCAAACCACCAATTCTATGAATTTGTAGAATTAAAAATTCCTGCAGGCCCATGCTCTCCTCACAACCTTTTCCTGTAAGCAGCAGTTCTGTATTCAGACTGGAATCACTGTTAATCAGAAAAGTACATATTGCTAATGGACCTCTGCATCACTGAGACCTAGAGGAAAGCTTTTGTTTTCACCTCCTTTTTCTATTAAGAATTGTTGCATGCTCTCACTTCTGATCCATTGAGCCAGAGGTTTTAGACAAAACTGAAAAGTTGCTTCATGTTCTAAAAAATCAAGCTAAGGACACTCTGGGTATCTGACTTAATCCTAAACATTGTCAGTTTGACCTGGGTTTGTCATTTTTGGGACAGGGCAAATAAGAGGGGACAGCAAGCTGATGGGCTAAGCAAAAATAATTTTTTAACCACCTTCCCCCACACCCCTAATTTGTAACACATGCAATTTCTGACAGATTTTAACAAGGCAACGTCTTCTAAGCCCTGGAGCACAGCACAAGGCTGATGGCTGCTACGCTCAAGGCTCAGGACGCTGAAGTAGTAAAAGAGTCAGTTTTAGGAGCTGTAGTAGCCTAATGTGACCTGGAGACTGCTAATGCAAAGTGGATTACTGAGCTCCTTACTGTTCTCTGGCAGCCAGAATATACAGATCTTTCTTCCTGGTAACTGATACCTGACCACAGAGCCAAAGACATTAGGCCAAACCTAAATCATCTCACCAAGACACAAACGAAAGCACATTTTAGATGCTGCACCTACATCTTGACACATCTCCCAGAGAGACTTCTTTGCCCTCCTCATCCTACATTGGGGAGTGAGAAAAATCATCAGCTGCCTCCCCAGCACATTATTAAATCAATGCCTTAAACAAGTCCCATCTCCTGTTCCCCATTCACCTGGGAAGCTGTATTCCACCTCACAGAAGCAGAGAGGGTTTCAGACTGTGACAAGCAAGGCATGCTGAAGGCCTGGAAATCTGCACCTGAGCAGATTCACACATGTGGATTCTCTGGCAATTGTCCTGGGCTACCGAAGTCAGTGGGAGCTTGGCAACAGATCTTGATGTGCATTTTGTCAATGGTTAATGCAAGAGGTTAGAAATGAGGGGAGCTTTAAACTTGGAGACTAGGATACACACCTGTCTTATCATTCCATTTGGAATATTGTTTGTATCCCACTATCATCATTAAGAGAGTATTAACCTTATTTTGGGCTGCACAAAAGCTGGAGAGAGAAACACATAGCTTGAATCCAGATAGGAAAAGATCTAGCTTCCCAATTTAGAAGAACTACTCATGTCTAGAATTTTTATTTTTTTTTTTTTTTTTTAAGTCAGACTCAGCTGATGCTTCTAATACAGTATTTTGCCACTGGGCAGGATCTGGGCGCACAGACCATTTAACACAGTAAGTACTGTACTGAATGCAAAGTTCCTCCTAAGGAGCTCCATCTGCCTAAAATATACTCCTGTAAGGCAGCCCATAAGCAAACAGGCCATTTTTATCCCATATTTTATTTCATAGCTTGCAGCAGCAAAGTGCCACAAGCCACCACAGGTGCTGCCTGGAAACAAAAGGTTTATATTAACATCTGGCAAAGAAAATCTCAGCACAGATTCCCAAAGGTATTTTGATGCTTACCACAAACCTTTCTGGATTTGAGTCTGCCTCCCTTAACACAATCACACCTGTTCCTCTGCAAGACTAAACTATTCACTCTGCAATATACAAATGAGATACTCTTGCACTAAGGCAGTTAGCCAGATGGATATAGACTGTATGAAGACATCCATCGTGATTATTTTTTTTTCCCCACTAAGTCTGCATAACGTAGCTCAGTACTCAGTGAGCACACAAGGTTCCCGTTTCTGGTTTGTGTTTCAAACAAATCTGCTGAAGCAGGTCACAGCTCAATTTCTGAGCTCTTGGTGAGCTTTCAGAGCATCAGGTTTGTGGTGGAAGGGCAGTAGACTGCCTTCTCTCTATATCTGAGAAATAACAAACTATACTGGTCTAAGCCTTAGACCAGCCTAACTTGCTCTACATCTGCAATCCAGACACTCCTTTGCCCAGATTACCTGTAAACCACCCAGTGCCTCCTAATCCCATCCCCAAAGTTTCTCAACTTACCTCTTGAATTTGTAGATTAAAAAAACAGCCAAGCCTACAAACACCACAGACAACAACATCAGCATTGCCGAACTGCTATGACTCGTGCTCGAATCAACAAGAGGTGCTGCAGGAGGAAAGGTAGAGCATTACGTTTACAGGATATTATTAGGGAACACACAGCTACCAGAGAGTTGAGCTCAACTCTGTCTTTGAAACATCTGCTTTATCACCGCTGCACAGTGCATGCTGTTTTCAACAAGACCAATCAGTATGAAACAAATTGAGTCTCTTGTCCTTTGAAAGCCAAATTTCTTTTTCAAGACAGTGCAGTCTAACATCTCCTAGTGAAAAGGCACAGCAAGCCATGCTTAGCTGAATGGCTGATCGCTCCTGTGTTAACACTCTGGGATATTTCTACCACCCTTTTCCTAGGACTGCAGTGGAAATGGAATTTTTGAGGTGTGGCTTACTGCATGTCTGTTCACCTTTGGAGAAGCTACCTCAGAGAATCCATGAACAGCTTGACTCTCATCTTCCAAGGACATGTGATTATCTTGCATGTGACAGGGATCTGGTCTTGTGAAAAGCCTCAAGGTTCATCCTTGTATTGGACCTTACAGACTTTTTAATTGAGTCACTTTTCATAATGTGGAGGAGCCCAAAGCAACAATCTTGGACCCAAGCATGCACTACATTACAATATTTTGGAGATTTGATCCATATATTCTTGACATTTTGGTTGGGGTAAATAAGTGTATTGCTATACTTTTTAAAGCAGCTATTCCCCCAGCTCATTGGAGCAGACAGTCTTAATGGCCTGAACACTGTGCTGAGAATCAAGAATCTGATGAGAAGTCTCCAACAATACAGAAATTATTATAAGTAGCAGTTGAGTGTTTCTCACTCTGCATAAATATTTGGTTTTGGTTTTTTTACAGTTCTTTGCTATTTTTTCTGTCACCCAGAAGATAGGAACAAAGTCTATACAAATAGAGTCACTTCTGGTTCCATCGCCAAATTTTCACACCTAGGAGTGTGATCCTGCCAGTATTCTGCTTCTATTACTTCTACAGACCCTTTCATGGAAAAGAACTGACAGTCATTTCACCTGTCAAAATATTACGGGAATGGTCATGAAACAAACACATGGGGTGGGGTGTGAGAACAGTTGAGCACTGTAAGCTAAATCCACACTTTGTGTTGTCTTACTAGAACAAACCCAGATTCTGAACCTGGAAACAGCAGATATTTGGATCTCATGGCCAATTTTGCAAATTAACTCATTCCAGCCTACTCCTATTAACGTCTGACTCTTTTCCCCAAACAACAGTCAGAGTGAAGGCAAAAAAGCATTACTTGTAGGACAGGTCACAAGTCTTGGTTTAGCCCAGCTCTTGGCTCTCAGTGTCCCACATAAAAAGAAGCTGAAGTGTATTATCCTGGGACGTGCATCTCAGTCTTTCACAGAGGCTATCAGCAATGTCACATGCACAAGATCCCACATTTCAGATAATTGCCAGGGCAGACACAAAAGGCAAGGGTAAAAATAAATCCATCGTCTCCTCTGTACTCATCACTGTCTCAGCAATAGCCAAGAGCTTCATACTAGGCTGACTGAAATCCTCAGCAGTAGCTGAGAGCTTCACACTAGGGTGGTTTAAAGCAAAGGGGGTGATGAAGCTTAAAGTGACTATTCATTACTCTGTGAAAATGGAGATAGGGAGCATTGAAATTTAAATAAGTCCTAATTTGTAGAAGTCAATATTCAGCACGTATTCCCTGTAAGAGGCCTAGATTTTCTTTTCATGAGTATTTTGCCACTATAAAGCTTCTTGGCTAGTCATAACATTAACAAGCCCTTTGCAATATGAATTTGATCCAATATCCATGAAAGTTAGTAATACTCTAACTGAATTCTACAGGTGCCCAATGAGAGCTTAATAAAACACCATTCACCTGATTTTCTAAAACACTTGAAAAACATTGATGCACTAGTTAATTAGGCCATAGGGAGCTCTTAAAAGGCACTTTTAATACTTGTACAAACTGGTGCATGAAGATGCCACTGCTGGATTCTGTTTTTAACACTTCCTGCTTCTCAATAAAATCAGTTCTATGTATCCCAGTAGCACATGTCAAACTGTGAGTGCTCTGATGTAGACTGGTTGTCCTGGAGTTGTCTGAACCCTCTAGAGAACCACAGCTATGCATTTGTCTCCATACTTACCTAATGTTAACTGAGTAACATACACAATGACTTCAACACCAGGCTTCAGTTCAAACTGGACCAGGTTCTGGTTGAGAGCATTAAAAAGGATTTCTACCACCTGATGAAATAATAAGAGATACAGGTAGTTACAATACAGAAGACAGCAAGCTCTGGAGAACATTCAGGAATACATGTAGCGTATGAATGGTGACTAACATCTCTTACTGGCTTCAGGAATAGAAGGGAAGTGAGAGGCTGAGGACGTGGAGACAAACGTACTTGTGCTTTAGACAGAACTACATGTTACTGCATGCAGGTCTCCCTACAGAACTTTTGAAACTCATGGAGTATATTATACCTCTCCTGGGAAGCAAATAAAAAAATTTAGCAATTTTTTTTTTTTTGGGGGGGGGGTAAGGGAGGATGGAAAAGAACTAAGGATCTTTCCACCCTGCACACTATTCTGTGAGTGTCATCTAATGCACTTGGAAATCACTGATATATTGGCCTTTCATTGGTGGACGATGGAACTGAGTTAGGTAGTCCAGCCTAGTAACACCTTTTTTTACACACATTGATTGAGGACAGTCCTAGTCATGTAGCTTCTGTTTAAATAAGCCGTTGTGGATGGCGGTCTTGGTCTGGAGTTTACTGATGGCTCAGCAACCCAGCTATGATGTGTTATTTGGTTGCCTTAGAGCACATACTTGGCATGTCACACTGGAGCCTGAGTTTGTTAATGTCTCGTCTCCCTAGAGTAGTTCTCATGGTCAGGGCACAGCTACTGAGTAGTTCTGATGGCCTACTCTCCAAGGCAGGGCTCCTCAAATAGAAGCCAACAACAGATGCCAAAGTACAACTGAGTACAGCATCAAATAAAATTACAGCACTACAGCTTCAGGTCTCACGGTCAGCTACTCAGAAACTAATCTGAGAGGTCTGCGTAATACTGATATATGAAATATTGACACAACAGGTTGTTCACAGGGCATTCTAACATGGGTAGATCCTACTGAACAGGATGGAAATGACTCCAAGAAAATCCCTCCAAAAAGCCTTCCTAATCTTCCCATCACAATGCATCTCTTCTGCACACTCACCACCATAAATTTAAGAACCCAGCTTTGCTAGCTACCTAGAACAAATGTACTATGCAGACAGGACTGACTTTGCTCAGTAGGTGACAAGAGCTTCCAGAGAATTCAGCAGTTCTGTGAATTATTTAATGTTTGATCACAGAAGAGTTAGTCCTCCAAGAGTTACTTAGAGATGGGCTCACACATAGCTTGCATGCAGTAAAAATACTGCTTACAAGAACATTAGCTAGAGCTAAGCAGCCTTTCCAGCAGTACTTCACTCCTTCGCCTTTATAGAGCCGATTTAATCACTCGGTAATTCTAGTATGCAAGCTTCAGCAGACTAGTGCTGTTGTTCCTAGCTCGTCCCTTGCTTGCATATCACTATTGCTATTCAACACTGTAATTACATATTTATCTAAATGGATGGATACTGTAACTTCCAAATATAGTTTGCACACGCCATTCGCTACTGCAGAAAAAAAAAAAGAGGTCTTGTTCCAGTGATATATGAGCTGAGGTACTTGATTTATTTTCAGTAAATCTCAGTATATTATCTTGCTGCTTTGGTTTCTATTAGCATTCCTCCTGGGAGCAGAGGGAGTACGCATTCAAGGTTCCTTTGGCCATAACTACGGTAATAAGGACACGCCACTGATCTAGGAAGAACCACTGCTGGTAGATTGTGACATATCTCAGTGAGGTATTAGAAAAGTCTGGTTTTCCTCTGAAAATATTTTTTTTTTAATGTCATAAACTATACTGCCACAGTCCCAGACGCATCCAGTTCCATCACGCTTATTGTAAGTAATTTCTAAAGCTGCACAAGTTAAGGGGCTCATTTGCAAATGGTATGATAGGAATGAATGTTCCATGAATCCTTCTTTCCTTACTTGCTCCAGATCAGCCTCACTGCTTTTCCTCCTCTCTGTAGTGTTTTTACGGGGCAGTATGAAGAGTTCAGCAGAAGTAGGCAGCCCAGGAAACACAGCTACCAAGATCTGCTCATCAGGGATACCAGTCACCTAAAAGAAAAATAAAAAGGAGGTCTCTAGCTGCTATTCTGTAACTGATGCTTCCACTAACTACAGGAAACTGTACTCCTATCAAATTGTTACTTGCCAGTTCCACTGTGGGTGCTGGGGTCCTAATGAACTGTTCTGCCCATTTGGTTCATCAGAAATAGAGGTTCTGCTGATGATACACTCTACTTCATTTCTAGAAGTAAATGAAGGCTTGAAAACACCCCTGGACACAAAGATCTCAACACAAAGTCCAAACCTACCACGTCTCCAGATCTGAATTTTCCATATAGTCCTTCTCGCTACAGAAGAATGACTCAAAGTCAGATCCAGGGAGCCTGGCGGCTGGTAAGTGTGCAACTAACAGGGACATACGAAGAAAATTGCCTGCAATCATCGTCTAATATCAGGTTATGGGGATCCATATCTGTCATACATTAATAACTTAATGTCTCCAGTGAGAGACTTTTTACTACCGGGGTTGACTGAGAGGGCTGTGCTAGAAACTGCTCAGTTTGCTGAACCAAGAGTCAGTTCCACAACCGTCTTCAGCACGACCCACCCACTGAGGCTACTGCCCTCTCTCCCCAAATCCAAGCTGCGCATTCTCAGCAGGGCAGGAAGCCTCTCCTCCCTCAGAAACTCTCTGCTATATGAGGCTAACCCCATTAGCCCCCTACTCCTACCCCACCCCAAGCTCCTTGGCTTCATTCCTCAACTGAAATATATCAATGGGGCAACCCATTCCTGCTGATCCATGCTGTAAGCATTGACCACAGGCTGCAACTAAATAGTCAAAGGGATACACAAGTCAGCACTTCTACACAATTTCTACTTTTGTCTGTGACTGTTCATAGTTACAACTTAATTTTATATATATATATTTTTTTTTTTTTTCTCCTGCAAACTTCACTCTGAATACAGTAAAAGGGAACAGCAGTTTAAACAAATGAACTTATTGTTTTCTCAGGTTGGGAAAACAATCACAGAAACTCTCTCGCAAATTTTGAGTGGGCTGCAGATGAGAAAAATTGATCAGGAATGTACTTTCCCTGTAAAAATAATCAGCTTCCGTTTTTAAGCACAGCTGTAGCAGAAGT
>WHYT01017504.1:1475226-1508299 GCA_009806455.1 Tetrax tetrax
CAATGAGAGCTACCAAAAAACCACAAAAGGATGATTTTGCTCAAGAAGTCAAGCTTCTTAGAACTGAAGTAGCGTAAGAAACTGGCCTGCTTAAACTCCACTCATGGAGAGAGGAAAGAAGAACAAGGAATGAAGGAAAAATATGGAAATAATAGGAAGAGATTAAACTCTCCTTGATGTTAGTCATCCATGTCCAAGCTGGTCACCAAGGCTCAATTTTAGAGTGGCAACAAACAGGTTCAAAACAGGCACTTTTAAAGCACAGTTCCCTTACTAACATACATTTTTACAATTGTTTATTATTCATGCCTTAGAAGCATGCATTTTTCTCCATAGAAACTAAAAGAAATCCACAGTGATTAGTGCAGAAGGACATAACCCCATCACAGACATATGATTTAGCTGAGACGGATTTCACGTCAGGTTCCCTGTTCCCACATTGACCTGCTTGGCCTTCACAGGGGAAGCAGGCAGAAGACTGAAGGTTCAGCACAAGCTGAAAGACGAAGCATACAATAGCCTGGGCATGCTTCACCACAGCAAGAGGCACACTGAAGATATCCTGTATAGACTGAGAAGCAACAGACAAGAGAGTAAAGAAATTCAGAGAGCTTTAATATTTATAGAGTTTCTTGCTCAAACACAGAAGAAGAATTAGGGCAGCAAGAACATACATTAAAAGTTTATATCCAAATACAATCAAATACTCTTTGTTGCTATTAAATCGGGTCTATTGGCCTAAGCAAATACAGAGAGAATCTTGATAGTTTCCTGTCTGACAGTCAACTCTGGAGTGGATTTGGAGCTTGCAAATAATGGTGTTAGATAAAGTGAAGAAGAATAGTTGGACCATATGTACTTAAAGGAACAATTCATTTATTACACAAAAAATTATACTTCCCCCAGAGAACACATCCAGCTGATGATGAAAGAAGTATTCATATTAATCCAGCAGGGTTAGAGTTGGCCTAGTGTTAATTACTGGGCAGCAGCTGACGCATGGTAACATGATGGAAGAGGAGGCGCACATTAGCCTGGCCTCCCATGGCCTCAGAAAAGCATGATCCCGAGCAGTAGCTGGGTTGCTTATATGAAAGGATGGCTCTGATCCCAGAAAAGCACAAAAGCAAACTAACACCTTCTCAGCCAAAGCTGGCAGAGGCGGGGTGGCGGGGGGGGCAGGGGTGTGTGTGGAAATTTCTACAAGATGCCTGGAGGGTTCCTGCCAAAAAAAAAAAAAAAAAAAAAAAAAAAAAAGAAGATACATTTTTGGCAGAATGTAAAAAACACAAAAACTCGCCTAAATCTTTCTCCTTATTTCACACAAAACCAAAGTTCCTGGCTATTTGATATCATAAATTATTCTGTCCCCTTTCCTGCAAGAACACGAATGCTAGTTTACATATTCTAATTAATCTCAAAGGAATATTCAGTATCTTCCACCCCCAGAAGTCTCTCTTTGTCCTGTATTTTAAAGGTAAGTTTATTTTCCCCCTGAATCCTCATTTTTTTTTGCCCCAGTCCAAAAGGGAGTAGAGTATTATAACATTCACAAGTTGCTACGCTTAGCTGCATTAAAAGATTGAGTATCAGGAAGAGGTAAAAATATCTTCCAGCATACTACATCGTACTACAAGGTCTGTCTTCTGGGATGAAGTGAATTAGCTGTTTAACAACAAACAGGAACATTATCCAAATGTTTGGAGTAGAAAACATTAGATACTGCAATATCAATTTGACAAAATAAGAATAATAATGATACTATTTCAATCTAGAATTTGTAAAGTCTTCAGGGACATTAAAAGCTAAAAAGCACCACAGAAACATTAATAAAAGTAATCATATATATTTCCACAAAATTCCCAATATAGTTTGCCTCTGTAAAATGATCCAGCATATTAAGAAGCTTTTTATCAATTTAAAATGATAGCTTCATTACTGCTGCTCTTTCCCATTTTTTTTAAGCTGCTATGTTGAAAAAGTGCATGTGTTACCAGCCTAGTCAATGTTAGCACAGATGAGGAAATAAATGCTCACCTGTGCCAGAGCTCTCTTGATGACTTTGCCAACGTCTTGTCTCCATTCAGGGATGTCAGGGTTATGATAGTCCAAGTTGGGAGAAAATGACAGGAGCTGAGATTGGAAATACTCTGGAATAGAAAAAGACTATTTATGAGAAGATTAAATGGGCAGTGTTCACAGCACAGCTAAGGGTGCAGAAGACAACAAACAGGAAGACCATAATTAAATTATCTTAAAGCAAGAGAGAGAGAAAAGGCTGAAGGAAGAAAAAGGGCTGACTAACACTAAGCAGGACAGAAAGCTTATAAGGAAAGCATTCTTCTAATGGTTCTTATAAAGGACATTTGCCCTAATGACAACTTCTGTCTTTTGCCAGAAGAAATCAAAGAGAGGTGAGAGGGTGCCTTCCCTTCATGATGCCTCTGGGCTTTGTAATTTTGCCACTCAGCTTCATCAGATACTGCTTACAAGGACGCTGGTCGGTAAATAAGGCATCTGGCTGAAATTTGGAAGGCCTGTGCAATCGCACACATTGTGCTCTGCAGGGCAAACACTCACTGTAAGTAATGTTTTCAAAAGCAGGTATTATCTGTTCGCTCTCCTGGAGGGAAGCCATGAGTGCTTCATACCCCAACAAATCAGAACCCAGTGGTGTTAATGACTGGCTAATCAAGCAATGGCTATTCATGAAATTCTTTGAAATTACTTCCTAATTGACTGATTGCAGAGAAGAAGAAAAACTTCCTAGACTTCAAATACAGATCAATTTAATTTTTTCTCCAATTCCAGCTGTCCCCTTTGGTGTCACCCGAAGCCAAGCCTGGAATCCTTATGACAACTATGCACAATGGATTTGGGCCAGTGGGAGGCACAGATCCAGGATGGGAATCACACTCAGATAAAAGTTCTCAGGGTAGAAGATTCTCCTTTGTGTTTCTGGAGATGTGCCGTGCCTCATACCGAAGGACCTGATCTCCAGATAGTTCAAATAAGTACCATTAATCATTTGTAAGAAGGTACCAGTTTTAGATCAAGGTAAAACAGCAAGAGTGTAAGTAAGAAAATTCACAGAATAGCAGGGGTGTGGCAGCACAGCATTTATGTTGCAAGATCTGTTCCTTCTTTTTAGATGGTGCAGTGCATTTTTAAAGAAAACAATCATCAAAGAGAGCAGGGAAACTCTCTTAAGTTCTGAAGGCTTAACCCAGAGCCTGATATATAAAGCCTTTGACATTTGAACCCTCAGTACCGTATTCAATTTATTTTTTGAGTAAATTCTGCTCTGTTAATCACAATTTGAGAAAAGCCTGAATAAATCGCCTCTACTGCTAACACCAGAAAGCCATGCATTCCTTCCTAGAGCCATAATTAATTTAACATAGGACACAGATTAGGATACAAATTCAGCAGAGTACATGTTTACCAAAGGTGCCACTTGTTTATGTACTCAGACTTGAACTCATCACCAGCCTGGAGGTCTGGAAGGACTCCTTCCTTAGACCAGGTCAGTCTGCAGCACAGCACTGCACAGGAATATCTGGACATTCCAACTGGATCAGTTTCTCTTTGTGAAAAAGCCTGAAGCTTTGGATCTTTTAAACAGAATGGCAAAACTTACAAGGTGTTTAAAAACAGAGTGAGGAGCGCTCTGTGGGACCTACCAGGAGCAAAGATTGAGACCAAATGCGAGGACCCCTCTCAGACACAAGTTTATTCCAGAAACTAGTGGAAAGATGCAAGTTTCCCAGAAGTAAATGCTACATTTTGCAATGCTCAAAACAATCAAGTAGAGGGTTACTTACATTTCCCAACAGTGAGCTTGGGTATTACTAAATCACATTAACAAATTATTAAAACCCATTGCATTTCACAGCCAGGCAATCAACAAATATCTATTTAGCTGGTTGTTAAATCTGAGCATACAGCTTTCCAGTCACCAGCAGGACATTTATTTATATGTAATTACTGAAACAAGAAACAGATACTTAAACCACACAGTGCAACCTCAGTTACTTGAAGCCCAGGCCTCTCAATAAAACTTGGTATCCAAAGAAAAGCTTGCCCTTAAATGCTGGAAGCCAATAACTGGATAAGGAAAATGAAGACTAGCACAGGATGGAAATTATTCTCTGGAGAAATCTTAAAGTCCTGGCCAAAAATGCTGAGAGAGCCCTTCCACTCAGCCTTTATCAAGCCCCAAACTGGATAAGCTTGGTGGTCTGCCAAAGGGTGCTTTTTGGAGCCCATGATGTGCAGACATGACAAGAATACACCAAACATGACCCACAGGAAGGTCCCGCGGACACACTGACACCTCCAGCTGTGTATGGAAGGTGGGCATAGATACAAACAACGGAGTCATTTCTCCCCCCCTCTGTTTTCCAGACCCTGCCAGACCCCTGCCATTTATACAGTCACTGTATAAAGAGAAACACCAGCTCTATTCAGGCCACCTTAATGATGTACTATGACTACTTCTTTCCCCAGTCAAGAAGCAGAGGGAAGGCAGTCTGGCTACAGCTCTGAGTGTTTTTCCTTTTGGCGGTTCCCAGTCAGGGTGTACAGACAGATCAACAGGCAATTGAGACACTCCCCACTTTACTACTGTGCTGAGCTTACAAATTTGGCTAGCTGCCCCATCCAATTCACTTCTGTATTTTGTGATCACGATACATCTGAGCTACTTTGTTTACAGTTTGTCTTCTGAGGGTAGTTCAGGCATTAGGGAGTTCACAGAGTTCACTGTGGTTCAGCAGTGACTGCCTGTTCTTCACTTCTAGATATCCCCCTGAGATCTGATTGTAAAAGGCTGAGGGTACCATGCACTGCGATCTCCTTGGTGTCTTGGATGAGGGTGTTGCCGGCAGCAACTTGCACAGTGACAGTGTTAATCCCTTCCACAGAAAAGATGTACGAGATGCTGCTTTCCAAGGTGATGAGGGGCTGCAAGAGGTAAACACAGATAGCAACATCAAAATCAGAGTGAGATTAACTCAGGATCACAACATTCACTTGACTAACCACTAAAGGAACGGTGCTCTGAGCTTGCATGTTCTGCTAAGGCCTAAATGTCTCCCAAACATCACCCAGTGAGAACTGTCCCACAGGCAGAGGTTTCTCACTTCAGTATATGCCTCCTGAAATACTCTTCCAGTAAACTGCAGCCCATTATGCTATGAACACCTCAGTAGAGCACAGTCAGCAATTGCAGAATTAGTGCTGCAAAACGCAGTGTTGTACACAAACGCATGCACACTCAACACAATTGCTGTATCAGCTCTACGAAACACAGGGTCCAGCTCAAACCAGCTGATGCTTCTTCAGACAATCCGCATTGCTCAGATTCAGGGCCAGCCCTTGCTCTTATGAGCACAAATCCATCTATCAACCTCAGAGCAACTCTGCTTAGGTCAGTGAGGGCACCCAGGATTGCCCTCTCCATGCTTTGAACCCATAAGCTAGCACCAGCCGTAAGCTGGCACACCATGCCAACACGGCTGAAAGCATGGCATTAGATCTGCTGACAATGCTGCCTGAACGTGGCTGAACGGTTTCCAGGGTAAAGCTGACCTGAATTTAGCCAGCTCAGAGCCCTGGCAGAGAAGGCTGACTTTAACTGCACCTTCCCAAAAAAAAATGTCCTTGATAGCAGTACAGCTCTGCTCTTCCCACAGGAAACTCTTACACTGCTACACATCTAGATGTGAAAACTGCACCATGTTCAGGAAAAGGGATTTGTATATTGAAAATCAAAGGTCTAGACTTGCAGTGCCATTGATCTGACAGCTGGTCTATAGACAAATCTCTTGGTTTAGATTAAACCATTACAGTGGAAATAGTGATACTAGCCTCCATTGTGAAAGCACAAAGAGGTCTAAGAGCAGAGATAAAGCCATTGTACCATTGCTATTGTCCCTTCACTACATTGCCAGTTTGTTTCTAGAAGAAAACCCCTAAAACATTCACCTTCAGCTCTCATGCTTCATCCCAGACTGCCAACCTGCCCGCATTTCACAACGGTGGCCATATATGCCATCTTCATAGCCAAATCAAAATTTCTACTCTCATAGGCCAAACTGGCAAACACATTTCCCTCCCTGCAGAATGCCACCTTCCTTTGATCCCCTCACCTGTGCGCTAAAAAGCAGTATACTTAGATATACACACATCCTGGACAAGCAGAATGGGCTTATATGAAACTGCAGTGATATTAGCAATCTTCTGGGAGGTTACAGGTTGTGATTCCGTGCAAAGGCAGATAAGAGGAACAAATCTGGCCTTTAAAATTATGGTACTTCCTTATTGTATGTGTGTATGCTGGACATTTCATTATCATGGATGATTTCACCTCCATCATGGAGTTCTAAGATTCAGCCAAGTCCTTAATTTTAATCGAATCACCAAGACCTGGAAACTAACTCTAAATTAAATCAAGTAGTTTAAGGTTCATTTGCTCAAACCTATTAGACAGCTGGACACATTTATTAAACTGGACCTATGTTAATCCAAGCAAATTGGCCTTTGGGTATACTGCAAAAATTAGCACAGAAGAAATTAAGTAGAATGGTTCCAGCAGGGTGGGGAGGGCAGCAGAAGAGGCTCAGCCAGGTCATTTGAGTCTAAGACAACACTTGCCTGTGCAGCAGCACAGAGAGTACCTCAGTGAGACCGTGCAACAACACAAGACACATCTGGTTCTCCCTGGGATGTCTATGGGTTGAACAGGAAAAGAAGCTGCAATCCTTCAGCATGGAACTAGAATATATCACCTAACAATACCAGTCACTATGCACAATATTACACACCTCATCTTGTAATTCAATCAGTGTCCTCATCTTCCATCTGCACTAAGAGCACCACCATTTGCCCATGAGCAAACACAGAGAAGGATCTGACATGTGCTTTAAACACCCCAGAAGTAATTTTGACATGATGTAAACTGTTGTACTGAAAAAAAAAAAAAAAAAGGTGGCTGCTGCTGTTATGTCTATATCCTTTGCCATACATGTCAGAGTTGAAGTTGAAGTACAGTTCCTGAGGTAGATGGACTTTGCTCTGGGTCTGGGATTTGGCCACAGGTAAGTGGCCATCTTTACCAGTCCACACCTCAACATATTTCAGCAACACATACAATCACTCATCAGGATCAGCTACTCCATGTACAGCATGTGCAAAGCATCCATCCCAAATATGTCCATATCTGCTTGTACTCTGTTGCCTATGGCTCTGAAATTTAAGCTAGACAATAAAACATAACAGATCACACTGACAACTCAGATGCAAGTACCATGAGAGCTACATGGGAATCTTCAGCAACCACCACTGCTTTGCTCTACCTTTCCTAGATTACGTTCTATTTAAAAAAAAAACAAAATCTTTTTCAAAGTCCTATTCACAATCGACTTCTATATTAAGGACAAAAGCAATGGCAAGAAAACTTTGATATCTAGGTACACTGGAGAGCTTAAGCAGATGATCAAGTTAACAGTACCTAAATTGTCTTAGATATACGTTAATGGTTCTCCATGCGTGAGCACTGAGACAAAAACAGTTGAACTGTAATGTGATTGTGCATCTCCCTCTTTCAGCGCATTATAAACTATGTGGAATTACCTGGTACTTGTCATGGACTCGATGTGCGTATGTGGGTGGTTGCCACAGCTCAGACAGGGCATGGGAACTTGCTAAGTTATAGTAAGTGGTTTTTGTTCCTGAGCTCTTCTGGTGCCTCAATTATGCTTCCACAAAAATAGGTGAGTTCTTATAGCAGGCTTTCTAACTTGACGTAAAATCCCAGTAGACACAACATTTACTGTAGGTTTTTTTTTTTTACTCCTGCTACTGTTTATAGCTAGGGTAAGAAGTTAAAATGCAAGGAGCTTTGTCAAGGAGAAAATAAAATACTTGTGTGCCTGCTATTTTTTTATCTCAAGTTCCATGTTTCATGTAAAATCCCCATTTTTTCCTGTGATCTCACCTCAGTGCCCAGCTTCCATTGCAACTCTATAACATAGACAATAATGTAACTTAAAATGCTTTTGTAAATAAAATCACAAAATTATCATTTCACAATGATAATAACAGACGATAGTGCCTGTGTGTCACCTGTCTCACTCCTAAAGCCTGCAATAAAAACTGTAGCTAATAAACAATCCCGTTCTCTCCATTTGAAGGCATGACCACAACTTGTAGTTTCACTTAGAGTAATTATTGATATAAAAGCTATAATAAAATTTTGCCACTCATTTGAAAATTAACTACAAAGAAGTCTCACCTTTCTCTCTAATATATCCAAGCCTGTGAACAATGGTCATGGACAGACACAAACAATTCATTGAGAGTCTAGCTTGAAATTCTAGATACAACTGGTTATTTCAACACCAACAGCTTTAAAGTATTGTGTTGGAATTCAGCATTATATACTGCATACTGGTACATAATGGAAACCTCCACGGTTACTTGAACACCAGCAGGTTTTAAACACTGCATTGAAAGCCAGTATTATCCCATACATAGAGGTATATAATTCAGTTAAGTTGCAAGTGAACGCTGGTAATAACAGTGGTCTTCAAAGCTCAGTAGGGCTGATAACAAGTAGATGTAAAAAAGTAATAGCTCCTAAGAACAATAAGAGACAGGACGAAATAAACTCACAAAGGCTGATGTTCAGACAATGATGACCCTTTTTAGATAAGGAAAAAACTGAAACACAAAATAAGCAAACGCAAGAAGTTTTTATTAGCACTGAGGGAATTCTCTGTCTGGTGCAAGAAGCTTAGGAAGTAAAAATGAACCAAAGGACAGGTGTACCTTAGTGCTGTTACCAAACCACCAGAAGTAGGTAAGTGTGCCTGCCTGGCTTGGCCAAACTACTGCAGTAATGTTGACATCCTTATTTCTGAGGGCGACAAAGGGGACGCTTAGATGGACGTGCTCCACTGGACCTGCGAGAAGAGCGAGTTCATTATTAGAGGCTTTGAGTGAAATCCTCCCTCTGCAGTTCTGAACAGCAAGCATCTCTCCTTTAAATAAATCAAACATCTTATGTCAGTAGTGAGACTTTATTATAGCAACACAAGAGAATTTCAGCAGTCAATAAGCAATAGGAAAAGATACTAGATTAATAAACATAACATTATGTATGCTTTTTCTCGCTCTTAGTTCGAGGGGAGTCAGAAATGCACATTTTCCACAGTGCTAATTTCAAACAGAGG
Organism: Tetrax tetrax; assembly: GCA_009806455.1. Taxonomy (NCBI): domain Eukaryota; kingdom Metazoa; phylum Chordata; class Aves; order Otidiformes; family Otididae; genus Tetrax; species Tetrax tetrax. Next base: position 1,484,463 of record WHYT01017504.1, read on the forward strand.
CAGCACTGTGTTTAGAAGAATTTTTTAAATGCAATTTGAGAGAGAACAATGAACTGGCTTTGCACTGGATAGGGCAAGCTGCTACTGAAAGCTTGAGGGACAGGACATAAGAAAGAAGGTGTTTTCTTGAAAATACATCCACTGAGCTACCAAGATTTGTGGGAAAATATTTTTTGCCTAGATGGCTTACAGCTGATTATATGAGAGGCATTTATGACTTGAATAAATACTCCCTGACAATTCTTTAGAAGGTATCCAACAGAAAGATTCACACTTTTGGAAATCCTGGGTTTCTTTTTGACTGTGGCTTGACCTTAAGAAGTCTTTTGGGAGTCAGTTACCACTAGCAAAAATGCAGGAATTACTTGAAAGATCTGTGCATTGGCATATCAAAGCAGTCAGAAAAACTTGCTTCTGAAAGAGTTAAAAAATACCAAAGTGTCAATACAAAGTTGTGTCTCATAAATGCAAATGTCCAGAATGAGTGCAGTGCATTAAGACCAGTTCCTCTCCAGAAAAAAACAATGTGTGTAAAAAATACTGAGGTTCTGGTTGTCAGTTTAAGGCTTTTACTATCTCCATCATTTTCCTTCTTGTTTAACTTTTTGCTTTTACTGGTACCAAATTTCAGCTGATAACTGCTGCACATCAGACAGTGTTACTGAGTCTTTCTAGATGATACCTTTTAAAACAGAGCAAACAAAAAGACTATCACTGTGGGAAGGAAAGGATGAAATAAGAAAGAAGTGAGACCTTTCTTTTTTCCAGATAAGACATTAATTCTGAGGGGAAAAAAAATTGTTGATTTTAACTGAGACTATCTTCTTATGTTACCTCACAGCTCTTCAAGCATGAAATGGGGCCATTAATCACTTTTCCATCTACTTGGATTACAAGGATTTTGGAGAGCAAGAGCTGTTCTTTTACCACCAGAACATACAGCTCTGAGCACAACGAAACACTATTCTTGCTTTTGGCTCCTTAAAACTTGTTCTTTTCTATTCCCCCTTTCCCAAAGTGTTTTTACCAGCAAGTCACTCCTGAAATTAGCTCATAGCAAGTATTCTGGGTTCCCAAGAACAGCAGGTTACCCAAAAAATTTTGTGACAGTGCATGTAAGAAGAAAACACTAATATCTTCACTTCCTTTAAATGAAGAGATGAGCACCCTGACAGCAGATTCCAGAGAGGTGAAAAGTTGACTGACCACTGATAAAGCTGAAAAGTAGAAAACTATGGTTGCTTGAGGCCAAAGAGCTTCTTTCTCCTTTTTTTTTTTTTTTGCAGCACAGGATTCCAGCACCAGACAGGTCGTATAATAAAGGTGATTTATATAGCAGGCATTTTTGTCTGGACATCTGAGCTTCAAGGTCAAATCCCCTATATTGACTAGAACATCCATATATATTAAAAGTCTAGTACTGGTGCATTATCGTATTTCAGTGTTAGCATGAATGTAAATGCTTGCAAAGTATTTCCCTAGAGAAGATGATAATAAGTTGGCCACTTAAGAACGCTATAAAAGTCAAATAAGAGACCTGAGAGGCTGAGGAAGAAGAGGGTAGAGCAGCACAACCAGGCCAAGCAACTGCCCCTTGTTGCATTTTGCTCTAAAATCCTTACCATAAAAAAAGCAGTTCCTATGAGAAATATCAGATAATCCATACAAAGTTGGTTATTATTACCAGGTAACCATCAGTTTTGTCAGCTAATGGCCCAAGGTGAAGGAAAAAAACAGTTAATGCTCTAATAACAGGTTGTTAAATGCAGCCATGATTGACTTTGAGGGAATTATGAGCATAATAAAAGCTTCAAGGAACATTTATTCTTTCACACAGGGAGATTGAAATGAAAAAGAAAAAAGTTATTGAGTTTTGGAAATTTCTGACTTGCTTCCTTCCAGCAGAAAAGCTCAAGTAAAAGACAGACAGTCTAGAAGACATACTGACTAAGGCTAAGAGGGAATACGAACATGGCTGTGAACACCATTAGGGGCAAAACCAATGAGGTACATCTGAACAGAGATGGAGCTCTCTGCACAGGAGATCTAGCAGTCTGAGAGCAGGACAAAGAACTGGGAACCTGCTGACCTCATCCTGAGTTCCACACTCTGCTCTCTCCTGTGCCTTTGAGAGCGCCACTTGGGGACTCTATATTTGAGTCTGCTCATGTGCCAACTGGAGAGATACTGCATCGTTCCACCAAACAGGAGGGAAAAGTCAGGGATAAATGTAACACACAGGAAATATGAAAAGTAGCATATTAGTCCTCAGTACATTCATGTCCCAGGAAGTATGTTCAGCATAATGCTTTTGTTTTATTTAATAAATACTGTAAACACCCAAATCCTATATAACTGAAGGAAATTTAGTAGATTAATCTAAACTTCTTGGTATTAGAAGCATATTGAAAACACACATTTGAACTTTGTTTCATATGCTGTTTGGTCTCTGACCATTTCAGAAAGTCCAAGAAACATTCTCAAACTTTTCTCTGTACGTGTGAGGACTGCAAACATACTTGTGTCAAAAAAACTTCCCTTCCTCTTCAATCAATAAAGCTTGCTTAGCAAGATGGAACACTGTCTAAAAGTCCAAACCTTTGGAAGAGCCTGAGCTGCACATGTAGGTGGGTTTCCATGTGTTCTTAGGCCCCACTGGAATTGCAGGGATTTTCAGTGAGGTCAGGTTTTCACCCAAGGAATCTAGCAGCTGGAAGTACTTACAGACCACATGCAGGAAGAGGACAGCAGTGTCGGAGCCCAGGCTGTTCTCTGCATATGCAGTCACCTGAAAGATTCCAGCACTCCTATACACATGTCGGATGCCATCCTCAACAGGACTGAAATTAGCATAGGATATTGCAATGCCATCTCCAAAATCAAGCTGAATGTTTGTCCTCTGGAGATCACCCTGCAACAGAGAATGCTGGATTAGGAAACTGGGCTGATAAGAGCGATTTATATATTACCCTCCATCTCATTTCTCAGTTCCATTTCATTAGCATGGACACAAATTCATAACTTTACGAAAAAAGCCTGGCTTTCTTCCCTCAGTCCCCAAAGCAGCAGACTCAAATCAACACCAGGTAATTACATACAAGCCATGCTTAGAATAGCTAAACACTTATACCTGTAAAGAGATGTTATTCCCTCATCTTGAGTTTAGAGATTTTGGCACATTTGGCAACCATATTTGGGGACCATATTTGAATCATTGAACGCGAAGCATGGTTGGGGATTATGTGTCACTGAAGCGGCCAGGCTTTTTCATAGCCTTTCGTTGAAGGGGTGATGTCCAACGAGTAATTCCATCAGAAGCAGTGAGAAGGAATGGTAGGCTAGATGCTTTCTGAAGAGCAATTCCCACGTGCACGTGGGAGCACTGGGGACACTCTGGAGACAGGCTGAAGCGGCTCTCCAAGATGTTCCAAAGAAGCAGAACCTAGCCACTGAGATGCTTTAAGTCTAGTCTAAGCTAGCTTTCCAGGCTTCCTGATAGTCAGTGGAAGAGAGAGAGACACAGCAAGAGACCAACAAATTCCATCCCAAGATAACTAAGACAGGTGACATGAATCATCATCTGCAAATATTCGTCCCTGTACCACAATGACAGAGAGTCTAGACGAGCAGTTTCAGTTAGACATGTAACTTCAGGATGGCTGAATTTATACAGGTTGAGTACCACATCGAGGACTGACAGTTTTTGCCTGGTGCCAGTCAACACAGAGACAGGGCCTGGATACACAGGAGAATGAAGTACATGACAAGAAAATCCCTTCTAGGATTACCGTCAATGACAGCTATTAAATGATGGAGGGAACAACAGATTCCAGCATTGCAGGTATTGTCTGGAGGCAGAAGCTGCACTGTTTTAATTTAAATCATGCTTTAAACCACTGTAGTTGAACTGTAGAAGTATCTGTTATTTCAGTTTCTTGCATCCTTACTTTATACTTGTCCCCAGTTGACTAAAAGTAACACAAAATAAGGCAAATTTAAACAGAGCTAAAGCCCACTGCAGTGATTTCACTAAACCAAAATAAAACTACACCTCAGATTAAATCTCTGTAGCTTTCTGCATATATATGATGTATTGGCCAAAGCAATTTCTTTTCATGAAAGGTCCCCACTGTATCCTCTAAGGGTGAAGATACCACTAGCTTTCGGAGATGCTTCTAGCCCAAAACTGAAACCAGTCTCCAGATATACTGAGGATAAGAGTGAGATTTCAAAGCAAAAAAAAAATTTAAAAAAGAAAAAGTGCAAAAAATCCCTGCTCCTAAATGTAACTGTTATTTTTGTTTGTTTGTTTGTTTCTGGGTGGTTTTTTTTTGTGTGGGTTTTTTTTTTTGTTTGTTTTGTTTTGTTTTTAAATAGGAAATTCAGAAATATTTCGTGGGAATCTCATAAACACCATTAGCTGGGAGTTCACAGTGTCAGGATCAAAGCTAATGTGCGGTTCCAGTACACACTGATCTAAGGGAGAGAAGTAACCATGAAACTCACTGCCAGTTCAGACGTGTTTCCAGTCTCTTCACAGCCAGCTCAAATCCTGCAGGGTCCTACATCCACTGGGCTCATTGGAAAAGACCTCTGAACTCACAGATTTCCATGTCAGGTAGTGCACAAAACAAACCCTGACATCCTAGAAAAATTATGCAGATCACAGAAAGGAAAAGGATTTCTTGGGACAACATGTGTGACAGTCCATAAGAGTTTTAGAGCTGACAGCATCAGCTTTTGTCTGAGCAGTAGTTTTCAAGTTCACTTGTGTGCAGTGAAACACATGGCTTGCAGCATAAATTCTGACTACAAACCTGACATCCATAAGCAATTTTTCATACGGTCTGAACACATTCATATGGAGCACAGATCCATTTTGTATCATGACTTATCATTATCCTAGGAAAGTCAGGATAAAGGCAGAATATTGGCTGGATCACAGAAAAAGAGGTTCTTAAATCAGGATTAGATAGCTCACAGGCTGTTCTAACCCAAATGATCAGCAACTGAGACCAAAAGTGCACAACAAAAGCTCCTGCAGAGATAGCAATATCCGTGAAAGGCAAGGGGTTCCAGTTCTTGCCTCCCACTGACTCCAAACTCACAGGAGCTGCTGTTTTACTGGCAGTTGCAATCAGCCTAAATGGCAACGGTGGTACTGACACCAGCAGGATGCTGTGTTCCGCTACTGGTCCCAGTCCTGAAAATGCACCTGATCTTGTCCTTTGGATGGAAACCTGAGAGCACTCAGAAGAAGCCAGACTACACTGAAGCAGGTATATGTGGATAATCAGGAACGGAGCATGCCCCACAGACTTCCTCATGAGCTATGTCTGCCTTAACAGATCAGTGAGTAGGAAGGGCACTTCACTTCAGATGTGAATTCTCCCTGAGTGTATACTTGGCATCTTCAGGTACATACCCCATATAATCAGGGTTATTACATGTCATTTTTGAAATATGGATGTTTGGTTATATATGTTAGACTTCCCTCCTTCCTTGCTCCGTCATTCCCATTCCACAGGCGCCAGAGGAATTTTGTCTATTGACTTTATCAGGGCACCATTTTCACCTCTGTCCTAGTAGGACATTAAAAATACAGTATAACCCAAAAAGAAAACATAGAGGACAAGAGTGGTAGTGACACTAAAACCTACCTATAATATTGAATAGCCAATAACATCCTTTTGACAGAGAGTTTTTTAAGTCACTCTAAAAAATTCTCTAGCACAAGCAAAATAAGACTCTTGGGATATTCAATTATTTCATAGAAAGGTTCCCACAGCTTGTTAAACCTTTCAAAACCACTTCTCAAGGGAATGTACTAAGACCACAAGTTCATTTAATACAGAAGACACTGAACACAAGATAAAAATTTGATCTGGGCTGGATTCATCCCCTGAGTGACCTCAGGCTGAAATCTCTTGCACCCATCATGGCAGCTCCTCTCTCATGCCTTACAATTTACTATTTCTTCCTTGTTTCTCCAATAGAATTCTATCTGAAATGAGAATATTTGAAGTGGAGAAGCAGGAACAGGTTTTCACGATTAAACAGTCGCAGAATGATCTTTCCACCCAATTATGAGAGTTGGGTCTTCAATGCAAAGCCTGCCCATCGTACGAATCCTGTTTTCTTTCTCCTTTCCACACCTCTGTATCCAGTACATAAAACACTAAGACAAGTGTGTGAGCTCCACACATGATGTCAGACATTTTGGAACTTATGCATATAAATCAAAATAAAAATTAAGTGGACGCATTTCAAATGGAAAAAAGTCATTGCTCTCCATATATATTCAAAAGGCATATTTTATTGCTTTAAGCCCTGTAAACTACCAAAAGGGAATGAGCTAGTGGCTGTCACAAAGACTGGAGCTCTGTGTACTGAAATCAATCAGCAAACAGTAGTGGAATGAGTGGAGAGGAGTATTGCCATGGAACAGCCCTTCAAAGTCTTCTCCCCATCAAGACCAGCCTGGGAACATTTTCCTGCCTGGAAGTCACACTACCAAAGTTACAAAAACCCGTAAAGTCAGAACAATGATTTAAATTTTGGCCTTCTGAAGTTAAGAGCCAAACTCCCACTGATTTCAGGAGGACTATATTATATCCAACACATGCTTGAGGTGGGGGGCAGTGGAGTGTATATACATGATGTATTTTGGTTCTTCTAATGAAGCTATTAAATTGTTTGCATAAAAATACGACACGGATATGGCTGTTTCTTCACAGTTTAGCAATCTTTTAACAGATGTGCAGAGCTCCAATACTTGCTTACACTTGGTCTTTGAGTAGTGACTGCTTGACTTCTCAGCTCATTTGCAATTACAACCCTGTTATAAAGCTTTGCCATCACCTTGTAATTACCGAAAAAGGGAAGCTGTGAGATGGCATAAACAAAAGACAAGGGAACAGAACAGTTCAGTAACCGGAGCTGCCACATAAACAACCACCTAGGCCTGAGGGCAGTTCATGTACACTTCAGAGACGAGCTGGGGATGCGCAGAAAAGATCAGGCGTAAAACCAGATTCATAGATCTGGTCAAGAACACAACCGCATACAACAGCAATTTGGCAGTTTATTATTTCTTTGTGCTCAAACTCAAATTTGGATTTTAAAAAAAAAAAAAAGGCTAAAAGAAGTTCTTATCTCCTCAAGTATCCTTGCATGTATACACACATGTATACACAGTCCAGCCCCATATTTCTAAAAATATAGCAAAATCATTGCTCATTCTGCATTTCTTTGTCTCTTGTCATTGCCATGCACATATTTTGAATTACCACTGTGAACAATACTACTAAAGCTAAATCCTGAGAAATTTAGTTTTCAATTAACTATGATAAAGTCTTCATTTACCATTGGACATCATAAAGGTCCCTCATATCAATATATTGAGGGTGTGCACTAGAAGGTAGAAAGGAACTGATGGCTAATCACAAAGTTGCTGATCAGGCCTCCCTTAAAATGTCTATTCTTTTAAGAAACAAACTCAACACACAATTCTGTGGAATAAACTGTTCACTCACAAAGACATGTTCTTGAAAATCCTCTTCCCTTAGAAAATAATTCTTTTAATGAAATGTTTTTCTATCCTTATTTTTCAACAAAGGACATAGAATGAACAACCTTACATATTTATTCAGCTGCCTCTTCAATCTTTAAAGCCTTGTAAAGACTCTGCTCTTCAGCTACCTTGACTGCTGCCTTATTCCCCATCTGTTTACCATTCATTGTACACAGCAGTTCCGCTTGAGTTCCTTAATAAATTACTACTAGATCCCTAATTTTTAGATTATGTCTGTTCTTTTCTGAACTCCCACTCACAGTGTCTACACAAATCGTCTTACCATGTCAAGTCTGCAGAATATAAAAGAATCAGCCAGGTAGACAAGAACCCCTCTTTGTATAAAAGCAGAGCATGCATGAACCTCTGAGGAAGCATGTAAAGAGGCTCTGTCAGATTAGTGTGGTCCCAATGAAACGTTTAGTTACTGTATAAGAATTTAAATTAATAGAATTATGTGTGTTTAAAAAAAATAACAAGGTATCAGGAGAAAAAAACTCCATGCCAGTATGCTCAGATTTACAACAGCTTGTATTCTTGAAGTCTAAGTTGCCAATGAAAGCTGCTCCTGGGACTGGGAGGGGAAGAGACATGTGGCTTGCACTGTTTTTAATATGATTTCCTTGGAGACCTACTGTGTTTTGTTGTCAGAGGCAGGATACTGGGGAGACAGGCACTAGTCTGTCCTAGTGTCGTTACTCTTATTTTTGTGACCATGACATGTCTGGCTCCCAGTTGTCTCCAGATACTGTCCCAAAATGAAATACACAAGACAGAGTAGATGACAAAAATGTACTTGTGGTTCTCCAACACAACCTCACTCCCTGGTTGCCCCTCATGAGACACCCAAAGATGTTAGAAATGAGGTTGCGAGTTGACCCTTCTATTTAACCAGAAAACAGATGTAATACAAGTCATTGTGGGAAAATCCCTGTTGAACCTCCAATGGCACCTTCCATGGGCAATCAGAAGCCAGCAGGGGAATGCAGCAGCTGCAAACACAGTAGGGCTTTTTGTGGTGCAGTCACATATATCCCTAAACATCAAATCAAATCGTAGACCAGAAGAGGCACAAGATAATTTGAAAAACCCTCCTGTCAGCCTGAATACATACCAAGTGCTTCCTTAGTTATCCAGCCCTCCACTGAGCCACAAGCCTTGGTGCACAGACATACATGTCTGCCAAACAGAAGGGTACCTGACTCAGAGACATCACTGAAGTGCCTCAATATTTCAATGCTTCAGGCACCTGCGTGGCCTGGTATCACGTTACTGTTGGCTACAGAGGGAATCATATCACATTATAAATAAAACAGTTACGGTCTGGGGAGCTCAGAGGTGGTTTCAGGAGGCTCAATGCCTATGGCAAAAAAATAACATCCCTTGCTGCTCCCCACTGTTCTCAACCTTTCCTAGTAAAGCTTCAGCTAAAGCTTTTCATCCCAGAAACAGAATTATAAAGCATAGAGATACCATTTCTGCCTCATAAACTCCATAAACAGCAGTTCACTGGAGGCAGCAAGAAGCTAGTGCGGAAACATATTTATGACCAGATCTATCTTTCTTCAACATTCACTTCATCATCATAGGTAGACAAGACAATCGGCAAAACACTGCTTTGGCTTGGCCCAATACAATTGGTTTGTGTATTTCACATATAGCCCCTCTTTCATGAATTCTTCTAAATCTCAGGAGCTTTCATAATTTCACGACCCCTCCTGATCATTATTTTGCTATTAGAGGCCTGACAGATGAAAGAAAAGAGTGCCAGTCATGCCACGCAGTGAAAGGTTTCCTGGGCCCACTAACACACCTCTTCCATAAGGATGATGAAGGTGGCATTGTGTCCCTGCTCTGTGACCAACTTTCCATCAGTAGTGACAATATGCAGTCCTCGAGGTGCTTTTCCAGGGCATTTCTCCATCTTGGCCATGTACTTCTCTCGCAAGCCATCTGTGCAGTTGTTAGACACAATCCTTCGGTACCTAGGGAACAGTAACAAAAGGAGATAAGGCTCAGGCAGTGGGCAGAAAAGTTTATTTGTTTTGGTTTTGTTTTGTTTCTCCATATTAATGCGTATGTTTTTTCAAAGGCTAACTGCCTGCATGATTCCCTCACTGAAAGAAAGAATCAAAGAAATATAACACTTTATTAAATCGGAGAAATACAAACAAATCACAGTCCAACCTTCTCCAGAGATCCTCAGCAGCATCACTGAGAACAGACAGACATTGCTGAGGTGAATTCCTCTGCACTGCAGAGAACTCCCCCAACTCCCCATGCCTGCAGAATTGCATCCTAGCTTTTTAGTTATGCTTTCTATTATATTGTATCTGTCTCTGCTCTGCTAGAGGGCACTTGGAATGATCTGCCAAGAGCTTTGTCCAGTCTACTTCTAAAATGATTAAAGGAATGGGTTTTTTCTCTTGGCTGTTCTTGGAAGAGGTTACCTAACTAGCAAGACGCTTGGCTATTCCCAGTGCAGTTGATGGGGATTAACCCTTTCTAGTAATTTCAAAGTGAAAATACAGGATTGGTTAAGAATACACAGGCCCAAACTATTTTCTTGTTACTCTCTGTCAAGAAGGCTACACGCAGGCAGACTGGCCAAGGCTCCTGTAATTACATCCCATATTTATAGCAACCTTTCAGCTGAAAGGTGGTTTCTGAAGTTAAGTGACTCCAGACTTCCAACAGCCTCACTTTGTTCAGCCACCCGCATCAACCAGCCACAAACAACCCTGTCATAACAACCAAGCACGCAGACCTCGTGACTCAGAAGCAGTCCTGCAAAGTCTTCAGGGCCCACATTGCCTGAGAAGCAACATCACAATTTTGCACCATCCAGGGCAACTACAGTTTCAGAGTAACCCCCCACATTTGCAAAGTGATACTACCATAATAAACCAACACTTGCCATCTGTTCTGGGTAAAACCAAGAGAAACTAACACATGTAGCTTGCCTGAAATCTCAAGGTATTGTGTATACAATGTGAAAACAGTTGAGGGGAAAAAAAAAAAAAAGAGAGAGAGAGAGACTAAAAACTGCTCATTTGAGCAGTTATAAATAGGAGCTGTAAGATAGGAAGAAGTTCAATGAAAAACAATGTGAAATACCTTGAACCTGTCCTTTTAAATGTTCAGCTGTCTCTCAGATAGACCTTCTTGATTCGTGTTTTAATTTTGCAGCAGAGGGGAGCTTCAAGTCTAAGCTCCAGGGATCATACATCACCTGATAACAATACAATACCTACATGTCACTTATGTTAATGTGCTGCTCCCTGTCTCTGAGGAATGAGGCAATGTTCCATACAGATGCTACTGCAAACATTACCTCACGAATAAGACTGGAAAAGAGCCAGGAGGGATGCAGAAAGAAGAACCATCTAGGTTCTCTTGTCTACTGCAAGGTCATCAAAACCAGAGAGATTGCAAGGTTCACTTACCCACTGCTGTTCAAGTAGCTCTGACCAATGCTGCAATCCTTGGACAGAGAGGATGGGCTGAACCAGAAGGCTGGAACACACTGGTTGTTGCTGTGCCTCTCATATCCATAGTCACTATGGACAGAAGAAGTCATGAGTGCATCACGGTACCCATTTACTAGATTTAGGTCAGAGTTTTTGGTGATGTTTTTGTCCCCAAAGAAGGTGTGTGTGGTGGCACTCTGCACAACACCATGCACCGGGCTCACCCAGAGACAAAGTGCTTGATTAGTTTGAGGGGCAGGAACACAATTCACAGAAGGTATGCGATATCTGACATGACCAGAACTACCAGGCTTGCAGCGCACTGAAGGACTTGTGTTTCATTTGGAAACAAAACATAGGCAGAGATTCAGAAAGAAAATGGTATTGTTGATTTCTTTTCCTATTAATCTTGAATAATTTCACTTGTTGAATTCTTTTGGTTTGCTTGCTTTTTGTAGATTTTTCTTTCAGAAAAAAAAAAATTATACTAATTCCAAGATCTGTTGCCACTTTTTCCTAATGAAACAGTTAGGAATATAAATTACTAGAAGCACTTCCTGGATAACTAGCCAAAGTATGTATATTTACAGCTCTTTGACTGAGCTATGACTGCCCTGACAGAAAAATACAGCTGATGTTTGTCCAACAGTGAATTAAAACAATACTGCCAACTTAGTAGTCTAAGAATTACATGACATTCAGTCACATGGGGATGGTAATCCAGGGTATTGATGCTTCCTTGGACCACCAAAGAGTGGAAGCACACACAAGTACATCCAAGATTTCTTTTTACAGCTGCCTTTGCATGCCAATACAACAATAAAGTGACAGGATTAATCCAAAGCTTTCCGTAAGTTTTAATAGGCTCTGGATCAGGTTTCTATGCATAGCTTTTATTGGCAAGCTGGATTGAAGGGGTAAATAAAAAGGGATTCTGGATTTTTGCCTGAAGCAGGTTAAAAAATGCCAACAAACTAAACCTCTGTAGAAATGTAGACACTGCAGAAGCCACTGCCTTGAGAGCTCTCTGTGCCCTTTAGGACACTCTGAGTTTTATCCTTCCCCTATTTGGAGTCTGAACTGCCAACAGAAAGTCTCTAGGAGGAGCTTTGGTGAGACAAAATTGTGCTATGTCCCCAGCGACCCAGGCTGCTACTGCTTCTGTTTTAGAGTGCAAAAATTCTGCAAGCTAAAGGTTTGGAGATTCCCTAATGTTTTTTCTTTCAACATTCAATTTAATCATTCTCAGTGGGTTCGACCTGCACAGTCAAAAAATGCCTGGCAGTGACTTGGTAATTAAAAATATTCAGGAGGAGCCGTACTTTGCCCCAAAGAAGAAAAGAGCTGCATAAATATTTAATAAAATTAAAGACAACATTGCTGTATGCCCTAAAGGTTCTGTGCTTGTTCATTAACTTCTGGTAAATGTATATTAAAACCTCACATGCTGCCCACCTTCCTTCTCATAAGCCCCAGGGTTTGCATAAGTTAAGGAAAAAATCAAGTCCAGCTGCTGTGCTGTCTTTCTTAGCAAAGCTATCTTGACAGAGTAAATAAAGAAGCAGGAGGAGGGAAAAGAAAGATCAGCAAGCATTTTAATAACACTTCTGAGTTCCTTCTGCCATTCCCTCTGTCAGAAAAAAGCCAGAGTTTGCTTTTGGAAATGACTGTGAGGGTTGGCAGGAGTCACCCCTGATCTTGACTCATGAAGATTTGTTGAACTGAGGCCCTGGATCATGGTTTATGCCCTGAAATTCAGAACAGCCTTATATCTAACAGCAGGAAACAGCACAGCAACACAAGTCAGACAGGGGCAGGGGCGCTGTGATCAAATGGGAGGGAGCACATTTGTCCTGTCTGCAGAGCTCTTTAAGGCAGGTGTTATCACACCTAGTAGCACAAGGTGCTCTGGGACCAGAACCAGCCTCCAAATCTATTTACTGGGGAAGCAGAGGAACTGTCTGTTGGGACCTGCTGGTCAATCTGCTCATACCACCCCAGCTGCCCACTCTCCTCCTTTCCCTGACTCTCCATCGGACCTGCTCTGTTCACACACGAGACAGGCCAGTCAGTGCTTCCAAAAACAACTGGCAATTGTGAATGCAGACAGAAAAGGCCAGGAGCTGTCCTCTCAACTGTAGATACCTACAGTGTGGACATATCTCCACAAGATCCCTGCCTCAAGCCTTCTTCTAGTCACTAGAGAGAAAAGGCACTTCTCGCACCTCCCCCTCTCATACTGACATCCAAAAGAAGGCTGATGAATCATATTCTAGAATAAACTGTATTTTGACACTGACTAAACAACTGTCTCATCCTTTAGAAGCCACAAGTCAGAGTAGATGAGACCATCCTTCCTCTCTGAAAATAACTTTTCAGATAATCAAGCTTGGCACCCCATATCCAGCTTTGCTAGTGTTTTTGTCAAACTTCCTTCCAGTCAGCCCTGCAAAATAGCACCAAAACTCACTCTCAAACTGAAGCTGGTTCTTCTGATTCCCCATCACCAGCTATAACAATTTTGCAATTGGAAGCCAGTTAACAATTCTGTTGGTAGCGCAGAGTCTGAAACAAATGCCAGCTTGCTGTCCTCTAACTGCATTTCCTCTGCAGGACTGACAAGGTTAACAGCAATATTCTCTCATGTTAGTGGGAAATTTAAGCAAAAAAGATACTGAACACATGCAAGAAACACATCGATTGATTGAAAATGTGCATGTTGATGAAAATCCTTTTCAAGGTGGAACAGCATGTAAGGCCAATTTAGTTACCACAGTTTTCCACTTACAGCTTAAAAAAGACAAGCTTCGCTGTGAAAATAGAAAACTGGTGAGGCACAAAGCCGAGAAAGAGAAAGAGAGAAAGAGAAAGAGAGAAAGAGAAAGAGAAAAAGAGAAAGAGAAAAAGAGAAAGAGAAAAAGAGAAAGAGAAAAAGAGAAAGAGAGAAAGAGAAAGAGAGAAAGAGAAAGAGAGAAAGAGAAAGAGAGAAAGAGAAAAAGAGAAAGAGAAAAAGAGAAAGAGAAAAAGAGAAAGAGAAAAGGAGAAAGAGAAAAGGAGAAAGAAAAAGAAGTGAATTCATAAGCATCTCTGGAGATTGGTGCTTGGTTCAGCTCAGAGGCATATGCCAACGCCAAGGGCAGATACTGCAGAGCAAGATAGTTTGTTCATCCCTCAAGTTTCCATGATGAGAACAAAGGGGAAAGATCTCCTGAGTCAAGCTAAGGAGTCTCAGATGAAATTTTGGCATTAGGAACAAATTAAACATCCATCCAGACAAGATGAAAATCTCTGCTCTGTATCCCTGAACCACTGTTAGAGCAAAACTAGTCCAATATTCAACAAAATACTTTGGTGTGTATTTTTTATTAACCTTTGTTGCATTTCAGAGTGTCAGTTTCTAAAAAATTGTAAGTCTCAGCTGGCCTTAGTCTAACTAAGTGTGCAGATCTCATGCTTCATACATCTTCAGCAAGGATTCAAATGTAAGTGAAGTTTTCACGAATCACAGCAATACTAAATCAGACACCGATTCTGATAACCTACTATAAAAATGAAAATGTTTTCTCAGCTGATCTGCTTTCAGGGTATTTTGAACTCCATTTAAATTACATTCTGATCATTTAAGCTCAAACATCACAGCTATTGAGTCTTAAATCTTTTAAATACTGCCTATCATTGCTTCGCTGTAGGAATTCCTTGTGCAGAGATCCCAAATGTTATGCATTCTCCCACCTCCTATCCCTGACTGACAAGCAACATCAAGCAGTGATTCATTTTTTTGCCTGTTTTATTTTTAAGCTCCTTTCAAAGTGACCTTAAAGCAGTTTGGAAAATACAGCCCCATTAAGTTAGAACATCAGTATTAATGCAAAACAAGTAGCTACATCTGACAAGGGTGAACTGTACAGTCACGTCACAGAAATCCTTTCAGAAATTTCTCAATAAAACATTGCTCAAAAGCAACAAATAGTTACCAGGAATTCAAAAGAACAGTGACAAAAATGCATATGTTTTGCTAGCTTGCTCCCTAGGCATTCAATGACCTTGGAATTGAGGACAGAGAAACTCCCTCTTTCTCCTGTAAGGGACTTGCTTTGGACCTGAGAAGAGTCCTGGGTGTCTCTCTTCTCAAAATGATGGGGGGGAAAAAAAAAAAAAAAAAAAATCAATCAGTACTTGCAATTTTCTGCTTTTGAATTCTAGGCTTGGATTTCTCATAGAGATTAACAAATCTCTCCCACAGATGAAGGGACACCTCCCTCACACATCAGGTATGGGGATCACATCTGTGCTATATGGTATGATCACAGTCACGAAGCTGCACAAGACCCAGTTTCTCTGCAAGGTTTTCTGTCCAGGCAGTAGCTCAGCCACTGCCAATGCTGCAAATACAATCCCTGTAGAAGTCCCCAGAGCCACATACTCACCACTCAAAGTCCCCTTGACCGCAGACACATGGTTCAGACACCACAGTTTGAGAATAGTCCCGACCTAGGGAACACTGGGCTCCAGGTTTGCGTTTTTTATAGATCTTCCTCTCTCCCATGACACAAGGCTCCCCCTTCAGCAGTCAAGGAACAAAAGAGGAAAGAAAAATCAGGAGCTGTAGCAGCAGCTGGGCCCTAAATGGAGCATTTTGTCAAAAGACACAAAAGGCAATGAAAGCATGCAAATAGCACTGGGAGAGTGTGGAGCTGTCAGTCTAGCTCCCTTTTATGGCTTTGCAAACTCAAAAGCCACTTTGGGAAGACCCATGAATGCAGTGTGTTCAGCACTGAGTTGGATTTCTTGTATATGTCAGACGAAATCTACTATAGGAAAAGGCGCCCAAGCCTGAAACCCAGGGCAAGGACAAAATCTAGATGTGGAATCCAGGAGCCCTGGCTCCTCTCCTCTTTCCATGATAGACCTGACTTTGCTAGAGACCTCCAATAATTTTGATTGTGTGTTGTACTGGGCTTTTTGACCACAAAAGTTTTCAAGAGTACTACTGGGAGTAGTTGATAGAAAAAAAAATATTTGACATTTAGGTGAATTGCTATAAACAGAATTTTCTCTGATGCAGAAATAATTTGTCTGCATAGAAATAAAAAACAAAACAAAACAAACCCCAAATCATCTAATTGAAATATTTTTCTTTCCCACTAAGAGTGATTCCCAAGATGGCTGTCTGGTTACACACATCTTCCCTTTTCTTTCATTTAAATTACTCTCATTTATTCAATTCTATGACTTCAGTCATCTGATCCATCCTTGCCAAATAAATGCTCATTTCTAATTCATGGATTTCATTCAGCAATATCACAGTGCCAATACTTCTGGCTCTCGTTATGCCCTGTAGGGAGTGGGTCATCATACTGGTAGCCAGTAACCCATAAGTAATCTTCAGAGGGTAGTGAGCTCTCTCAGTAGCTTCAGGACTTAAATATATCTAGCATGAAAATAGGCCAAAGTGTATGAAAAGCAAAGCATGTATCCTTGAATAAAATGAAATAATTTGGTCTTCTCTGCTGTCTCTTATTCGAGGGTTCCCCAGAGTTTTACAGATACGTGCAGGATGAATAAATGTTTTTATTTTCATTTTTGAGTAGAAAAAATAGAGGCAAAGTGAAAGAAAATTATTTTCATGAGGCACTGACAGAGCTACAGAGTTCAATGTCTCCTACAATTCAATCACGAGGTGAGGCTTTACGTTGCCCTGAGCACTGAGGGCAAAAAGATCCATCTGGTGCAACGGAACAGCTTCATACAAAGAGAAGTTAACAACTTCCCTGATTTGCCTGGAGAAGACTAGTCCTGTGTTTATTCATGCATATGCTTCAGGGGAACTAAAATATCAACAGGTTAGAACTGTGACTTGATGGATGCAAAAAATCCATGTGCTCTGCTGAAAAGAACAAATACATTCCTACCTGGCAACACAGAGTATGGGAAAAAGAGCCTCCTTCATCCCCTCCCTACACAGCGGGAATACCTGATTATGCAGATGCCAGGTTTGGTAGTCATCTTTGTTACATCTCCGGCTGAAGATAGACTTGTAGTCCACCTTGACCAGCTGCCATTCAGAACGGAGACTGAAGTGCCCAAAGACTCTGAGTATGGGAGAGGAAAAAAGAAAGAATCAGTCAGCCAGTGATATGCTTCCATTAAACAAATAATTCATCATGAAACTCAGCTGCAAAAATCAATGCACAGTCTTGGAGCTTGATGCCAGAAAATGTTATTTAGCCATGAATAACATTTTCCTGTTCCTGTAACATCCTAGGATTATTTAGCCTTTTCCTGACCCTTTGTACAGCCACGCTGGACCATCTTCCATTTCTCTAATACTTAGCACAATGGGCCCTGAGTCCAATACATACAGCTCAGCATCAATCAGAACAATAAATGACCAGACTAGAAATTAATGTGTATAATGTCAAGGAAGGTATTCTGATGAATATATGGGTTTGGTTGTCTCAAAATCAAGCCTTTCTTAGCTGACTCAGTTTCCTTACTGCTGAACTGCTGCGTTGCACAAACTTACTACTTAATGAATTGGAAAAGAAACACCTGAAATAATGTATCTGGAATACAGACTGTAGGCAAGTGACCTGCAAAGACGGCAGCCTCCCTTTCACCTGGTGAATGTTAGAGCCAAAGGGTCAGTACTGAAAAAATAGTGGAAAGACTCAGACTGTAATTTAAAACCAAGGCACAGCTCTGTTACAAATGGTATAATAATAGAGATCATATAAAAAATTGAACAGCACCAGCGGCTTCTGTCCAAACTTGGACCAGAACATCAGCAGCAGATCTAGCTGCTGGACATAGGCCTCTCTAAATGCCATCCCAACTACACAGCCCTCCTTCACCTGCAGGGAAAACGATGTGCTTGCTTAAGTGTCTGGAAGGGAGAGACCCAAGCAACAATGAACACTGATAGCACACACCAAAGTACCATCACCACAAATACTAAGCAAGTCTACATGTTGGAAGCTCATACCTTCACCAAAGAAAGCAAAATTATAGCAAAACCATGGTTTAATTAATAAATATCCAGACAAAAGACTCCAGACAGTCAGAAACACAGCATGAGTGCTGCAGGGTGCTCAGTTTTTTTATCAAGTAACAGCTTCCTATTCCCTTGGCCAGTTGTGATTTTCCCAGCAAGGAGCAGCTTTTCAATCAACTGCAGATGGATTTCCAAAGAGGTGAGTAACAGGGGGAGATTAGGGCAGGGACACGAGTGACTAAATTTTAAAAGCCATGAACAAAACTGCAGCTTCTCATTGGCCGGGGAAACATCTCAGTACAAATAACCAACAAAAAAAACAACAACAATCAAGTTGATTTGTCATTATAACATGCTAACTTCTTGGCTATCTCAAATTAAAGCATAAAAGAACCTAAAAACTTATCTAAAACACAAGTTACAGATTTTTAAAATTTTCTATGTGCTAGAATCCAAATCTTTTCTGACACTCAAGAAGCAGCAAATGTCATTGTATCACCCTTACTGCGAGGTTTAGAGAACAGAGAAAGAATGCTTTTTTTCATTATACCAAATCTTTCACCTTATATTTTTACCTAAGCCACTTAAGAAATTAAAGTTCTTGTTGTTTTAATTATTTCAGACTAAAAAACAATGAGGGAGACACATTATTTACAAATTTCCCTATGAAAGCAAAAGAGAAACAAAAGAGAAAACTTCTATTGAGTTTCCAAGCACTGACTGCAATCCAAATCCCGCTGTGTCCCCTGCGTCCTGCCATTCTTTACTCTAGTTCATCTTAATCACACAGGGTTGTTGGCTGTGCTCTCCCTTCACTCCCCACGCTAATCGTCCTGTAGACTGTAGCCTGCACCAAACGAAATAGAGACCACCCAGGAATCAGTCATGTTCTCCCATTTAAACCTGTCTCAGCTCATGTGTATTGGGAAGAGAAAGGAGACCGGGGTAGATCCAAGAGCCTGGAGTCGTGGGTTTGCTGCAAACACTTTTCTGTATCCAAATTCTGCCTCACAGAGGCAAGGTCCAATAAGCTGACAAGAAGGGGAGAGGATATAATACAAGAACCTGTGACAAATGCATACTCAATTAGAAATGAGTAGGTGGGCAAGGATTTATTAGGTAGGTTGCTGCTGGTTGTTCAAAATAGTTCTTAATGCAGTCCTAATTGTGGGGAACTGGTGATAGGAAATGCCAGCAGACAAAGCTGCAGAAGAAACTGCAATTCCTGTTCCTCAGCACAGAAGGTACATCCTGGACCAAAATCAACCCACGAAAACCCTAGCAATATGGGGTGCCAGGGCACTTGTTGGGAGAAGGAGGGAGAATGGAAGAATGGGAAACAGCACAGAGAGGGGATGTGGAAGGCCTCTGAAACTGTACTCAAGCATCTCCCCTACCCTCTCTCCTGTGGCACTGGGTAAATCCCACCAGCCCTTATGCCACAACTGCTTTCGGCACTTACTCCTACAAGTGCATGTCTGGCCACAGTATTATTGCACAGCTGGGCAGCTCTCCCACGAATCTTGCTTGTCCTGGATGTGGTTCGTGACTGAAATATCATTCCTGCAAAGCAGCAACTCACTAAGCAGAAAACATTTAGCGGCTTTATATCAGTTCAGGATTTGACCTGGGGGTTTATTACACAGAAAACATAGCAAGAGGAGGGGAGAACATAATCAAACAAATACTTGCCTAAACCCAAAAGATAACAAGGCTGGAGAAATCCAACACCTTGGCAGCCAATACATGTCAGGGAAAATGTTGTTGCTCATTGACCCTTAGCTAACTGTCCAGCAAGGGAGCAAAAGGCTTCTTTATGCTTTACAAAAACCACCAGAATCACTTGCTTTTAAAATCTATTAAAAAAAGTTAAAAGAACCATCTACCATTGAAATTCTTCCATGATAATAACAATTAACAGAAAAAAATAAGGTTTCCTAAGTGGAATGCAATATATTAGCATTCCAAAAGCACAGAGCATTAGCTAGTCTTTAATTAAATGATTTGAAAGAAGATCTTTGTATATAATTGCTATAATTTAGATGGAAACAATACTACAGTAAATGTAATTAGAGGAGTGTGAATGGAGAGGGATGTTTTCTTCTGTGCTGCAGAGATGGTTCTAGGTCACCTAATTTCTGAAATAGTAACTTTTCCCCCCTTTTGCTAATAAAAAGCTTCTTAAGCCTGATCAACCACTGCGGTGCAGCCTTCAGAGATAAGAGCTGCTCATATGCAGAGCAGCTAGCAAGCAACTGCCCACTGCGAGCACTGCTCACCAATAATAAATGCAACTCAGACACCTACAGCACTTCTGATTGACCCGCCAACATGATGAAGGTTGAATAACATTACATTTCAAGATGACTCTGTTGCGCCTTTGTAACTTCTATGACAGTAAGCAAATATAAGGAATGGAAAAGAGTGCTATGTTATCTGTGGGGCTCCACTGGCATCTCAAACAGCTTTCCTTGGGAAGTGATGAAAACCCTCATCTTTTGTGCAATCAAAAACAGGCTAAACAAACCATCGCAAGGAATAAAACCTGACTGAGCAAAATCAGGTATTGCAGCCGAACTCTGCTTTCATCAGTTTTGTGAACTACATCACTGGATATTTTTCCATAGTGACTAAGGTGCGTGCACATGACCTCTCCCCACCATACCTGTTTTGGGGTGGCCAGGCCCAACAGAGAGGGTTGGGCAGACAGCAAAGAGTTGCAACATCTTAAAACTGCTAGTGTTCAGCTATCAATATGCGCTTAGCATTAAGTGCTCCAGTACGTACACTTAGATTTCTGTATCCAGTGTGTCTGGACAAAATATGTTCCAAGAAAAGAGATGGAAAAAAGGATCGGTGGGAGTTTATTTTTCCCTGCTCAACTGGTGAGTTCTCACATTGCTTTGAAGATATTTTCTCATTTGTCCTATCTGATTCCCATGTGCCTTTGTTTCACATTTACTTTGTCTGCTCACTAAATTAGGGAGATGGATTTTTAAACTAAATATAGCTAAACTATCAGGACGATACAGGGGAAAAGGGGACATAAAATACTATGAATTTTGCCTCAATAACTTTGTCTACCATGGTCTAACTGAAAGCTCCAAATCGCTTGTTGCAAGGATAGAAGACAAAAGAAGAGTTGGGTTTTCAAGGTCCAACTCTGGGAAGCCAATACAAAAGCTACGTTTTGATTCCTTCCATCTAAGCAATCTGATCTGGAAGTCCTTGAGAAGCAATAAGTACAAGAACCCAGATGGCATTTAGACAGAGTCAGTTTTCTGACTAAGCTCAATTTAACAAAGGTTCTCCAACATAAGCCATGGAATGGTAATTTACAGGCTTTAGACAGGATAATTTTTTCTTCTGTCCCTCAAAGTAAGCAGTTAAAACCCCACATAAAATCTTAGCTAATAGGACAGCATTTTCTCAACTGGCTCTATGTATAACTCGCAGTGAAACCATTGCTAGGAAACCAGAAAATGCTTCCCAATCCCTTCTTTGGAGAAACAAGGCAACACTTTTATTGCCAGGGCTGGATGCCATCAATTTGCAGAAAAAATATTAGGAACCTGGAAAAGAATTCTGAAATGCTTACAGATTCATGATGGAGTCATTTTGGAAAAGGTCATTGGTAATGCTCCTCTAATTATATCTATCATTTTTTTTTTTAAAATACACAATAACTTACAAATGTGGTATATACTAAGTGGATAACCTTGTACAGAAACTCTTTAAAAGACCTTTTACATTTATACAGTGTTCTCTTGCCAAATTGCATTGCTTTTGCTTTATCATTCCTTGCATTATTGATAGTTGTACTTTTTACACAATTCAATTGCACTCATTCCTGACAGGCCAACAGAATGAATTTGGGTCACAAAATAACAACTCATCAACCTCTGGTCCATAGATTCAATCTCTGTCCCTGCCTAGAGTATGAGAAATAGATCTTCTGGAGTAATAGCTCCTGTATTGCTCACAGGAAAGGCATCAGCTGTATCCATCCGGATCTATCCCTGTTGGCTGTTTCGGACGAGCTGTCCAAGCACAGAAATGGAAATGTCTTCTCATGCCTAAATCAAGATCCCTTCTATAATTTCTGAAGTAAACTGGCAGGACATTGTAAGAAGCAAGCATGCATTGAAGCTGCCTGTACTTGGCTGGTCTGAATATAGATGGAGGACTTTCATCTTCGCTAGTCAGCCTAGCTCCTTTGGGTGTAACAGGCAATAATGGTCCAAGTCTCTGGTAAGGCCTCCTGTCCTCAGCTGTGCCCATCAGTAAGACGGATGACTGAAGATACAAAGAAAGTAAGCAGCTGATAAGGTCATCTTCACTACACAGAACATCAAATACACCCTTCCTTTCTGAAGCATTTTTCCATCACTGGACACCAACAATGTGAGACAGAGGAAAAGGTAACTAATTTTTCTTCTCACAAAGTTCTCCAGGGGCCTCTGAAGTCAATAGTAAAATCAGTAAATGCTTTAGCTGACCTGAATCTGCACTTTTGTTTTGGGAATGTAGAGAGGGAGAAAGTGAAGAAAGATTGCCCTCTGATTTCAGTTAAAATCCTTCTTTGTTTACATCTGCGCCTCTAACAGGTAGTGCCAGAAGTATTGATTTAACAGGCAGACCCAAGAAGTGCTATGAAGCACAATCTGGAAGAACAATCTTCTTGCAGGGAAACAAGCGTGTTGTTTTTGTTTTTTTTTCCTAGTGTCCTGGAAGGGGATGAAGTTATCTCACCAAAAGCAGGCGGAGCCTCAGATCTGGGCAATCACAGCTGCAGGAACACTGAGTGGTTAATCTACCACAACTGAAGGTGCTCACTCTCTCTTTGATGTCCAGCAAACGGAAGCATGTGGTGCTACTGCTGCAATTTTAAGAGCTAACCAAAATCCAAGGCCAACCTCCCTTCCCAGCAAGTATCACCAATGTGGTTTCATGAGCAGGGCTTGATCAATTCCACCTTCAATGTACGACATAACACAGACTGGAGACTTCCTCTCTACAAGCATCTAGGACAGGTATCCGACGGGTTGACGCTGAGTCACCCAGGGTAGGTCCATGCAGCGTCAGCTTGGACCCATCAGTGCAAAAGTCAAGGATCATTGCTATTCAAATTTGGCTTGTCTGCTCTCATGAAATCGAAAGACATTTAACTTCTGAGCATGATGCATAGATGTGGACCTTAGCAGTTGCCAGGTAAAGGCTGCATTTCCATTCTTGTGGCTCTTAGCAAGTCTGGAGGATAAAGCTCTTCTGCAAGACCTATTCTGACACTTATGCAACTAGCACTGAGATGGAGCTAAGAAGCCTAGTCAGATCTCAGTGGGAGCTTGCTACTGGTTACTGTACTTTATACCCCAGTGCCCCATGCTCCAGGAGAACTGATTAGTTCCAGCATCAACATGGTATTAATACATTAACACAAACCAGTTACTACCAGTTCCTCTGATCCAGAATGCTGGGTAACATAGACCACACGGAGAGGCGTGTCTTCTCAAAGAAATGAGAAAATGAAAGAGCCAAGATACAACCAAATATGTTGGGTCTAGCTGAGAATCAACTGTGTCCCTGTACAAAGTTCTCTCACTTCTATAATTGCTTTGGTTTGTTTTGGATTTTTCTCCCCACTAGCTAGGCTACCCCAGTCCTGTATTATCTGGGAAACTGGTGTACCTGTGCTAGAGATCGTGGCTTAGCACACACACTTACAGAAGGACGTGGTAAATAAATGTACCATCACTTGTTGACATTTATAGCTTTTGAGACAATAAAAGAAAAGGCTGAC
>WHYT01017504.1:1508319-1559890 GCA_009806455.1 Tetrax tetrax
ATTGCAAAAAAAAAAAAAAAAAAAAAAGCCTGTTATGAAATCTGGATTTGAAGTCACCCGTGTGTAAGAAAACAACAGTACAGCAGGATTAGCTCCTACGTGCAGGCTGAGCTGTTAGGGCCAAAAACATATAAGCAGCAATGGAACAGTTGCAAATTGTGCTAGCAGGGTTAGGTTTTATGAATGGGAAGTGAGAGATGAGCTATTTCCCCATGGGTCAAACATAAATCATGACTTTAGAGAAAACCAAATGGGCTGTGTAACCTCCTCATTGTGTTTTATTAGGGTTTAGATAGAATTAGCATTAAAGGAGGTCACCAGTTATATGGAAATTGGATGGAAAGGGACTGAGACAAGGAAGCAGAACCTAATTGAAAGAGACACAGATCAGCAATTAGGGAGAGTGGAAGAGAGACAGTGAGAGTTACAGTCTCATGACTGGCAAGATGATGCAGGGAGCAAGAGACTGGAAACAAAGGAAATGTAAAAGATGAAAGATGACATTGGAAAGGCAGGCAATTGCCAACAAAAAAACACTGTCTAATTTTTTTCCTAAACAATAAATATGGTCTTTAAGAACCACTTTGGAGCTTTTAATTCAGTTGCTTTTGGCTGACCTGTTAACTAGGAACAGTAGCCTGAGGGCAACTGAGTGATGATTCAGGGCTGCTGTACTTTTGTCTGTGAACAGAAAGAGAGTAAGAAAAATGGCATTTTTTTTCTAGAAAGAGGAAATGCATTTTCTCCCAAATAAAAGACACCATCCATCTGGGTTTGGATTTTCAGCTGGTGCAGATTAGTGTGACTCCCATAGATCATCTCAGATATAAGGCCTTGTACTACTGCTACTATTCAGAGGGAAAGTGAAACTACCAAGAATATACCAACAGCAGACAGCAGCTTACACGATGACAAATTCATTCAAAATCTTGGTCTGTATTGTGTTTCTCAAAAGGACAGGTCATATGAGAATTTCACAGAATTTCTCATGCAGATGAAGTCTGAAGGAAGTGGTTTATTTCCATCTCCGAGTGAAACTGAATGCCATGACACAGAGATTTTCCATAGAAAATAAATTAAAAGCGTTGGCCAGATTCACTGACTAGCAAACCATATTGAACTGATCGTAGAAGGATGCATGACTGCCAAATTCCAGGTCAGAAGGGATGGATGGGACAGGGGAAGAATTTCTGTGAATACAGAGGAAAAAAAAATCTTGCAATAAAAAACCTGCAGTACAATCATGGCAGATCCTTTTCCCTCAGCTTTGGAAAACAGTCCTGGGATTATTCAACAGCTCAATGAGCACTTCCTTTAAAGTGTCAGCAGAAGAGGAAAACCACTGCAAATGACATGGTACACCATGATCTTTTAGTCAGCAAGTAATGCCAACTGCAATTAGTAAGTAATCTGCAGAACATATAATTTTGAAGCAGCCCTACAGCTTGGGCTTGATTTCTCCATTAGCTGCACAAATAATGCACAAGGCAATGGGTGAGACAGGGTTTTTTTTGTTTTGGGGGTTTTTTTTTGTTTTTTTTTGGTTTTTTTTTTTTACATACGAAGTGCTATCAAAATAAGAAGTACTGAATGACTACTGAATGACAAAACAAACCTTTTGAAATCTGGTCTCTAAAAAAATTATTGCAAATGTTCCCAAACCACTTTACATGACAATTGCTTCAAAAGAAATCCCAGTAACATGAAAGGGAGTGTGAGACACCTAGGAAGGGGGATGGGAAAGCACGTTAATTTTTAATGCTGTTTTTTAGAAGTGTTCTCTCTCTTCTTCGAAGCACTTGTGAAAGACAACCATTTTCTGACAGCTTTGAAACCTGAAGATGCTGCCTCCCTCTTCCAGGAAAGATACTGGGAGGCATCAGCAGTTTGAGTGTTTCCTCCACTAATGGGTCTGCAGTCCCAACAGAGGCAGGTGCTGCCCCTATGCCACAGCATATTCCATCATTTCAATCTTTCATTCTACAAAACAGTGCATTTCCAACCAGAGATGTCCAAGACAAACGTGGAAATCATTGCTCAAAACATGTAAGCTCCGAACACATGTGACAGGGACAGTTTGTGGTGAAGCAGGGTGACAAGCTTTGCCTGGCACAGGGTATCGGAGAGAAGGTGGCTCAGAAAAGTGGATGAGATCTGTACCTGGCTGGGCAACAGCATGAGGAGGTGGCTGACCAGTTACGGTGGGGGAATTTTCACAGGTTTGGGTCAAAGGGATCGTGAAACAAGGAAACTATGTACAATTATTATTATTATTATTATTATTATACCATAATTCACTGCAGCCCAAGGATTAAAAATCTGTTAGAGTGAACTCCGCAGCCAACACAGTGCTGAGCCTTCCCAGTTCCCAGAAAAGATGGTGCGCCGTACCACCCTCTGCCCCATGCAGGATCAGGGCCAGGCTGAGTTGAAAAGGTGCTGAAACCACACAGTTTTCTTAGTCGCTCGAGTGCTAGTGGGATCAGGGCACCAAAATGAGCCCTGTTAGAGTCCATGTTAGAATATGGCTTGCTCTAACAGAAAGGTGAAAGTCTCTGTGCACTCCACACCAGCCCTGAGTGCTTTGTACAGCCCAGCTCAGCTGCTAGCAGGACAGCACAGGACCTATAACCCACCTGTCCTTACTCAAGAGTGCAAGAAACAAAGCACATTAGCCTCTAGATGAGAATATCTGAATTGTATCGTCACGAGACAACCCTTGTCCTTTTACTTAGGAAAAAGAAGTCATGTATCAGGCTGCTGCTCATTCTGGCTCCTTCTGTAAGGGATTTTTTTTATCACTTCAGTGAATAAAAGCCTCCAGTCAGCACACCTTTTTCTAGTCCTCCTCCCTGCACATGCTTACCTTTCATTCATCTTATCTGAGCATTACAGATACGATTCAGCATCTCCTTCCCCCTAAGGACTGGGAAAAGTCTGCACAGTGGGCTACTCATCTGGGACTCACACAACCTGATTTAATGCCAGGCTCATCCCATGACAGCCTGTTGAGTGACTGACCATAGGCACGTCTCTTGTTCTGCCTCAATTTCCTTGCCTGTGGAATACAACCAATGACGCTGCTTTCCTTAGCATAATATTTGATCTACTGTTCATAAATGGTATGTGACTCCAGTGAGAGCGATCTTCTCCCCGGAAGCTGAAGACAGACAATACAGGCCACAGAGCCCAATGCCTTCTCCATACATTAAGGCTTCTGCCAGGAATCTTCTGAGTACACGGCACAACTGCTGGGAACTGATCTCAGGTCACAGACATCCTCTTCCTAAGGTCAAATAAATCACACAATGTTGTCTGAGAAAGATTACTCTAAGCAGATTTTGTCTATTCAGGTGCCACAGAAAGACCTCAGCTCACGCTGCAAGTATCAGCAGCACAATCAATATTGTGCCTCTGTGGGCTGTTTAGGTGAATTCATGCAGCAATCCAAAGGCTAGAGTAGTTGTCTGGTAGGGCGGGAGATGGGAGGAGGAAGTGACACTGATTAATCTGTGATCATTAATAATGTTTTTATCTCTTGCAAATGAAGATGATATGGCTAATCAACTGTCTTACTCCAGGGTATAAACTGATCATCTGCTGGGATAAAATGGGAATTCCTGTAGCACGCATTTTCTTGTCCATTGTAAAGTCACTTGATGGCATTAGCAGATTGATCATTTTCTTGCAAAGTCCCGGCTATTCATTACTTCAAGAAGGTTTTTAAATTAGATCAGATGATACAGGAATGCAGCTCACTATAGCAAATGCCAATATCCTCTCAATCATTTTGGTTTCTTAAGTTAATAATCATATTAATTTTTGTTCTCAGATCAAGTTCTAAATTCTACTTTTCTTTGCATGTGGAGTCATTATTTCCATGTATTCATTTTAATTTAATGGATCTTATTCTGAAGAGTCCTTATGTAGGTTTACACACTGCAGTTTGCACAGCCCCACGAGTGAGGACAGTGCAATGAACTCACAAGGACACATCAGAGCCTGGCAGTAAAATCCTTAGCCAATAATAAAGCCAGTCACACCAGAAAGATGTAGCAATAAAAATAAAGAGAAAGGAAAATTGAAATGTGAGACAACCACACTGGGGACAACAGTTAAAACCTACCAGTCCTTCCTATGTATCTAATGGTATCTATGCAAGTTGGATAAACCAAGTTTTGAAAGCTGCCTTCCAATCTCTCAAAAACCCAACAGCTTTGGTAGGCCTGACAGTAGGCATAGGCTATAGGTCAGCAATGGTTCCCAAGAGAAGTGAAGATACATAGAGTTCAGAATCCTGCACCACAACAGCCTGCATACACGGTCCCTTTTGTTTTCTGCACTGGATGTTGCAAGTTGGATTCAGCTTTCCACAGACCTTTGGTGAAACCTTTCCTTCAGATTCTCTCTTCACTGAAACCTCTGTTGAGCTCAGCAGCAGCAGCAGAAGTTGCAGGAAAAAAAATGTGTCTCTTTTTTTCAGACAGCTTCTTTCTCTTTTTCTCAAGCTGAGCAAAGTGAAAAGAGACCAGATTGATGGCATGGGAGTTTGAAGGCCTCTGCTGGGCCACAGGAATTGAGGAGCCCTGCATCTGTGTCTTTTCTTTATGTATGCTGGACAAGAACCTCAATTCCTTCTAGGAAGAACTATCTCTGTCTGTTTCTGCCATCCACTCACCTCTTCTCTTGTTTGCTGAAGTCGCTAGCAGGGGTGCCAGCTGCAGAGGGCAAAGGCTGGCCCAGCAGGAAGAAGGTCAGCTCCTTTCACCACATCCCAACAAAGGCACTGTTTTCTATCATCTCTCTGGTTTTGCCTTGCTTTCCTCAGCACAACCACTCAGAGGTGGCAGATCCGCAGCTCGCTACCCTTAAGCAAAGGGGCAAAATCTTTCAAGGACATCATGTCAGCTTGTAATTTTCTTTCCTGTATCAGCTTTTAATGTGATAGCAAAACTTGAGCAAAAGGCAGTGAATGTTGCCTTGCTTAAAGAGGAAAGATGATAATCACCTTATCAGAAAGTGACAGGAAAATGACTCTTGGCTCCCATGTAATTTTGAACTCGGTGGGAGCTTGGACCCGGGAGCTGTTGTCCCTCACTCATACACAATCTGCTGAATCTCTGCTGAGTACTAATCAGAATCTGTCCATGTTCCCTTCATACCTGTACCTACTTTGCTGATGTCTTCCACAAATCAGTCAGCTCTTCAGAATAAGAGTAAACTCATGGAACTCCTGGCTACATAATAATGTGACTGCTAAATTTTTAAATGGGTTTAGAGGAAAAAAAATACCTCAAAAAATAGAAAAAAAAATTATGAATGCCTTGGAAATACAAAGAATACTATATTTGGCCAAGAACATCTAGCATCCTCTACTTGCCACTGTTGGAGCATGGAACTGAGCTAGAGGGACCTCTGGTTTGACTCAGTATGGCCTGTGGTCTTAAGGCTCTCTTTCTCACCTCAAACCTCTCCTGGTATCCATCTCACCTTTTCCAACATTTCTTAATTACATATTCCTTCTGCCCCACTCTTATCCCACTCAGTGATGGAATGTGAGTAATTTTATGGGTCTCCAAAAAAAACCCAAAACAAAACAAAAAAACTAGCTCCCTCTTCATCTCTGGTAAAGCTGCATGGTCATGTAAATGAGAAAGTGTTAAAAACGGCCAGGGCTCATAACCTATTCATTTACAACCAGGAACATTTTCTAACACACACAATAGCCAAGGGCAGCAGTTATAGCAATGTTGTCAGCCCAGCTTGTTTTAAATCCTCTCACTGAAAATGTTAATGCTCTATGATGCATACACAGATATATATGGATCATTAAGTATACATACATAGAAACACATATATTTATATACATTCACGTGGGTGTGTCTACATAAATATGTATTTATCAGCACAAACTTAGTGATCCCTATCTATAAATGAGTGTCTTCACACACACACATACACATATAATGAGTCTACTAAAATGACAGCAAAGCTCTGGGGGGCTGTGAAGCAAAAGGTTATTTCTCTTCATGTAGGTTCAGAGACTTTCTTAGCACAGGAGGTGAAGTGGCAGGGGTAATAATAATGAGTCATAGCTGGAACAACATAAAGTCCTTCTCTGGACCCACAAAAACATCTTGTCTCTGATTTGAATGGTACAGACCAGCAACTCTCTCAAGCAAATACTGCTTCTGTTTGGATATATCACAGTTGACTAAAAGGGGAATACAATCTGATTCTTTTCCCCTGGTGGACAACGTCAGGCAAGTAACATGCTGTGCCTATGGTCTGTCAACACAGAAACGTTAGATCTGATACATTAGAATGTGAAATCGTTAAGATATACTAGTTGCCAGTGAGGGCTACAGGAAAGAAAGGAGAAAATTTTAGATTTCAGAAAGGCTAGTGCTTTATGGACACTCGTTGGGTCACCTCAGAACGTGCCTAACCCATTGCCCTTACACATTTGAGTTATTTTCCCAGAGGACCCTTTGTTTTCTACAGCTGCTTTCCTCACTCCTGCACCAAACACTGAAATGTGCTTTGGTACACACCTCTCAAAGTGCTGTGACACTATGGGAGCTGAATTGACCTTCTTGTCAGATCAAAAGAGGGTCAAAACAGCAGTGAAAGGAACTGCAGAAGTGGATGATCAACTAGGAATGGAGGAAGGAAGAGCAGATTCACCTTGGTTAGGCAGTAGTTCCAAGTTAGACCAGCTCACACAGACTCGTGGTATTTCCCTGGGTGTCACAAAACTACATTCTTAGCAGAGCCCACTCAGCTACACTTGTAAGAAAAAAAAAAAAAAAATAATTCTTGTAGCCTTTAGCCACATGAAATAAAATCATAATCAGGTTGGAACAGACCTCTGCAAGACATCTTTTGCCCAATTCCCCTCTAAAAGTAGCTCCCAATTCAAAATACACTAAGGTATTCCGAATCATATAATGCCCCTACATGCAAATCTGCAGATTTTACCGTATTAGTAAGTTCTTTAAGACTGTCTTAGGACATGTACACACAGCACAAAGCACAGAAGGTCCAAAAGGCCTAGGATGATTGTACAATACAGACAGGTACTGCAACTGCTCACATAACAGCCATGAAGTGCTATGAAATTCTGTGCTGAAACTGTTGCTGCGTCCTACAGCCCAGAGAGCCCCTCACAGGATATGCCACAAAATGAAGGTTGGGAATAATAGTCATTTTACTGATATACTGATTTTAATAAGATAGTATGACAATATGATAATATTGTTAATAATGCAATATGTTAATAACAGTTGTAATATAATGACTATTTAATACACATTCCCCTCAGAATATTATTTTTTGGAAGTAGTTGAACATAGACCACTGATGCAAATCAATGGAAGAAATGTTCCCTAACAGGAATCAGATGAGACCACTAGATGAAATATTTTGCATTTTCCAGGATGAAAGACAAATCTTTAAAAGCCACTAATCTACCCAGTTCGGAAGTACATCAATATGAGCATAGTCTTGGTTTCTCTGTCTCAGCCTTGCTTCTACTCCAAGAGCTCCCACTGATCCCATTGCCAGCTGGGGGATGCTAATCCCAAACCATTGTGCTCCTCTCATCAGTTTCTTGAAATAATTTAGATTTCTACTTGCAAACACAAATTTCATGTACCTTCAACCAGTGTGTTATCTTGGTTCAGAGGACTGCCAGTAGCAATAGAAAAGCATTGATTTCTCCTCAGCTAAAGCTTCCACAAGCTCAGCATGATCCTACACTGCCCTTCTAAGATGAGTTCACTAAAATTCTCATTGTGAGAAATATCTAAGAGACTTGCATAGAAAGAGTTTGCATATGGGCTTTATAAATAGGCTCTTTCCTCCTCACTTCCTTTAATGCTGTGAATAGGAATTCCTCTAAACATTTATGGCAAGTATCACATGAAATTTCTTTGTATGGCTTTTACAGACTATTAAGAATAGTTTTAAAAATTGCTAATGATGACAGCAATAATAAAAACAAAACCAATAACAATAGCAATAATATTAACAATACGTCTGCAAAGATCTCAAAATAAAAAGTCAGCTCTCAACAAAGCTGCTACACAAAATTCAGAAAGATAACTCACTTCCTACATTCTCCATTAGAAGACTAAGGAGATATAAGTAACATTTTAAATTTGAGGTTTTTGTATCTTTCATCTCAAAAAAAAACCCTGCATTGATTTATACAGTAAATGGGCTAAATCCACAGCTAGTTGAAACTGATTAGCTCCATTGATTTCAGTGAAGGTGCTGATGTGCAGATTTATTTGAGCTCAGATCTGTCTCTCTGCGTGTGTGCGTGGTTGGAAAGCGACACACATTGCGCCTTGCACAAAGAATTTCACAGAAAAACACCATATTAACCAACACAGAAAGTGATACATTATGGCTACATTTGAAGAAAAATGTGTAGAATGAACAGAACGCAGGCTCTAATCTTTAGCTGGGAGTTGGCATATATTTCCCCCACAGGATGCTCACAGCAGTCTTATGAAAAAGCTCACAGGTATATCATATGCTCTTGTGTTTTGCTCTTTGTAAAAACAAGGGGAATATTTGCAGACAGCAAGGCAGCAGATGCAGAGATATATTCTTCTACACAAACAAGTACTCCAGTTTTATGAAGAAAAAGCCAAAGTCAATGCATGGTTTTGGAGCAAAGGAACAACTAGCAACTCTACCAGAATCGATATCACCTCTACTTTGATAAAATCTCAACAGTTGTCTGTGACACAGACATGGAGGCTGCCTTGTTATGCCCCAGCACTGTCTGGGAAACAAACTTAAGAGGGTCACTCCTATGTTTTATAAGCATAAAGGATAATCATAACTTAGCCCGGTCTTCCTAGGACACTTTAGCATAGGAAATACAGATGAGCTATGCAGGAGTTGGCTACATATTCCCGATCCTCACAAGCCTACAGCACCAACACACTTCTGTCATGGCATAGGTGGCAAAGAAGCCAGCTCAACTGACTTGGTCAGAAGACGACTCTCCTCTAGCCCCTTTCTTGCAGATAAGGTGAGCTCAACTGCGAAGTACAGACAGCTCCTCACCACACAGTCTTGTGTTTGTGTAAGGCTGATGTAGGTCTGGTTTTTGAAAGGCATACCAACACAAATCATGGCACCCAGTTGGAATAAATTGAAATCAGTAGCAGTAATGCCCAAGACACACAACTGTTATCTGAGCCAAGCTTCCTCAGAAACTAATGACAAGCATACCCAGCAGTCTCCTCTCAGTCTGTCACTACTTGTGACACCAGCAATGTGATCCACCTACACATTTCTGCCACATAAGTAGGCAGATGGACTGAAGCCTAGAAGAAAATATACAGGGCCTGAATCTCTTTTCTCTTACAAGTAGTAAAAATACACGAGAACTTCAGGTGCAGAAAGCAGGAAAAGCAACCTGACTGCAAGGTGAAATTTACAGTGTATCTCCTGCCCCCGAGTTGGAGTGCTGCAAAAGTGTGATGTAATTAACCAAACGCACTCCTCCACGTCACTGCAGATATGCTTTGCAGGCATGTCTCTGTCCAAGGCATCTTAGTTCTCTTGCTTTCTGATCCTTTTCAGAAAGCTGGTCCAGCCAACTCAGAGAAAATACAGGTAAGAAGGCATCTCTGCAAGCAACGAAGGCAGTGCATCTAGTCCTTGCTTTGTTCAGAATCCCAGACCAAAGTGCTCTGATCAGCTTTGTGCAAGAGGTCAGATGACTCTTTGAAGATGCCTTTGAACTTAAAAAATTCCCTCTCTCCCTTAGTTGTTAAACTCAGATCCTGGCCTGTTCTTGGGCCAACATTACTCCACCAATTCAACCAGCTTTACCAGAAAGGTCCAAGCACCCTCAGTGCCAACCCAGGCTCCTCCTTCCATGGTATGGATGAATCATAGCATGCCACACCCCAGACCAGGAACGTTATTCTGAGCTCAGCTCTGCACATGCACACTGAGAACACCTTTAGCTTGAGCTAAAACCAGATACACAGCCCACAATGCAGATAGCAAGCAATGATGTTTGGGGATATTCATACCTAGAAGCAATCTCAAAAGACAGTCAAGCTGCACAACTGGAGCAAGCACAGAACTGACATTAGGTGCAACCATGCAGATCTCTGGCCTCTGAAGAGCACTGCAGTCCCTGGGCCATCAGAGCCAAGGAACACAATCTCAATAGTATTCATGAGAAGGGACCTCTGGATGTCAACAGTCCAAGCTCTTACTCCAAGACAGACTGTCGCTCACTATAGATCAGGGCAGATGTGCTTTCAGGCCAAGGCTTGAAAACTTCAAGGGATGATGATAACACAACTTCTCTGTAATCTGACCAGGGCTACACCACTCCCCAGAGAAGCAGATTACCTACGGTCCTACCTGAACTCCCAAGCTACAGCTTGGGACCATCTCTTCTTGCTATAGTCCCTGCCACTACTGGGAAGATCTTGGCTCTGTCATCTGTTTTCCACACTCCATCTGGGTCTGTGACCATCAGCAAAAAACACAAAACAGCACCATGCCTTCATGCAACACTACATGCGTAGCTACACAATGATGTACTGCACACTATGGGGCTCACCATGCACTTGGGGATCTCCATGCACCCCTTCTGGCATCACATTTTAAGAAAGTTAAGAGCTGCTATACTTACGTCATTATCTGGGTCTCTATGCCAGGGTCTACAAGGGATCCATCCACAAAAAGTGGTGTTGATGTGAAACTGTATTTACTCCAGGATCTTCCCTCATCAAAACTCACCCTGGGATAGAAGCAGACAAGATTTATACACATAAGAAGACTTACTCTAGAGCAACTGCAGCAATTAAATGTTGGCTAAGGACTGCAAGCTCCAGCAGCTAGATTTATAGACAAGCAACAATCTTTGCCACTTCCCGGCCCACTAATTCATGCTCTTGTTGTACTTTGAAAGATCAAAGCCTTAGAAAATATAAGCACTGGCAATAAGGGCATGGATGTACTTGATCCAGCTGTACATCAGACCTCAAGGGATCAAGGAGCATTGCCAAGTCATGTTTCTGGATCTGCAATAGCACGTCGATGAGGCGTCACTCAGAGCATAAGCAGCCTTGGCCTGAATGCATGAAAATTGCTGTTAACACCACGGGACATTTTGACCCATGCACATATCAATGCCATATGGCACTAGCTACAATCTCTCTAGCCCTATTAATACTTCTTCACATGCCATCTAAGAGGTGGTGTCCGTTTTACAGAGAGGTGGAGGAAGGAGGCCAAACTGAGCCACAGCCAGTGGTTATTCTGGCTGCTCTTTGCTTGTAACAGCTGTAAAGTGAAAAGTTGTGTGTTGGGTGCTCTTTGCTTGTCACAGCAGTAAAGTGAAGCTGTGTGCTGGATGCTCTTTGCTTGTCACAACTGTAAAGCGAAGTTGTGTGCTGGTTAAATTTAAGTTTTCCCCTTCTTAGAGTGCTCACACTGTCAGTGACAAGCCAGGATAATTCAGTGGCTTTTGATCATCTGTCCCTACTCACAACTGCCAAGTGCCTTACTTTCTGTTTTAATCGAAGAGCACGTGCATCCTCACCCAGCGGACAGGGCCTTGGCTGAATTAGAGTGAGTAGAACAGGCTTTTAGATCAGCAGGAGGGTCAGCAAACCCTGCTCTCAGCTACGCCCTGGCAATCTCTCTATCTCTGACAACTGCAAAGGAGTAAGTGAATGACCAGTCTAACTGACCACACCAGGAAATAGACTTGGTCAGGATTCTGGTGGCATCTTAGAGCCCCTTTCCCTCACGGCCTCCCCCCACCCCATCCACGGCCCCATTGATGCCATAGGAGCGCCAGGCTCCAACTCTGCCACAGCCCTGCCCGGCCATGACTGGGAGATCCTGTCCTACTGTCCCAGGGACGTTGGTCAGCTCCTGGCTTCCCAGCCCTCAGGGAGCAACCAGCCCTGACATCACCCTGATAGTCTGTGCCCACAATAGTATAGAAAACAACCAGAAAAGGGGGTGCACACCCAGCTACTCCTGCAGCAGGAAAGACAGGCAACCTGCACACCGTCAGCATCCAGCTCCCAGAGCTGCCGCTCATTAACAGTTCTGAAAGCAATCAAGTATCTCTCTGCCTCCAGATTCTCCACACAACTGCTCCTGCACAATTTCTGCCCAGAATTTCAGCTCCAAATTATACCAACAAAGGATGAACAAACAGAGAAGCACAAAGATTTATTGGCTGTAAAATTATTTGACCCTCTCCCAGCAGGGTCATTACAGAGTTCTCTGTAATTCTACAAAGTACCTGGGCTGTGAAAGCTGATGGATTACTCTCAATGGACATTACCAAAGAGACAATCATGGCACAAACTTCGTCTTTGACTAGCAGGAAACACTTCTCATTTTAAAGTGAGCGTAAAAAAAGAAGTTTGCCTTATTTTCCAGGCGACAAAAGTTTGGTGGGTATCTGCATGTGTTTGTGCACACATGCCTCAAAGCACCTGCATTTGTCTGAGAGGGTCGTATTGGAAACTGAATCCTCCCCACTCCAAGTAAGCAGCGTCAGGAACACTATCTGAGATGTCACCAAAGGACCAGGAGGCCAGTGTAACACGTATAACAAACAGTGGGTTACACCAACCTCAGATCTCTCTCACGAAAAGGCAAGACTTGCACTCACCATTCCCTAAGTATCTGGCTCCCAACACCTCGTAAAATACCTTCATCTGACTCACAACTGCCAGAAGAGGAAACTGACTATAGACCAAAGATAGAAAGCTGGGAGTACAATAGCATACAAAAAGCTTATCTGCCCAAAATCTATTTATTTAAATGTATGTATCTTTCCATACACCTGTGCATTTGTATGCTGTTCTGCTTGCATGCTTATCTATCTAAATAGCATTTCAATTTCTGAGGAACAGCATGCTTCATTAGCTTAGCTAAAGTTCTCTCGGCTTTTCAATTATCCACCCCTCTTTTCCTTAGGATGAAGCTTATTGTACAATGCCTCAGCCTGAGAACTAATAGATATACGTGTACCCTTTAACTCTATTTCACTCCTGCCCATAAAACAGATGCCTACTGAGCCAATATGAAGCAAATTCCAAAGTCCCTAAGGGTATAATTTTTGAGGAAACATGTTGGAGCTTATTGATAACAGCTCTAAATCGCTACTCGTTTAATAGAATGGGTGGGGCACTTACGCAATTTCATGAGACTTAGGGGAAAGTAAGAACATCCGGAAGGAACCTTTGCAAAACAAATGCAAACTGGGCTCTCAGCTCCTATGGAAAGTCAATCTGTGACCAAAACTTTCCTGACATCCAAGTACAGACACCAAAAGAGCCTTCACAAGGTAAGACACAATTAAAACAGTTGCACCTGGGCTGAAGAATACAGTCATAAATAGTTAACACATGACTTACAGCTCTTTCAGCAAGTGCCTCACCTTTCACTCTTCCAGAGCTGAACTTGCTGCAGCCTGATGTATCTACTGCTGGTGACACCTACCCTTGGGTAACACACACTTCTCCTGCCTTAGTTCGTATTTGGTTTGGTCTGAAGACTTGGACATGGTCTTGATGTCCTCCTTCCTGAGGGCACTTCAGGTATAGTAATGACTACTGAGTTACCTATCAGAGGTAAAAGTTTCTAGTCACACACCACCACATTCTAACCACAGACAGAAAGCTGGAGTCTGCTGGAAGCATCATTATGGGTCGGTCCTGTTACAACATTCCTCTATATGTGCAGTTATGGAGGCTGTTGGCAAAAGTATGCTGGCCCAGACTAACCCCTGGTCCTGACACAGTACAGCTACATATATTATGTTACGATTGCAACAAGTTTGTTTATGATAAAACAATCTGTTTCCAGAACACTGGAAAGCAAGATAAAAGATCGTAACCCTCATTTTGCATATGACTACTTGCTTGCAATCCTACATGGAGACATAGACCTCTGAGAATACTTGGTCCCCCTATCTGAAGGAGATCCTAGAAAAATTACAAAGCCTTGGGAATATGAATAAATACATCCTGTGGTCAACAATCCACTATCACACCAAAACTAAAGTAGTCATTTCTGTAGCTCATCTGGTGACGAAATGTGCTCAAACGCAACATACTCAAACTTGAATAGAAATCTATGTTGCAGTCACCCCAGAGTTATTTGTCAGGTCAGAAATATAAAGTGCAGAAGCTTTTCATATTGAAAACATAGCCATTAATGTTCTTAAGGTGCAGGTCTCCAGCTTTTGAATGACTATAATTTAACTGAAGAATTTTGTACAATAATGGCAGAAGTACAGGAGACCTTAACACCTCATCATTGCTGCCAAACACCATTGCTTTCTTTTTCTATTTAATGAAGGCCACATTTCCTGTTCTGCAGGAAGAGCATGAGAGAGAGATGTGCTTAGCACCATCAAGCTGAGAGACAACTCAATCTTGCAGACGGGAACACAAAACTTGTCTCTGAAGGCTATTTCTAACTAATTCACTTCTAAACAACATTAGAAGCTGGGTAGGTCAATCCATTAGCCATGCCCCTCTTTCACTCAAGACCAGAGACTGAAGGTGATGCTAATATACACATTTTCTGGAAACAAGGTTAGTTATGAATTTCAGAATGCCCCTCTCTAATGCCTAGCTGGTACAGGAGTGAGAAGGGCAAAGGCTAAGGAGAGGATAATTTTGAACAGTATCTTTAGTGCTTAGACTGTTATAACTCATTTATAGTAAAATAATACCTCGAACTGAGAAATCATTTTGCCTTATTCCACGTCCAATTCTATTTAGTTACCACCACTGTATCTCTAGAAATTGATAGTGGAATCCTGTAGGAGACAGCAACATATCTATTGTCCTTATCAACACCTGCTGCTCTCTCCTCCCCCTCCCTTTGTGTGTCTTACCAGTTTAATACCAAATTCTGTAAACAAAAAGCAGAAGCGAGGGACACGCCCTCTCAGAAACACCTGAAGCACAAAGGATGACTTGTTACACAGTATATATGTGTCTCTGGGAAGCCAGCCCCACCTGAAGTCTTACAGTACATGACTAGTGCAAAGAGTAAGTCATATATGTGTGATTATGTATATAGCCATTATATTTACAAAACGGTACAATAATAATTATATTAATCAACAAAACTAAAATGATGGTAAAACACAGATAAGAACGATCTCATGTGCTCATTTTGTAGACACTAGCAGATGTTGACATGTGATGCAAGAGATGTCAGCTTATCCTCATCAAGACACCTTCTCAAAGTAACAAGTTTCCTTACCACATGTGCCGGATAGGCACTGATGTGTGTTTCATGGCCACTAGTGCCCCTCCCCAGTCCAGAAACCACACATTGTATTCCTCCTCGAAGATCTGCAAACAAATAAGATACTGCATGAGTGCTCCACTCCACTGGGAAGGGAAGATTCAGAAGAACAGCAAAAGGCTCCATGCTTTTCTTCATTCTGCAAAACATACCTGTCTCCAGGAATTTCCACCATCAGAAGAGATGAACACACCAACATCAGTGTGGGAAAGCTCAGAGCCAATATTGCCTGCAACACAAGCAAGTGTCAGACATTCTTGTATAGATGAATACAGAATTGCATTTTTCCAGGAAACCAAAAGTACTTAGCCTGAGCAGTGCTGCTTTGCTGGTTTTGATTCTATTCTAGTCTACAAAAAAACATCATGGTCAGGTGGTAAGATTCATTGACAAGAGCTGTGCCATTTGAAAACTGACATTGGGAAGAAACTATTATCAGCTTATTTTCTCAACAGATAGCATTGCCCATAATTACAAGCCACTAAAAGCAGACTTATTCTAGTCAAGGACCTACATACTCAAAACACGGCATGAAACCCCATGCCCATTTGGTGCACACAAATTATCAGAATGGTAGCAGAATAGTGGCCACTGTCCCTGGCTACCAGGTATTTCATTCCATACACATTTTTCTCTGAACTTGTAGTCTTTGTGCTCTGGCTTTTGAGTTGCATCTCTGTGATCTGCCAGTCTTTGTCAATAGTAAGATAATTACCTCCATCTCTACTTCTTGTGTAAAGGAGAGCATCCAAAGGGAAGTTACTCATATGGCTAAGTTTAAAGTTGAAACTCAGGCCCCACTGAAGCCCATGATTATAGGACTAGAAACTGCTGAAGCTTCTGTCAAAATGCTCAAACATATAACTGATCTCAGAACCTGCAGTCAAATAAAGAAAGCTTCTTCCTAGGTTTCCTAATAGTTTGCAATTAATTAGGACTATGATGTAATGAAATATAAGTTCCACTTTAAGGAAATCTTGTTTGTTTAGGTACAAACCTCATCTGGGGGCAGAAACAGTTCAGAGAATTAAGGCCTTTTTTCCAAGGCCCCTCTCTGAGATGGCAGAGAGAACCTCAAATCTTACAGTGATATATCTTAATAAAGAGTAAATCATGAACTTGAACTAAATCCCCAGTCCTCTGAAACTTCGAGCATCCACCAATAGTTGCAAGAGAGATGTCCAACCTGAAAAACCTGCATAAGCTCTGAATAGACCTTATCATCTTATTCTCCACAGTACCCTAAAGTCAGCGTCTTGCTTCTGCTTCCAGAGTTAAAAATTCCACAAGCACCAAGCTCACTGAAAATTGCAGGTCTGCTATAAATTAATTTGTTCTCACCTCCCCACTTCCCAAAGCACTCAGTGTTTCAGTGAAAAGCTACCACGGTCACCTAGAAACTATTTTTTCTCCTATCTGTCAACAGTACCTTCAATCAGTGCTAGGTGGGATGAATGTCTGTCCCATAGGAAGCAGGCAGATGTAACACTGACAGATACCCCATCAGAAGGCCTCCCAATAATAACGTCCCATAGCCACCATATTGTGGTCAAACCCATGACTTCTTTATTCAAAGCCCATGAATTCTTTACCCAGTGAGCCACTCTCATACCTTCCAAATCTGACTGTTTTTAAAGCAGGTCTAATTTCCATGGAAGGAAGGGAGAACTAATATTTTTTCTTCAAAAACAGCAAAGGGAGAGGTGGCACTCTCACATATCTATAGCATCAACAAGAGCATAATAAAAACACTCTAATGAAAATGTTAATTGAATTTCTGACATTTGATGCTGGAAAATGAGAAATTAAAACCCAGATGCAGGTTGATGCATTCCTGGCACCATCATGGAATCCAACTAGCTACTATGTTGTGACAATGCTGTTTAAAAAAATAAAATTTCTGGCTCAGGGAGGCAGAACAATTCAAGAAAGGTTTTTCCATCAGTGTAGGAAATGCCACACTGTCCAGCTATCTAATCTTCCCTGACACCAGCAAGAGTCATCAACCGCTTTAGATGAAGTTACAAGAAAATCCTGCTGTGGACAACCACGTAGAAGGACAGTCTATACGGCCACCCAGGTTTACGAGAATAAGTCTGCTGTGTCAGTCTCAAGATCTGTTTAGCCCAGTGTCTTATCATGAGTGGATGCCCACAAGAATTAGAAACTGAATTAAAGGCAGATGGATAATTTTTGTATCATCATATTTTTAACATCAAAAGTGGAAAATCAACTTTCCACACAGGGATTTCCAGATTATGGCAAGGAAAGAGAATAAAAAGGTGAGATTCTGTTGCTATCACTTCTAAATGTCTGTTTTTTCTGTGCAAACTATTTCCATTGTTTTCTTCATTCTCTCCATCTAGTTTCTTTCAGCTTCATGGATTCAAACCCCACCAAACATAACTAACTTCAAAACAAGTCAAGAGGATTTGGCAGCTGTATAATTAGATACTAAAACATAATTCTTCCCTTTGGAAGAATCTAATCTCCGCCTACATATCAAGAATCTGAATTTCCCATCATTAATGGAAATATACCACTGTAAATCAGAGAGTAAGACACAGAGTTTGAGCAGCCAGTGCCTGTGAGAATAAGTTGCAAGTTTATCCTGAAACACATTCACCAACATGGTGAGATGTTCCTGTTATTGTGAAACTGGGTAGTGGAAACAGATGTGTATACTCCCAATAGGTTAAGTGTTTTATTGTACAAAGCAGTAAGGCAGAAATTATATTCTACCTTTCAAAGGTTAATTGTTAGACTGGGAAAGCATTTATACCATGCACTGGCAGCTTGAAAAGAACCTCATTTACTAACAATTTAGATCAATGTCTAGAATCTCACTGTCCTGCTGTCTCTATTTGCTTCCTGAAAGGTTAAAGAAAAAAGGCTCTGCAATCACATCACAAGTAGGTCTTGCTCCTAAGCGTCCATCTAGCAAGTGTGACCTGCCAGGAGAGATGACTCCACTTGGCTACACGTAAGAAGATCTGGAGGTTTAAACTACATTATCTCACCCTGTTCAGTCTGGATCAGTGAACTGGAAATCACATGGTGTTTCTCTTGTTGAGATATGAATGAAGGGAACCTGACTCTCAGGTTCTGGCTTAGTCTGACAGACACATGGAAGCACAGAAGGACATGAGAATGGAAACGGCTGAAAGAAACAGTGTAAATTCATATAAGCAGTATGCTAGCATGACACACTGCTAGGCTGAACAAGACAAAGGAGATAAAATGAGTCTTAGAAAGAACATTTAAGCTATTTGGACATATTGAGTATACGTAGGAGTCTCCCTGTGAAAAGGCAGGACAGCCTACATGCTTCAGAGGCCAGCCATTTAGAAAGCACTTTTATAGCCCAGCAGCTCCCATAGAGCTATGGGAATTCTGGGTGTGGTTGGCAGACCCATCCATCCTGATTAAGTAGCGTGCTGTGGGCACATAGGGCCTGTAATGGTTGTCGGAGTAATTACAGTGGGTCAGCCATTGCCATTGTGAAGCATTGTAGCAGGTCACCATTCACAGAATCATAGAAGAGTAGGATTGCAAGGGACCTTTAAAGGTCATCTAGCCCAAGGCCCTTGCAAGGTGCAGGGACATCTCCAACTAGATCGGGTTCTTCAGAGCTCCAGCTAACCTGGCCTTCAATGTTTCCAGGGATGTGGCATCTACCACCTCTCTGGGAAACCTGTGCTAGGGTTTCACCACCCTCATTGCAAAATTTTTTTTTTCCTAATATCCAATCTGAATCTGCATCCTTCTATTTTTAAAGCCATTACCTTTCAATCCTATCACAATGGGCCCTGCTAAATAGTTTCTCCCCATCTTTCTTATAAGGCTCCTTTAGGTACTTGAAACACTGTTATAAGGTCTCCCCGGAGTCTTCTCTTCTCCAGGTGGAACAGCCCCAACCCTCTCAGCCTGTCCTCTTAGAAGAGGTGCTCCAGCCCTCTGATCACCTTCATGGCCCTCCTCCAGACTTGCTCCATTAAAACATCATGACCTGCCAAAGCAAGACACACTTATGTTCTTACCTGTTGCCACCAGCAGCCCAGGAGCTGTCTCTTTGCTGGAAATGCTTCCCGAAGTATATGGATTCTCTGAGAGTTGCAGATGTAAGTGCAATGAGCAAAAGGGCTGTTGACAGGAAACAAACAAAAGGCAGAAGCTTTAATATGCAACAAGTTAAATATCAGAGAACCCTTGGTGACTGCACACATATGCTCCGAGATCCTTCTGAAAACGACCCCTCTGTTCTTTGTACTGTTACAAATAGCAGCAAAAGTTCATTTTCTGAATAAGCATCACAAAAGCCCTGGAGGAAAGAGGGGCCCAAGAAGGCTGGTTAATATTTAAGGATCCTCCTCCAAGCTCAGGAGTAATGCATCCCAAAAAAGAGGAAGTCAGGCAGAAACACCAGACGGCCTGCATGGATGAACAAGGAGCTCCTGGACCAAGTGAAAAACAAAAAGGAAGCCTACAGAGAGTGGAAGCAAGACAGAAACCCCTGACAGAATTAAATCTGGCCAGGGATGTCAAGCGCCACAAGAAAAGCTTCTATAGGTACATCAGGGATAAAAGGAAGACCAGGGAGAATGCTGGTCCTCTCTGGAGGGAAATGGGAGACCTGGTTACCTGGGACATG
The DNA here is from genome assembly GCA_009806455.1 of Tetrax tetrax. Taxonomy (NCBI): domain Eukaryota; kingdom Metazoa; phylum Chordata; class Aves; order Otidiformes; family Otididae; genus Tetrax; species Tetrax tetrax. Next base: position 1,528,310 of record WHYT01017504.1, read on the forward strand.
GGAAAAGCTGAGGTACTCAATGACTTTTTTTGCCTCATTGTTCACCGGCAAGGGCTCTAGCCACATCGCCCAAGTCACAGAATAAAAAAGCAGGGCCTGGGAAAATGAAGAATCGCCCACTGTAGAAGAGTAGTTTTGAAACCACCTAAGGAACCTGAAGGTGCACAAGTCCATGGGACCCAATGAGATGCATCTACAGGTCCTGAGGGAGCTGGTGGATGAAGTTGCCAACTCACTGTCCATCACATTTGAGAAGTTGTGGCAGTCTGCTGAGGTTTCCAATGACTGGAAAAGGGGTAACAACTCCCATTTTTAAAGAGAAATAAGGAAGACCCAGGGAACTACAGGCCAGCCAGTCTCACCTCTGTGATGGAGCAGATTCTCCTGGAAACTATGCTAAGGCAGATGGAAAATAAGGTGGTGATTGATGACAGCTAACATGGCTTCACTAAGGGGAAATGCCTGACCAATTTGGTGGCCTTTTATGATGGGGTTACAGCATTTGGGCACAAGGGACAAGCAACTGACATTGTCTACCTGGACTTGCGCAAAGCATTTGACACTGTCCTGCATGACATCCTTGTCTCTAAACTGGAGACACATGGATTTGATAGATGGACCACTTGGTGGATAAGGAATTGGCTTGACAGCAACACTCAGAGAATGGTGGTCAATAGCTCAATGCCCAGGTGGAAACTAGTGATGAGCAGTGTTCCTCAGGGGTTGGTATTGGGCTTGGCCCTGTTTAACACCTTTGTCGGCAACATGGACAGTGGGATAGAGTACACCCTCAGCAAGTTTGCCAGCCACACCAAGCTGGTTGGTGCCATAGACATGCTGGAGGGGAGGGATGCCATCCAGAGGGACCTGGACAGGCTGGAGAGGTGGGCCCGTGCTGACCTCATGAAGTTCAACCAGGCCAAGTACAAGGTCCTGCACATGGGTCAGGGCAACCCAGGCACAAATACAGGCTGGGCGGAGAATGGATTGAAAGCAGCCCTGAGGAGAAGGACTTGGGAGTGCTGGTCAACGAGAAGCTCAAGGTGACCTAGCAATGCACACTTGCAGCCCACAAACCCAAGAGTATCCTGGGCTGCATCAAGAGGAGCGTGGCCAGCAGGTCGAGGGAGGTGATTCTCCCCATCTATTCTACCTGCCTGAGACTCCACCTGGAGTACTGCACCCAGCTCTGGAGCCCCCAACATAAGAAGGATGTGGACCTGTTGGAGAAGGTCCAGAGGAGGGCCAGGAAGACAATAAGGGGGCTGGAGCACCTCTCCTAAGAGGAAAAGTTGAGACAGTTGGGGCTGTTCCTCCTGGAGAAGAGAAGGCTCCACCAAGACCTTATACTGGCCTTTTAGTACCTGAAGGGGGCTTATAAGAAAGACAGGGACAAATATTTTAGCAGGGCCCGTTGTGATAGGATGAGGGGCAATGGTTTTAACTACAAGGAGGTAGATTTAGATTAGATATTAGGAATAATTTTTTTTACAATGAGGGTAGTGGAACACTCTGACAGGTTGTCCAGAGAGGTAGTTGATGCCCCATCACTGGAAACATTCAAAGCCAGGTTGGACGGGGCTCTGAGCAACCTAATCTAGTAGGAGATATCCCTGCTCATTGCAAGGGCCTTGGACTAGAGGACTTTGAAGAGTCTCTTTCAATCCAAACTACTCTATAATTCCATAAAAAGTAGCTGAGAGCAAAAGAAGCAGGAACACTACATTCTAAGCAAGCATTACTACATTTATTTTTACCAACAATCTGATCTAGAGCACTTTTCCCAGAAACTTTCTTAATCTGACTTAAGTTCCATAAAAAACATCAAGAAAGATGGTCAGAATTTTCCCTTACAGTCTGTGAAGCTATAGAAAAAGAAATCTACTTAACGCCCAGCAGGTCAAGACGAAAAAGACAGGGAGAGATACTAACCAGTGCAACTCCAAAGAAATACCGCTGCTTTGAAACACAGGGCTACACTCTACTGCAAAACGGCTGTTCACTGAATGTTGTTGAATTATGAAAGTAAGTCAAACTCAAAGTTCTTTTTGTCTGTAGACTGTGCCCCATTTTGGAGCACCTGGACTTTGCAGTTCTCTAATTGGTAAGAATGTCTCCCACCCAGGTTCACTGTAAGATTTGTTAAACTAGTGAATAAAACAGGCATCTCTGAAGGAGTCAATTGTGCATTGGAAAAGGTCTGTCACTCACCAGCTGGCAAACTACAGGATCCCCTCTTAGAGTAGTGTCTGGTGCCTGCAGTAAACGCCAGTCTCTGCCCTTGTTGTAGGTAATGAAAGTCTTGATTTGGTCATCTATCTTCTTGTTAGCCAGAAATATGCCTTTGATCCCTGCTACCTAGGAAAAATGGAGAGAGATGAAAAAAATACATCGGAAGAACAGGCCGACGTAAGGCCCATCTGAGCACTCTCAGGAGTGGAAGGTCTCTGAAAAAGCAATAAAGTCATCTCAATCCAGCTTTCGAAGTCTGTGAATGCATTAAAGGTACATCTTGATGATGCCTGCACAGCTGAAAGGCCTTGTACAGTCTCTTGTGCAGCATGGGATCTTTTTGTGTTGGTCTTCCCGCCCCCTCAAAAGACAAATTCTGAATGTGCTGAAACACTGACATTTTGCAAACTTTATTTCTTTCCTTCCACTCTCAAATTCTGTCAAAAGCAACCCAGTTGCTCAAAATATTTTGATTTTTCTCAGCAGAACCCATTCCAGCAGAATATGTCCTGTCAAAATGTCCCCAAGAAGATTTTGTGTTGAGTCTGGGTTCTGCTGCACAGCTGTGAAAGTGACAGAGGAAGAAGAAACTTGCTGCAAATCTACAACCTCCTGGCAAGAGCCAGGATCAAATCTTTCTACTCTAAAGCCCCGAATGACACTACTCTTTCAATGACTGAAAATCTCTATCAGCATTTAACTGTAAAGAGTCTATAACACGCAGCTCGGGAATAGAGAGTTTGCCAAGGAATGGGAGATGATGCATGTTTATTTTAGCTGGTTCATCACAATAAAGAAGTACATCCTTTTTCAAAGGTAAGAAAATATATTTAACTAGGTGAAAATAAAATGTAAAGTTTGTCCTCTATACATATTCATGCATTATTTTTAAGTTTTCTCTCATTGCCTTGAACTACCTGGATTTTTATAAACAAATTGATGATGATGTTACATGGCATTATTCTGGCTGAAATAAAATTAAAAAAAAAAGTACAATCCTGACTTCTATACGTAAGTGCAAATACATTTCTCCATGTAACAACAGAACTTTCCCAAGTCAGCCTGCAACCATTACTATTAGTACTACCAATTAGCTGTTTGTTGTTGTCAAAGCACTGAGCCCTGAACCTCCCTCTAACAAGTTATGACACACCAAAACCGCAATGTTCTGAAGAAAACAGGAACTGGAACAACTGCTCTGAATGGACTGTTGTTGGCCAAGGCTGAAAGGCCTAGCAGAAGAATGAGAATAGAAGATGATTCAGGATAGGAGTTACCCAGCTGTTACCTCTGAGCAAATGACACCTATAAATTCTTGCTTATAATTCATAAACTGATCAGTGCTCACAAAGGTGGAATCCACATTCCCTGCCTGTGAGCAGGTGTATCTAGCTGTTTAAGGGGAAAAACAGTATTTTGAGTTTTCTCTAGGCATCCATGTTTGGATGAGAAGCATAATGGTTTTGCCTTTTGGAAATGCCACATAGTTAACCAGTCATTGACTTGAAAGCAACCGGCTGTCACATCTATAGCAGAATGCACTGCATCTATACACACAAGGTTTGGCTCAGCATCAAATCCAGTAAATGCCTCTGGGCTGATCCCAAAACAAATTAAGATACCGGAAGGCTGGCAAGAGATTTACGCTTGTTTGAATTAGGAAGTAGCTGCTGTTCTTTGTAGGGTGACCTTTACTACATACCTCATAAAGGTCAATGATGATATTCCCCTCCAGTCCTCTACTGCTTTTCACGTTTTCCAAGGCCAGGGTGAAGTATACCCCTCGGGTGTCTGAGATATACAGGTTGTATGTATCATTCTGGTTCCACTCTTGTACAGCTGCAAACACCTGATTCTCATCTGTGCTGATAATATGCATGTCCTGTTAAAAAGAAGACAAAAGGCCTATTACTGAGGATCTCTGTATTTCATTGCCCTTTGGGACATGTAGTAATTACCATGACTTATGAAAGAATGGAGATGGAGCATGAGTTATAGGTATGTTAAACAATTTTGTGTTAGAACAAGCCAATAAATTACCATCATTGTGACTTTTCTGCATTTCATTTTTTTAATGATCACCAGCTGGGCAAAGGGTTTTTGCTGTCTTCATTCTTGGTAGCTTCAAGGAATTTAATCCAGATCCATTTTTTATTTATAAATTTGAAAGTCAGTTTTATCACTCATGGAAGATTCACAACCTTGGAGCCTGGAGTCCTCATAGCCACTAAATGTGGTACAGCATCAGGCTAAAAGCAGTGGCAATTTCCATCCACATGCTGAACTAATAGGCTTGTGCTTCCAACTGCTAAAGAATCACTTTCAAAAAAGCTGAGAGTTCACATTTATTTGAAGCTGAGGTGTAGGGATCAGTTTGAGCTAAAGCTGGTAGTGATTTTTAATAACATACTTTTCTATTGAGAGTTTGTCTGAAATCTATTATCCCACTATATACAGGCTATCCAATAATCCACCCATTAACCTTTGTTGTACTCCTGCCGCTAACCAAGATATGAAGGTCCAGCAAGGGTTTCTCCACTTAATTTTAATATCAAAGAGATCTGACAGTGCATTTTCTCAGTACTTTTTTAAAGTAGGTTCATGGAAATTATTTCCAGGGTGGCTATGAGTATTGAACCACTTCATCCTTCCCACCATTGTTGAACAAGCTAACACTGGTTCAGCTAGAAACAAAATCACTGTGGTTATGTGGGACTTCACCTATCTATTTGTATCTATATAAAATTTCCCCAGGGTGCGAAGGAGCCTTGATTAATTTCTTGCGCTGTTTCTGCATCAAGAAACCATAATTCTGAACGTCTCCCAAAGGACAGAGTGACCTGATTTGGGGGAACAATATCTGGGGGAAGATTAACTCGATATCCCCATACTGCTTAGGAGGCAACCCAATCTTCTGTGTGAGGTGTCTAGACGAAAATTTGGGGTTGATTAGATGGGGCTATTTCTAACAGACCTAACAGAGCCTATCAGCATGGGATAGGGAGAAAAACATCTGAGGGGCTAATTCTGTCCCAGTGTGCGCAATCAGTGAGAGATTTGCCATTTCCCTCAATGAAGGAAGACTAAATCAGGAAGTTTGTTCTTGCCTAAGAACTCTAATTCCTTAAAGATTAAGTACATATCTAACCTACTCCAGCAATGTGAAAATAAAGCAAAACATCCAATTACTTCAATCTATTTTGACCAGTTGCAGTGGAAATACTGCATTACCCTTTTGCCAACCTCACATATGTACAACTCCAGCCGAGTTCATTAATCTACAGCTGACAGGATAGTTATTACTGTACAGCAAAACTGTTCTAGTACTAAGGGCAGCATAAACAAGTCTCCTTTACATGGCTAGAAGACTCTGCCATGATATCTAGCTTAAAAGTACTTTTGATTTTAAATTACAAAAGTATCCCTGGTTTTATACTAAGCACCAATTCTAAACTAGGGCCACCAACAAATCTGTTTTGTATCAGGCCAGCAACCTGTGACAGCATCAGTCAATAAAGCAGGACAACTATACGGCAGTCATTCTCTCTATCCACTTGTCTTTTTAATGAGGAGGCGCTTTCAAGGCCAATCCATAAAGCGGGAGCATAAATAACATTTTTCTCCTGAAATATGGCAGCAGTGTTTCCAAAAGCTGGTGTATGGTCAGACATTCTGAATTCCACAAAAGAAACTGTATCTGTGCTATGCAGGTGCCAGTACACTGTGCACTGTGATTGATCCAAATGAGAAGAAGTTGAGATGCAACATTGAGAGTTTGAGACACAAATTTTGCATAACTATTAAGTTTTCAGGTACAAGTTAGAGCAAATATACCATATCTGCAGATATCCCATAGACAATCAGAAGGGCAGATCCAGCCCATAAGGCAAATCTAGACAACTATCTTACAGTTGCCCCACCAAAATCTTCACCTGTGAAAGGAAGGGGAAGGCCATCACTGCTGATTAGCAGTGACAATATGACAATATCCTCAATAGCCATTCTGAGGCTCCAAAGAGCAGCAGTTGTCTCAGCTGCCCACTAAGCTACCCAGAAACTTGTATCCAGCCAAGGCACTGGCAATGGTGGTCCATTCTGTTCTACACAATCCCAAGAAATGACTACACTGGGGAATTTGAGTATAATTCCAGGGACACATTCTCTTTGTTGAGACTTGCACCATTTCATCTGGTAGGAAGCTAAGGCCTAAGAAGATAAATCCAGGCACAGTTGTATGAGACGTACTAACTTCCCCCTCTCCCAGATTTGCCAGTTAGTGTTAATCTTAAACTCAGTCATCTCCTAAGCAGTATCACACAGTGGTTCTGTGACCAAAACATCAATAAGGTACAACTTTTAGGTAGCCAACTCTACCTCTATGTCTTCTTGGCAACATTCAGCCATAGGATGGGGACAGTGGAGCTGCTAGACTCTGTGCTTCTCTCATTGTACAGAGACTGCAGCAGTGCCCAGCATCCTAAACATTCTCCAGGATCCTCAGTGTCACGGCTACACTTACAGAGAAATCATTAACAGAGAACAGAGCAGAACTGGGGAAAAGGGTTCATAGAAGACTGGTCAAGGAGAAGTTGATTTAAGCTCTATTTTCTGAAGTACCTATTCATTCCCGTTTGCTCTTTACAGAGAAGAAAAGAAACTGTTCTTCCTGAAACACTCACTAATCAAAGACAGGGAGACATAAAAGATCCAAATCCATATTTAGGAAAGATCATTCAAGTAGCACAACAAATGGAGTTCCCCAGAGAGGAATCCCACCGAGATGCTTCACACTGGGCAAACTGTGCTATTCAAGATACTACATGTCTGTGTTCATAAATGGTGCACTCACCTTAGGAAGAGAGTATTTGGGCAATTTAATCTGTGCGAAAGGCTCCCGTCTGTATGACACATAGTAATTTGCTCTTCCACCAGCTGTCACCTGTGGGAACATCAAAGAAAGTGAGTGATGACCCTTCCAAGACACCCTATGGTGACACCTCTAAGAGAGTCTGACAACCTTTCTTTCAGATATCTTTTCTATGACCTCCATGGTTGTCCCTAAAAGCATCTAACTCCAAAGAAATCCCAGACTTAATAGAGCTGAAGCATTATTTATTTAAGCTGTACTACTGAACTTTACACTTTGTCTCTCATGCTTCAAATCCAGCATGATTTGATATCTCAGGGAAAAGGGAGTATAAAGTTTAAGGTCTTGAGTGGAAGGAAGAAAGATGATCTGGTTTCATCACATAGTTCCGGCAGAACTAGCTTGGCCAAGTCATTTACAGTGTCTGTGCTTCTGTTCCTCTCATTTAAGAAGAAGATAATATCCCTTCTCTCTGCTACTTCTCAGCCTTGTCTATTTGCACTGTAAGTCCCTTGGAGCCAGGGTTGTCTTCCAACAACCTTTTAGGGTGACTAAGAGCAGAGATCCACACTAGCACCATTTAACTCAAACAGTAAATGCAAGGAATGCACTCTTGGAAAGCTTAAGCTAAGCTCTTAGATGCTCTTTGTCACTATAAAACTGGTTTCTCTGAAAGCAAACTCTCTGAATGAGGAAGCAGAGGGATCTGACAGACATACAAATCTGCAATTTTATGGACTGAATGAGCTGTAAAGGCTACACACAAACACCATGCATTGATGAGATTTAGCCCTGACAAACTGTAAAATATGGGACTTTTAGATCTGTCTCTAGTCCCTTACTCTTGCTGTCGGTATTCTTTCTGGCACCATTTCAGGTCTGGCTGCAAGGCTTACATTGGTGAATTTCCTATATTCTACTGTTTTGGGCAGTCTTGATGGATTTAAGATAAAACAATACAGAAAGCACTTCTTTATTATATGGAATATAATTTAAGTTTCCAATAAAGCTAACAGAAAGGTCCTAGATTCTCTCCTAGATATACTTCCTTTTATCTGGCAGTGATATTTCAGAATGAGCTTACATGGAATAATGCTATAACATCAATTACACTCTCAGTAATGATATCACCTCTAGATAGTGGCTTTCTTCCCTAGAGAAGCTGTCATTCGAAGGACACAATATTACTGGTCATGAAATTTGATATCTAATCAACTCAAGATAAGGCTTTTCTATTGACAGTTTGAAGAACTGGAAAGAAAAGAAGGTTTAGAAATATGACTGGTTTCTACACTAAGACTTCCCCTTCTGTTTGTTTGCCATTTTTTACCTGTAACATTATTATAGCTGCATTTAGCACCCCCAAAAGAAAAAAAAAAAAAAGCGCACCATTCTACCACACACCATATAGGAATGCAGCAAAATTACCCATACCACAGCAAATAAACTCTGTAAGACAACATATAGCTTAAGTCAAGAGAAAACAGACACAGGAAAATCTAAAACAATCTGCCTACAGTCTCAAAACAAGGCAGTGGCAGAGACAGAACAAGAATCGCTTGACTCTCACTTCACGCTAAGTGCACTGTGCACTGGCACAGGAGTATTTCAGGGGTCCTGCTCTCCAGCTGCGAAGATGGTGAAAGGGCTGCGAGTGTTACTTCTGAAGGATATCTTTCCCATCTAATATTACCATATCAAAATCAAGTTTTCACAGGAGACAACAGACAATGCAGTTGATTCATGCTGAGTCCAATGCAAATGCAAATATTCATGTTCACAGTATTACAGAATCATAAAATGGTTTGGGTTGGAAGAGACCTTTAAAGGCCATCTAGTCCAACCCCCCTGCAAGGACCTGGGACATCTCCAACCAGATCAGGTTGCTCAGAGCCCCGTTCAACCTGACCTTGCATGCTTCCAGGGATGTGGCATCCACCACCCCTCTGGGCAACCTGTGCCAGCGTTCCACCAGCAATAATTGCATCTCTCTATTGGCTGTACAAATATTGCCCAAAGGAGCCCACACTTCTAGGTCATTTTATCTAAATAGCACAGGGAATATATAAATATCCCCTCTTATCTTGGTGATATTTCTGATCTCTTCTGATTGGAAGATCCAAATTCTAAAATGATATCACTCTGACACATAAACTCATTTTACACCACTCATGATTTCAGCACCAGCTCATTATTTGTAGCAGAGTTCAGATAGGACTGATTGTGTCCACTGACTCCTTGGTAAGGATCGTGAGTTCAGTATCTACCTCTTCTGATGGGCTGAGACATGGTCATCAACTCATCTCTAAGATGTAGACATTAATATTTACATACTTTGTAAATGCTGTAATGACTAATTAACATTGGGAACAGTCCACAATCTTCAAGTTAATCACATGACCATAAAGTGGCAGAAATATGAAGGGGTGATCAAATTCCTCCTCTGTGCCAAGATAGGATCTACTCCAAGTCTATTACACTCAAAAGATTTTACGTAGTTTTTTTGGCTTTATGAAACAGCAAACTGGTATATAGAGAGATTTTTTGTTTTGTTTTGTTTAAGGCAGAAAGGTAGCATTCAAACACTGTTCAAGTTCACTATGCATTAGCTAAACTTCCTTCCAGTCCTGTACTTGGACTAGGTCACCTTGATAAAAGTTTAGAAACAGAAATGTTTGTAGTCTGTATTCCTTCTGAGCCAGTTAATATGAAGCCACGCACAATTCTGCTGGCAGGAGTTGTGTGAAGCTTTTCCTAGCCAGGACCTCATCTTTGCATGATTTACATCCATGGTTACAACAATTCCAAAAAATGATCAAGCCTTCAATAAAGTTTTGGCAAGCACTGTGGTAGAGAATGAATTTTGGAAAGTCTAACTTAATTTATTTTGATGAACTTTCCCTTTTCCTATGAGCAAACTCTCCAACACTGTAAATCCCAGAGATTATGATAGTGTTTTGCCCTCTCATACCTCCTTTTAGTTCACATTTGATGAATGTCACCTAATTATTTTTTGTGAGCTCATCTGTCATGCTCAGTACAGAATTAGCTGGGTTTGTATTTTTCCTCCTCTTTTGCTAATGACTGGCTTGTTAATCTGTTTTTCTGGATTTCTATTTTATGTGTTTAATTGGGCTTCTGGCCAGTGGAAATGATTCCTTTGGACAAATGTGTTTGTCATTAAACACATCTATCTTTCCAACCTGTGTTCTTTCTTCCTCCCTCCATTCATGATCTACTACTTATCTTTAATGCTTACACTTTTTATTTCAAGACAAAAGTATGGTCTCACTTACATCAGTTGACACCTAAGAACAGAAACTTCAGAAGTTTGTCTTTAAAAGCCCTAAAAGTTTCAGTATGCTGGCTTATCCCTGATCCTGACCTGCAACGGGACAGAATGCATCAAACAGAAGACAACAAATATTTTCACAATGCTGGAGAGAATTATAGAAAACCTGGCATGGAATCCGTTCATCTCCATAATTTCTGTTAGATGTCTAGAAATACACTAAGTCATTTCTCCTGTTAATGTTTGAATATGATTCTTTAAGGGCAGGTTTAGTTTCTTTTTTTTTTTTTTTTTTTTTTTTTTTTTGGCAATGATCTGCTTAACCAAAAAACCATGTGTCATCTAAAACAGTTTGGAAAGAAAGCAGAATGAGTTATGAGGTCTCAGAATACACACACTAGGTGACATCAGGAATTGTATACCACAGTGTGCCAGGCTTCATTTTCATCTTCCTCACCAGGTGATGCTGGGACTCGTAATTGCCAATGTAAGGCAGGTATTGATGTAACATGGAATTACTAAGACTCTGAAAGACACTGGGCAGGAAGACACCACCTACCTCCTGCTGCTCAAAGAACTCACAGAAGGCCTGAACAAACATGCACTGATACTGACAACAAAACACGATATGTTAGAGGCACAGCCCCGGTGGAGAAACAGTGAATGGTGGGCTCTTTTCTACATAATTTACCAGCCTGAGTGGTTTACAATGATATCACTTGCTCTGCACAGTTATTGGAACAGATTATCTACTTTTTACACTGTTGGTAATGTTCAAAGCAAAAGAGTATTGATGATAACACAGAGCAGCTCACAATGACCAGACATGTTTAGACATTGGTGATTCCTGTAATTTACCTCCCACTTCAAGCATAGTAGTAAATGGTGACTCAGTCCATTACAGAACTAAATTTTAAACTTCCTTGTTAATGGTAAGCCTTTTGATGTTATTTCCAATAAACTCCTCCCTTTTTTCCTGAGGTGACTTACTTTGCTTGTACAGTTCTCTCCTTTCTCAGTAACATAAAATGAGTTTGTAGAAATCAAAAGTTGAGAAACACTATCAGCATTGTAACAGCATCCTGGATCTGTGTTCTCCACCTCACAGGGTTCTCTGGCACACCTCCTTGCTGCTTTAACCTTAGCTACCCTTTCTCCTTCTTGTAGGTATAAAATCCCCTAAATAAGATGGTGGATTTACAGCATGGGGAAGTGATGATAGGTTAAGCAGGCAGGCTGCTATGCTCACACCTTTAGCGAAGGGCTTTGGTGTTCTTCAGAGCCAGCTACTGTCTAGGCCTTGCACAGGTTTGACAGCATGAGGATTAAAAACTCGTGCCTCCTCTCCCAAACCTAACTCCAATGCCAGTCACGAAAGATCCAGCAGATGAGGAAGAGCACATCTACATGAGCCCTGTGTAATGTTCTTCTTTCTTGATTATCCACCATAGCCAGGACAAACCATCTTCCAGACATTTCTGTGTACTGCCATTTTCCACTACTCAGCATAAATCATATCATGATTGGTACCATCTAGTCTGAATTAGCTCCCTGTGGTTTTCATTAATATCATACCTTCTGCACAGTCATTAAAGCAATATGCAGTTCCCCAAGCATGAGGAGATAAGTCTCTCTATGCTGCAGAGACATACAGATTACTGCTTCCGTGTGCAAAGCACTCTCAGGTTGCCTGGTAAATTCAGTAGGCTTGAAAACATGCCACTTATTAGAGTGTCAGACCCATCATTGAAAATTTGCTAATACAATGGAGCATTTATTATATTGGCCCAGTCCTTGCTTACTTCCCTCTCCTCTCAGAGCTGTGATGGCACAGCTATAGAACAAAATAATCTTCAGAGAAAATACTAGATTTGTTTTAAAAGCAACTCCTGCATAATATTTGCATGGTTACACCAAAACACAAGCCGCATTACAGTGGTAAGTGCACATTGCCCACACAGAAACCAACTTAAGAGAGGAACATAATTGTACACATTAAATTTCCTTTCGAAGGATTTCAAAGGAAACATATGAGTCTGCCTAGGCAATCCTTTACATCTTCAGCTGCAGACGCTGCTGATAAATCAGACAAATGAAGGGAGGGGAGAGAGTGACAAAATAAAATATAGCACAAAAAGCTCTAGAAACAAAATAATTATAAATAGATAAATAAAGAACAATATTATTCATTTTTTTTAATCAACAGACATTTAGCTCCAAGTTTCAAATCTCATATTTGGCACAGCAAAGATGAAACAGTGCTAGAAATGGATGAAAAGCATCCAGCAGTGAATAGGGAAGTAGCTATCCACTTATTGCTTGTCTGTCTTTAAGAAGAGCTTTTAACCAGTACCTGAGACGTGCTTTCTTTCATCTGTATGGATTAATTTCCCTCACTGGAGTGCTGTCCAGCATTTTAAATAGGGGCAAGAGAAGATCAGTTGTAGCAGGAATTATTCACCAGTAAAACAGGTGCAATCGTGTTCATCATTTAAACATCTTCATCCTATTAGTTTCATAATAAGCTTTTAATGATTTCTTCAATAAAAGACTCTAAGACCAAACCCTACAAGTTCGAGAGTGCTCCATTGTCCCGCCAAGCCGTTTTCTCTACCATCGATTGCAAAGATAAAAATCAATCGTAGGTAAGCAGGGTGAAGTTAAAAATAAATTGCATGGATTGATTTCTGTTAAGACCTTTGGCTCCTAGTTAAAAAATAGAGGAAAGAAATTTATATTTAAATATAGTGTATTTAGCTTCCATTTAAATAAAGAGAAGGCACTAGACCAGGAAATCAAAGTTTAATTTCTCCCCTCCTATCTTGTTTCACTGCTGAGAAGTTTCAAATAAAATAAAACTAAAAAAAAAAAAAAATAAAAAAAAAATAATTCTCTTTGTCTTTCCTTTCTTTATTCCTGGGGAAATTTACTAAAGTTATTAAATTGACAGCTTGAGAACTCAGGTCAGGAATCCATACAAATAGTCATAATGTCAGCTGTGGCTACTAGTTGAAGTCTACTCACCTGATAACTGACTTGGATGCTGCAAATATGCTCATTTAACCTAGCCTTAAGTACCCAATTAACTTGAAACATACACTCATGTCCTACTAAACATAAGCACTTCCAAGTTTTCCTAAACAACCACATTTACAAACAGTAATAGTAATAAACTACTACTCTGAGCTAAGCTTAGACATTTAGATTATTGAATAAGGAACTTTTTTTTCCCCCCCTTTCCATAAAACCTCAAAGAGAAATGTATCCCCACCCCAGTTCTAAGGCTGTAAATAATAAACGTGTTTCTTTTTACTAAGCATGAAAAGAAAGTTCTCATAAACATATCCACTTTGATTTAAATACAATTTGATTCAGATTTAAAAAAAAAAAAAATCCAAACAAACAAAAAACCCAAGATCCAGCATTTTCTACAAAGCCATTTTCCATCAGCTTCAGCTGGAATTTTTGGTCACATTCTGATGAGACTCCAAGCATCCAAAAAAGGCAATATTTTCCATAGGTTCCATAAGAACCTATCCATAAGAAGCTATCTGATTGTGGATGAATACTGACATCTGTGTATGTTTTAAGAAGACTTTCTGATGCAAAAGACGACTGAATTGGTTCAACAGTTTCTGGCAGAATTGTTTGCTCCTCTGAGCCAGAGCAATTATTCAGATGTGTATTGTAAGAGACTCACTTAGCTGCACCACACAACATCTGGAGAAGTCCTGTATTTGCTCATTGTCACTCATGCTAGCGAGCAGTCTGAGATGCTGCCCTGCTGTGCAATTCTGAATTAAGCAAAAGTCTTTTAAGTGAAAAATTCCTCAGAGGGTAAAAGAGAGTCAGACACACGATCAGTATAAAAGAGCGTTTTGACTTAAACTATTCACTTTCCATATGAGATTCCTGCCATCTTTGAGAACTGTAGCTGCTCCCACACTGCTGCATGTGCAAGCTGTCAGTACTCACCACCGCCTGCTCCTAAATGGCAGTGCATGACCCCATCTCATTCAGGAGGATTATAAACCACAGACAAGAGTCTCTCTCTCTCTCTCTCTCTCCCCAGCTCCCCTCATGCTCCTTTCTTCCTTCATCACAGCCAAGACTCCCGCTCTCTCTCTCTCCCCAGCTCCCCTCATGCTCCTTCCTTCCTTCATCACATCAACATCAGAAAAAAAGGGAAACCACCAGAGCAGCTTAGCTTTTTGGACATGAGACCATCATACATTCCAGCACAACCTGACCTGAAGGAATCTGGGGTCAAGAGAGAGCTGTGCAATTCCTAGGGTTTCCAGGAAACTGAATCACAAATGAAATGGCAGAGAAAATTGCCAAGAAAGCTTCCAAAGAGAAAAAGAGAAATGGCAGGACAGAACAGGTGAGAGACAAGACCCTCTTATGAATTTCAGCCTGCAGTTAAACACCCTGATAAATCATACCACGGGAGTGGAAAAGGGAAGGGGTACCCATGTTGCCATTCTTCAAAGGCCTTGGAAAGTGATAATGCACTGCCTCTCAGCATGCCATGGTTAACAGTGTACAGAACTTCCCATTTAAAGTGAAAATGGAGCTGGGTCTGAAGCAAACAGCCAATCCTTTTCTATCAGAGCTCGCAGGTGTTGCTCCTTACCCTTATGAGGTTAGACCACCAGCCAAAGGCATATCTGGGAGTGTTCACCTCCAAAGGCATTTGTTTGGCTTGCTAGACAAAACAAGCACCACCCCCAAATTCAAACCAGGTATCAAGCTTCTAAATCTCAGAGGAGTCTTTCATGCCCAGTAGCTTTGTCACTGCCATGGAAAGTGTTGAAAGTCCAAGCTACATTTCAGATCAACTTCAGCTGCATTGTGTTGGGATGGCAGAGTCTGCACCATCCCAGAGGAAAACAAAGACATAAAAAACCAATCAGGATAGCCATTGATCACCCATCCACAATCTCTGCACTGACTCACAGCCAGTTCAAATCAAAAAGGCCAAAGCTTGAGGGTCTCCAAGTGTTGACAGAGACAGAAGCTTAAGGGAGGAATGGGGACAGTGTTAACTGGATGTTGAGATAGACTGGTATGACCTCTGGGAGGAAAGTCACACACTGAAGGGTTTCCCAAGGAAAACACAACAAGATTAACAAGGAGAGAAAACATATTTTATGAAACCTACATCTATATATGGGAAAAAAAAGGGATGATTTTCAGATACCTAATCCTTCCTCAAGTCCCTTAGCATCTTGTGAGTATGCCTAAAAGCTTATCTATCCCTTTTCTAACTCTACCAATTCCAATCTCAAAAAATACTACCTTTCCCTGTAAACTTTGTCTCACTTACCACCTTAGGCCACCAGCGCTATAACAGCAGTACTGCCAGCAGTCTTCATGCCACACATTCTGAAGGGTTTCTTCGTTATTATTGCCCTTCTCCTGATACCTACGGATCTGTGTGAATATACAGTCCTTACATGGGTCTTCATCGGTGCATTAGGAATGCCATCAGTCCCTGCTAGCAGCCAGGCTCATCCCAACACAGGACTCCAGGCACTCAGCAGAACCACTGAGCTATCGCACCTATTTATGCTCTGATTAGAAGTTCTCAGACCACCACAAATAAGCAACCCTGTATTAGAGATTTCTTTGTCCCAGATTCTCTTCACTCCCTGCAATAACTGATGACATTTGCTCATGCTTTCTTGCATTTTCAGTGGAACTGTTTAATCTGTTGGCAGGGAAACGCACACAGATCATTCCTGCCCTTCTCTTTAGTCTTTAAAGAACTAAGTAGCACTGATGTTATTTGATTACTTAGAGAAAAATAACAAGTTTTTCTCCAAACAATGCCTTCTAATTCAGAACAGAATTCCCTGCAAAATAATCCCCATTTTCATTAAAGTATTGCATTTTAGACTCTTCTCAGCAACCTCAGCAATTCCATTAGAAACATTGATAGAGACTTGCTTGAAAAATACTTTTCCCCAGAATTCCTAATGATTTACTTTTACCATAGAAATTCTCCAAAATATCAATAACTAGATTAATACATAAACCAAACTACTGTCCCTGACCCCTGGGTTTTATAATGTAAGCACGAAAGTATGAGCAGTTCAGGTCATTGTGAGGAAGCCAAACCTCAGACAGTTGCAGGTTATCTCCACACTGAAGTTTAGTAACTGGTACTGTCTCTCTAGTGAGTACTCAAAGTCCCCAATAAGGAAAGGTGTGGTACAGCTATAGAGAATGACACATTACAGTCACAGAGAAAGCATGGACTCCACTGCTGCACAGCTATATAACTGAACACAACTGACACCGACCTTAACGGCAAAGCTGCTCATCAAATTAGGTCCTTTTTGGTACAAAAAATAAATTCAGATATATTCCAAGGTTTTCTCACAAATAAATTACCAGATTTGTAAGATATATGAATTTTAAGCATTAACCATGAAAGATGATGATGATACTGGCTCCTGGTACATCAGAGCAATCCTGTGTACCAGGATGCAACAGAGGGCAGGATTTTCTCTTAGCATATCGATTTCTGCAGAATTATCCAATCTTAGTGATGTGCTAGGCATCCTTAAATAACTATTGATCAATCAAATAGAAAGTCAATCAATAAATTCCAAGTGATCACCTACTGTTTTATTCATAAGAATTCTTCCTACTCTCTTTGAGTGACTATTTCTTTCTTCTTCATTACTTTCTACATTTTTCATCATGTGCTATGTTATTTATCTCCTTTGCCTGGTAATCAGTCCCAGTCTTTTCAAACTCTCTTCACGGGCAAGCTTTTTTCAAGCACAGGATCATTCTCATTTTCTTTCTTTGCACTGCAATTCTGCAAGATCCTTTCAGAAGTGCTGCAAAACACCATTCCACATAAGGAATCATCGATTTATAACAGCACTATAAAATTTTCCGTATTCTTCTTTCCCCTATGCATTATGCACTATTTGTTTTGAGTCACCAGGTTAATGCTTCTGAAGAATCTTAGACTACAGGCCTGTTCATCAACTGCTTAGAATGGATATTCACTAGTAAACAGCTGTACACAGGTAATCTAAAACATTTTTATCAGTAGCTGGGTTTTATCTTCCCTAATTTTAGCTGTTAAAAAGTTAAGGGTCTTCTCTAAGCTATACTTAGGTTCCTTCTAATATTAATGAGAAAGCCATATTCAAAGAGACCTATCTCATCTTGCAATAGGTGCAACAGAAGATAAATTTCCTCTGAAGGTTTTGATCTCTCCGCTCACTTTAGAGGAACACAGGCTACTGGTTTAGACTAGAAATCTACTGTCTTCATGACAAAAGTTAAAAGAAACAAGTCCCTCTCTCTACTCCACATTGCTTCTGATTTGTTCCAGCACAGGCAGATCAAAACTCATGCACCCATCCTTTATGCAGCTATTAAACCTCACCACGTCCTTAACATTTAATTTTATATTTATTTATTCATCTCTGTCTAATATTTGAAATTCAAAAGAGCTGGCTCTGGTATTTCTGTCCAAGATTATCCAGACAGAATTATATGCATGAGACACTGCACACACAGTGAATTTGACACATCCCATAATAGGCAGCTACATCACGTGGCTTGTGAGACTAATACATCCAGGACATATCAGCACTCCTACATATGTACTGAGCAAACACTGCATAGCCCATTGACCATATGCTGGACACGCTGGATTTAACACACCTTCAGCTCAGAGAGGTGCGTGCTGTGACTGTGAAGTGTCTGAGTGCTACCTGAGTACTACATGGACTCAATCCATGGTCAGTTTCTGCAGCCACTTACGACAGGCTGCTGGACAGTCAGAAATCCTGCAAACATGATGCAAAAAAAAAGAGGAAAAGTGACAGACAACCTGTGAAAGGGAGAGTCTCCTGCCCAAAATAGCAGAAACATTCAGTGTATATATTTAACATTTTTTTTGAAGTGTGGGTATAAGATTGTAACTTCAAACACCCATTAAGCTATAATAAAACATTGCTAAGCAGAGTCAAGGCACTTCAAGTGTTACATATACATACATGCATGTGTTTGTACACAAACACACCCTTTTTTTTTAACTTTAAGCAATTAGCAGCTATTAGCTTGAGTTGCTCACTGCTAATTCGAGGCAGAGGAAGTCACGCACCAGGCAGATGCTCACACTGAAAGCACAAATTTCTAAATAGAGCATAGGTGGAAGCTTTTTAACATAGGTGGAAGCTGTGGAATGAAAAACATCTGTAAGGCCTCATGCTAGCCATAAAAAATTGGATACTCCACAGCACCCTCAGCCACAGACATAAACCGCCAGATTAAGAGAGTTTCTCTAAAATACTCCTTGGAGAGCAGAGCATTTACCAATTGGAAAGCCATTGCCTCTAGTCAAATTGTAGCTTAATAAGTTGCAAAAGCTACATTCTCAGTGTTTTCTAGCAGCGGGCCTCCCCATGATGCCAAAGGAAGCAGCAGCATGCCGGGTTTCATGGGGGAATGAGTGGAGCTGTGGCTCCCATAGGAATCAGTCATCTCCAGAGCAGCAGACTCCCCTACTCACAGTAGAAGCCTGTCAATGTTAATCAAGTGCATGCAGTTTCCACATTGCAGTCCTCCCAGGTCCCATGGATCCAATCCTCCACCTAATCCACCACAGAATCAGCAGCCTTCCCACTTCAACTCCCATTTCTAAGAACAATTTTGCAACATACAGAACAGATCTTCCTTATAATCCGGATCATTCAAGAAAAACGTTCCCCCAAGAAAGTAAAATAGCTTAACATAACCTAGACTTGCTCAAAAAGGGAAGCATATGTATTTTCAGTACCACCTGGACGCAAGCTCCATCTCATCTCATTCCCCATCTTCAGCATTGGTGACAAGCAGCTAACATCACCATGCCTGTAATCTGTGTCTCTTAAGCTTTCTACAACGTGGTATCGCTGCAGTCTGGCTCCCAGTTTTCACTCAAACCGCACATCTTCAGGAAGTATTCTTCCATACCATACTATTCATTCTCACACTTCCACAGGTATGAAATGGGGAGAGATCGCCTTGTTCCATGCAGCCCATGTATTCTCAGAGAATCTCAAAAACAAGTAGCTTCTCATTCAATTTCTGGAACTTTCTCCTCAACTCCAAAGCCATCATTAACTAGCTGACAAATTTACAGTCATCTTCTACTTGGAGGTTACCTTATAACACCTTTTTCCAATCTCTCTGCCATTTTACCTCCCACTGCAAAACTTTGTTTGCTTTATTAGCATTACTTGACTGTCAAATCAGCACAAACCTTTCCATTTGTTAAAATGATCACTCACACCTTTCCTTTGTTCTTCTCTGTTCTCTCCGATTCACATCTAGTTGCTTTGTGCTTTCCAAGTAGCCACATCATCAGTAAGTTCAAGCTTCTGTGAAACCCATGGACCCTTATGACTATTGATGAATGAACTTTCCAAATGTATCAGATTCAGCATGGGGAAGCGATAAGCGGAGAGATCAACTGTTTTGTTCTAGACTGCACAGCCAATCTACAGCAGGCAGGTATAGACTCCCAGCTCTTATGACCTGCGGTCCCATGCACTTGTCCTAAGAATATACCTCCTCTCTTGCACAGAACAAAACCTCATGCAGGCAGAATTCACGTCACATTCATACCAAGCCAGCGTACCTGAATGAAGATATATTCATCCTGAACAACAAGGGAGCTGACATCAATGGAGCGTGAAAATGGCCCACTCCTTTTGGTCTCTGAGCACTCTTGGATCCGACAGGTCAAATAGTGGGTGCCTGTAATGGGAGAATACGTATATGTGAGAAATGCCCAGGTAGGAGCTTGTTGTCTGGAAACATCAGCAGCAGCTTGAAAGAAGGTCTCTGAAGGAAAGTCAACCTCATCTGCAACTAGGTAAACATTACATTGCATGACGTCTACTTCTGGCCTATAAAACTGTAACTGCTCTCTGGAGTCAGGAATCATCACACTTCCACATCCACCTTTCCCCTCTGCATTGTGCAAACATTCCTCAGAATACTGGATTTCAAACCGTAAACGGATGGTACAAATCATAAATGCATCAGAAAATTGATGATGAGATCGTACGGAGCAGGTATAATTTATCCATTCTACTATCCTGCTGGGAATTCTATCCCCATCCTCCCCCTGAAATATCTTAGGCTTGATGACTGTTTTTAATTGTGGTAGTAACATACAAGGACAAGAAAAAGGCCAAACCAGCACCATGAAGTTTAACTCACTTTGCTGTGAAAATTACAAGCATTTCCCCAAATTAAGTCTTTATAGCCAGCATTGGCTAGATGTGAAAATGCCATGGACATGAAACAGTACGACTAGCTGAAGATTTCCAACAGTAGTTATACGCACTGCAAGAGGCATCAAATGCTTCTGTCTAGAGAGAAGATGAGATCGTCACGCTAATGGAATTCCTTGTCAGTCCTTTGCATTGCTCGAGAGAAGGAACAGGACCGGGAGAAGAACATGAAGAAGGCATAAGGCAAAGGCAGACACACACAAAATTGCTCGGAGTGGCAAGAAGAGATGTGCTCACCTCCAGCAAGCTGGCAGGGGTTATAGGGGATTAAGCATTATTTCACTCAGGCTAAGAAAAGATCTCATGAAACAGAACAATCAAGGCACTGTGTCTCTAGATGTATGTAATCTAAATATGCCATCTCTGCCTTTCAGCTGCTCTTCTGAAAACTGCAAATTAGGGAGAAAATGAAAATACAACTAAGATGATGGCTGCAGTGATAAAGGGGTCATATCTTTTACACTGCTGCACTTCTACAGGCTTCTTAGATTCATGCATTTGTTCGCTTTTCTAGAAAGGGTGAGGACAGACTACCACGGAAAAAAGTTAGTTTATAAGGGCTGAGGTGAGCCTAGTATAGTGATTTTTGTTCACAACTGCACCTGTTAACAAGGACCTTGTCAAACTGAGCCCAAAAGAATAAAAGGGAAGTTTAAAAAGGATAGTAACTAGCCTAGCAAAGCTGCTTACAGGATTCTCCATCCCATAAAATCTGCTACTGTCTTTAGTCTGTGTCTTTCCATTGACAGCAAAACGTGGCTCAGTGGAAAGCACGGGGGGGGGGGGGCGGGGGCACGACTGAAATCCTCTGACACTCAGCTAACTGTCATCCCAGATTCAAAATCAAGATTCACAAACTGGCAGTTTCCTCTTCAGTTTCCCACCAACAGACTCTTAAGAATGCAAAAAGAATGCAAGTCAGAGGCATTGCTAACAAGAACAATATTATTTTCAAAAGCTACTGTCTAAAATTAGTCACAAACAACTTTCAGATTAAATGAAGCTTTAATCTAATAAAGTTTCGTGCCCAGTCACACGACCAAAGGTCCATGTTTAAAGGCTGCAGACCTTGTTCTGGGCTGAGGCACTGGGAATTCCAGGTTAATAAGGGCTACATGGCTGATTCAGAGCAGTTGCATAGGTCTGGCACAGCACTGAAAACATAGTCCTGCTGATGATGCTAAAGCAGTAGAAACTGTTGCTGTTGCCAGCTCAGAGTATCTGGAGGTAATTAAAATATATAGTGAAAAACACCTGACCCACAGACAGTGACCCACAGACAGTGCCAAATAACTGGAGTATCAGAGTTGTGCTTTCTCCCAGCATAAAATACCAGCAGCAGCTGAGAGTTCAGACTCTCTGCTGGGGCAAATTAAGGTTCTTCATCAACTGACACACACACTCTTGGTCCAGAGCTGCTATTTGCCTTCTCAACTTGGAATCTAAGACATCTTTGCAGTGTATAAAAGCAACTTCGCAGAAAACAAGAAGGTCTTGCATACTGCCATGCCACTCAAAGAGCTCAGCAGCCTTGACTTGTTCTTTGAGGTAGCACTAAAATTAGGCAGAACAAGGAGGAGAGGGTCAGGAGCCATATTTTTAGAAGCTCATTCCCTGCAGTATGTTCTCCCACACAGTTGCCTGGATATTCTTATCACTCCAAAAAAGGGGATAATTTGCTGCTGCTGAGTGACAGAATGGGAAGAGGAATAAAAACCTGTCACAAATAAATGCAAATAAATCACAAGTGTTGACATGACAACTAGCTTCCTGTCTATTGGGAAATGTGTCATTTTTGGTGTGCTACACCAGCAATCAAATATACTCAAAAAACGGCACCCGATTAATATTCACAGGAAGCTGGTAGTAGAAAAAGAGGGTAGCTCACTCCTTCTTTTCTATTTAGTCTCTTGTTTATTTATTTTCATGTATTTTACATCACAAGGCCTATGAATGAAAACACAGACGCAGATGAGTTATCTTCAAACCGGTCTGCCTTTGGACACATAAATAAGTTCAATTCTAGCCTTGCTTCCTGCTGCCCCACAAAAAAAAAAAAGAAAAAGTTATTCCCTTTAAATATATTAAAAAATCAGGTGAAAATATGACAGCATGCAGATCACATTTGTGTGTGACTGGAAGCAAGAAACAACCCCAAGTCCCGGCTCAAGCTTCTTGAAGCTTCCCTTCATGAGCTATGGTCCCACTTGCAGAGCACGTCTTCCCCTTTATGGAAAGTACAGGGCCCCTCCACAAAAATGTCAATTAAGAGAGAAGGGTGCTTCCTAACTTTCAAGCTGTTATCTCTCTATTCACTGAAGTGAGTTAGTTTTTCAGCCTTGTTTTGCACAGCCACAAAGAAAAATGACAGCTGCCTGGAGGGGCAGGTGCCATGTGCGCAAGCCATGCCTTTAAAGCCTTTCACTGCTTACCTTTCACTGGGAGACACATGCCTTAAGGGACGCTGGCTTCTTTCTAAGGATTATTTCCAATTCATATATCATCATCCCACAGAACATCAGAGTTAGGGGGTTTGGGTTTTTGAGTTCTTTTTAATGTTCCACTGCAAAATGAGTTAAGAAGAGCTCCCTATGTCCTAGACAGCCTCAAAAACTTCTCGTGCTTATAACCCAATATCCAGCTACTTTCTCAGCCCATCTGTGAATGAGGCAATATTGACATCAAGCAGCCTGGAGGGTTTGCTGCAGCTCAAATCCCAGCATCCATACCTCCACACAAACCCTTCCCACCAATTTATCTCACTTAGGATTAGGGAATGGCTGTCTCAGATGTGTAGCCATTTTCCAGTTGAGAAGCTTGAAACACCTCCCCATTGCCAATTAACAGTCTCCCGTCTTGAGAATCTGGAGTGTATTTTTACCCTTCTTAGAAGTGATAAAATTGAAGCAATTTCTTGAAACTTGCCATGATAAACTCAAGAAATAAGCCAAGCTATTAAGTGTCCTCTTTGCCCGCTATTCATGACAGCTTTGGCAGTAGGCAGGAGAACATAAGGCTCTCTCTCATGGGCAACACCCAAAGATGTGGGTCCCTGAAGGGAGAGCTGAAATAGTCACTGTGCTGAAGGCTGCAAAGGGCAGACCAGCGTGCAGGTTACTGTGACTTACAGAGACAGAGGACAGCAAGGCCTGCTCCTCCCTGGCAGGGTAACAAGCCAGCATGGCTAACAGTGAGAAGGGCAGCTGATGGAAAAAGGTTGCACTGGCAGACTGGCTCACCTTAAGTCACGCCCTGTTGCCAGGCAAGACTTAAAATTATAAACTGCCAGTGAAGGTTACCATAGGAAGGGGGAAAGAAAAAACAAAACAAAAAAAAACCCAAACAAAAACAAACAAACAAAAAAAAAACCCTAAAAAACACCAAACAGTTGGCCTGGACAATTTTTCAATTTTTCCCCCAAAGGAAAGGAGGATCAAGGAATGTCAACAGGACTGCAAATTATTCCCAGGGAATTAGTTACCCTATTTTATCTTTCTGGTTTTTTTATCTGTGGTTTTTGGTTTTTTTTAATCTTTCCTCTCTTTTCCCTTTAATTAAATACTGTTTATTGCACTGCATCTCTGAGTGGGGAGATTACCTCACTGAATGCCAGAAAGTTTAATATATCTTTCCCAGGAGTGCTGGTGGGTGCTTGTGTCAGTGTATTTGTAACAGTTCGCCTGCATCCAACCCTGTCCTTGCTGCCATCTATTACATCCAGGCAGAAGGTACAGTGCCCAAGGCTTCTACATGTTTTTATAATTTAAAAATGCAAACCTAGATTATTATTCTGCTACAATAGCTCTACCAAGATGTTGAAAAAAATGTGTAAAACTTCATCTGCTATAAAAGATAGGAACAGCTTGAGATCAGCTAGGCACTGGAATTAGCAGCATCTTGCAAATATTTAAGGAGACTAGACACGGGGACAGATGTTTTTTAAGAGACCCTACCATTTCTAATGACTGGACAGACAGAACCCATGGGGCAAGACATCTTGGAGGGCAGATAGAGTGGTGAACAGGACTTCTGCCTCCCAGCTTCACGAGTTTATTGATAACCCTGACTCATTCATGGATGAATAAAACTCTAACATGCTCCAACACCTGTTCCCAGGCACAGAATGTATTTTAGACTCTGGTGTCTGAATTGGTATAAGATAGGTCCTTGAGTCCATTACTGTTAAAAGAAAAGAAATCATCAAGTTCAGGAGTCTAATCCTAAACATCATTTCCCCCTACACACTTTTTTTTTTTTTAAAAATAAAAAACATGGAGGAAAATAGAAGAAGAGGAAAGACAGATACTCCCTCTAGAAGAATCATGTACTTTTAAAGTGGCCTTGGGGATCCTTGTCCCTGAATTGAACTGAGCAATGGGAATACTCAGATCTATGTCTGTTAATGCATCAGATAAGTGACTGTGTCACCAGACTGACCTAAGAGGCATTAAAAACAACTCCTTTTCCTTCTCCTCACTAGAGAGAAAAATTGTCACCAGAAACTTTCTGATCAAGAGGAAATAACTCCAGGGACCCATTTTCCAGCAGGTGTAAGCACCTCAGCTACTTCACCGAGAGTGTGAAGGCCCACTTTGGCTACAAAGCCAACTAGGAGAAAAGTTCAACTTCCCATTCCTAAGTACACAAAGCTGTACTGTGTCACACCAGGTGAGGCTATAGCTTTGAGGCAGTCGATGTTTTGTAACACTAATGAATATCATTTTAAGCCTTAAAAACTCTAATTGGACCAAAACGGTTCTTTTGTGCTATGCCTGGCTGGGAGAGGAGTCATTTTGGTGCAGTCCCCCAGCAGGACATGCCAGCAGGGCCAGCACAGCCGGCTGGGTCTCGCCCGTGTCTGCCGCCTGTCAGGATGACAGATTGCAATGGGCCCAGTTTGCTGACACTACTGGTTTAAGTCTGACTTTCATCGAAACCCTCAATACCATCAATTGCCAATTTCAAAATGCTGAATTTATACGTGAAAACAAGAATAAATAGCAAACTTGCAAGCAAACAAGACCTGAAGGAAGAGAGTTGTCTGCAAACCGGGGAGACGTCTTTCAAATGAAGCATCTACATCCTTGACATATCCAATATTCAAATAGCTGGGTGAGCAAGTTTAAACTTAGTTTGAAAACAGACTCCATCAGCAATTTGTTTGCTTGCTTACTTGATTTTTTTTTTTTACTTGCTTTTGGCCACTTCTCCCAGCATCCCTGCAAGAGCACACACAGCAGCAAAGGCACTGAAGCAGCTTCTCTACCTCGCCCACCCACCTGCCATCCTGTTTTGCTTTTTCCACATATTCAACAAACAGCTGTCACCCCTGAGCTTTTATTGCCTGGTTATTTATTCAGCTGCCATCACTAAATAGCAGTGAGAGGTCAATGAGTGATTTTAGAAGATCCACAGCCTCAAAGAAGCCACCTTGATAGACAGGAGCTTGTTCACACAGTATCTGGCCTACACAGCACTTGACTGAAACAGGGTAAAGTTTGCAACCAACAAAAATGAGGCCTTTTCCTCCCAGAAATCCTCTACAAACTCAGTCCTTTGCTGCTTTTCTACACTGCCCTTATACTGTTTAAAGGACACATTTTCCATTTTGCTGTGTAGCATTGAGCTGGGGTAAAGCTGGCTCCACCTCAGGAGCTGTAGTACCTGTGTGAAATACCTAAAACACTTCGGAGTGGTGGAAAAAGTCAACTTACTTCTAATACTTACTGTCTTATTTGTTGAAAGTTAATTACATACAAATCCATTCTACTGCAAACGTGGTTAGATTCATTTCAGTGAGGCATTAAGAATCTTTTTCTTTCTATTTTTTACTTTAGATCCAGGCACCTTTTCAAGGCCTGTAATGTTTTGGTATGGAGTGCCTATTCATACACCATAAGCAAAACTGAAATATCCTTTCAATACGAGACAAAGATAACTTGGGACATAATGACCAGAGAAGTCTGACTGTAGGCAATTTCTCAGGTTCCCAGGTACAACCTGGCTGTTCTGAAGACCTGGAAGTGCACAGAGGCTGTACTACATAGTGCTAGTAGCCCAGCTCTTTACAATTCATATAAAACATAATACTGAAACAGCTACATATGGAACAGAATAGATGGCTCCTTAGCCCAACAGATTGTGCTTCTGCCCAGCCACTCCACAAGCCCTGTAGCCTCTGAATTTCCCCCCAGGGGCAGAGGAAAAGAGTATGCCTCCCACAAAACCCCATGACCCACATCTTTCCTATCAATTAAAATGGGGAGACAAAATAAGTAAAGTTAATTCCCATTCCCACACCATTCATGACTCAAAGCCCACTTTTTCAGCATTAGCTGTAGGCACTCACGTCCGTCAGCTGTCCGGGCTTCCATGTGCACAAGGTCAGGTTCTTTATCCAGACCGGTCACTGACCTGGGGAGGGGAGACAGAGAGAGAAGGCAGCCAGTTAGATAAAAGGCTGCAGTCAGACAGAGAGAGGGTGAGGGCAATCAAAACCAGTTCAAGTCTACCTTGTGACACCTAGCATATAGGTTCCTACCTCCTTACCAACTTGTCTCCTTTGTGTTACTACACAGGTCACTCTCCGGAGCCACATACCAAACTTTAAGAGATCTTCCCAGGCACTGGTAAGTGAACCTGCCCTATTCCCTTGTCTACAGAATCAAGACTGCAAGGATCATTCTTGCAGTGGCAAAGCGAGCTGGTTCCAAGATCCAGTAAAACCAGAGCTGTTTTAATGTCGAAGGTAAGATGATGGCACAGCAGCCTCATGCCTATAGACAGCAAATTAAAAAGGGGTTTACTTGGCTGAATAGTGACATGAGAGACTGAGTTTCCTGATCCGTTCCTGGTATGCTGGGCAACCTTGTTATAGTTTACCTCAGTTTCCCCAACTTCAATAGAACAATGATGCACATATGCATGGTTGAGTTCTGATGTAAAAATGCAAAGAAATATTCATTATTCACCTCATGATCCCATGCCATGGCCCTCGATAATCACGAAACAAGGCACGATGAGTTTCTTTAATCACACCGGTGGAAACCCAAGCACCTCAAGTCAAGTCTTCCTGTGCATGGTTATTTTATTCCCTAAAAATGTTTTGCAAGGCACATTATAAAGATAGTTTTCCTCCTGGCAGAGGGAAAGTCAAGCCCAGAACAGAAATGTTATTAGAAATGTCCCGGCTGATAAGAATCACTGAGAGACGAACATTTAGTCCTAGCAATGGCTGGCAGGGGAAAAAAAATAACCATAGATGTCCACGTGATTTATGGAGCTGCTTCTCCTAAGTTAACCAAAGGGTTAGATTAAAAAGGGGCAATGACAAAAATCAGTTTCTAATTTGGTGGAAGCTGAATTAGATACAGTAGATTGTAAATAATAGATCCCCTCCAAGCCAGCCAACGTTCACAATTCCCTAATGTTCTGAAACACTTTTATCACTTTTTTTTATCTTTTGCTGCTTTCATCCTTGGGGCATCAACAGCTAAAACATTAAAAAAAAAAAGGGAAGAAGAAAAGAAAGAACAAAATACAGATGCTCTGATACATTTTTGTGGATCTTACAAAAACACAGCGATTGAAGCAATGATGACAAACATAAGTATGTGCCAGAGTTCAGCTAAGATCAGCCAGTGCTGCAAATGCCCAAACAGCTACATTATGACCCACTGTGTAGGTAACTGAAACTGGCACTGGTTGCTAACCAGAGCACCACATCAATAGCAAGTCCATTCACAACGCACTGTGACTTGTAGCCAAAAAAAACCCCAATACAACAAAACAAAGGCTGCACACACAGAGTTTTCATCATTCTGCTCCCAGTGAGAAATAGTCTGCTCCATAATCACTACCATCAGCTTCGGGATGATCCCACAAGAAAGCAAGCGCTGTTTGTTATCGGTAAGGATGCCAAAACAGGCCCGAGTCCCTGTGACTGTGTAATTATCAGGGTCAAATCGTCTGAATATCTAGACACAGTTAAAAGTGACAGTAGGACAAACAGAAATTCTTAAAAATGTCAGTGAAAGACATTATGGTGTGCAGCAACATTATTTCCCTATATATCTAGAAAGGGCACACATCTTTCTAGTCCACAGGTTTTCTGCATTCTGCCCATAAGTAGCTTCAAATGCTGTAATTTTGGCTGTTTGGCAATTGTGACCCTCACCTACAACATATTCATAGGAACAGAGGTACGTGCTTACCAACATATCTATCACAACTTTCTGAAAGGGTATGGTAATTTCAGTGCTTTTAGGTACAAATTGGGAACACATTAGGGACATGCCTCACAGCCCTTCTCAACAGATTTCCTACTTAAATCCAGCCTTCACCCTGGAGCCTGCACTCTCCAGGCTTCCTTCTGGATACCAGACATCTGCCTTCTACCCAGAGCCATTTGCCGTGTCCTGACACCACAATGCCAGGCTGCCTCACTTACTCCTCACGACAGCTCCTGGGTCTCTTCCCTCCATATAGAGGGGGCATTGTGCCTCCCCCGCAGCAATGGGGCAAACCAACTCCTGGCCTAGGTAGTAAGAAACATCAGTCTGTTACAACGCTGTTCATTTTAAAAGGGACTGTAATCAGAAGAACGTAAGTATTTCCAAACAAAATCCAAAATACTCATTACTATTGTGCATTTGGATACACAACCTCTGTGGATCTACTCATAATGCCTATTAAGTAAGCACCAGGGTATGCCAAGAGTCCCCTGAAACATGTCATTCTAGCTTGAAGTTCCTTCCCAGTGTCATCTGCTTGTTGCCTTAATTAGTTTTGACAATGATGATGAAAAAAGGACCATCATACAGCACTGCCCTAGTACTCCTCTGCTCGTCAAATACAGTACTTAAAGTAGAAAAGCTCACAATGCAATCTCCTGCAGCCTAAAAGCAAGACAAGCTCCTTTTATTTGCAGGTGGATAACAAGCCTGTAAAGTAACACATTGGTCATCCTTCCTTCTCCCAAACCAAGTTGCTCTCTTATATCAAAGACTCTGATTGCAAAATAAAACTCCAATCAATGCTGTTTCTTCATGCCTCACGCCATGTCTGTTCCCACTGGCAAAGAATACAGATTTCCTTTGCAGTGCCCTGACTCCTAAATGGAAGTATTTTCAGTAAATAGTCTTTCATCATTTGTCTGGACAAGATTTACATGAAGAATGCAGAAAAGTCATGCAGCGGAAAGAGCAAGACATGAATGCGGGTTGCAGAGCACAGCTGCAAAAATCCACACGCAGACTGTAAAGCCACTCCTTTATCCCATGTAGCAATTTCTCTGGTCCTGAGAACTCACTACAACAACCTCTCAGGTATGGCAATACAAGAGAAGCAACAAAACAAGAAGAGACACATTCATAGCCTTGTATTTTCTCATACATTATCTCTGTGAAGAACATGGGGAGGATGTGCTGCTCAAAACTATTTGAGCAACTGAAGTATGATAAAGAGATGTCAGCATCCCCTGACTTACCATTTTCCTTGCGTGTTCTCTACAATCAAGAGTGAGCTGGCTGGGAAGTGGTTTCATGGCTCTCTGGCTCACAAACAGCTCTATTTCAGAGGCTTACAAAGACAAGAGTATTTATGACCATTCAGAAACCCAAGTTCAGCTTGAAAATAGTTTTCCTGACACATGGTCACACCTCAGGCTCCATACACAGCTCAGTCCTGTGTTTTGTATGTGCCCAAACTGCAGAAAGCAAAAACAAAACCAAAGTCCACAAAATGCACCTGGGTGTGCTGCTGCCCTGGACGGCTGCAGGGAGGAAAAACCAGCACTCTCGCTGTGAGAAACCATGCTAAATCAACATCCTCCACTATCTCTATTCATTTATCACCTCTTGAATGAGAAAATGCTGAGAGGGCACAGGCAGAAGTGACAGGAAAGGTCATTTTTTTTCCTGCTGACATGTTCCCTGACTGCTGCAAAGGCAGTTTTTTAAATGTGGAGCCTGCAGCCAGTATTGCAGCTGGCGCAGGATCATTGGCCAATTAAGAATTTAAACTACCTCTGAATCCCATGAGGAAGGAAGCAATGGTTACTTTTTCTCTACCTTCTGCTGCTGCTTTTCCTTTTTTGTTCTTATGGTAGCTCTCGGTTTTCACAAGATCCTTCCTCCCTTCTTTTCAGAAGAGGATTGTGTGTTCTTGAAAGCTGCAGGATGGACAGCACCCTGGCAAGATCCCTATCTCCATCTTGAGGGAAGTGTTGTGCATGGATGCACATTTACTAGGCCATTCTGCTAATATTTCATCTCCGACTGGAAGAGAGGGCAAGGAAAACACAGTATTCTGCACTGGAAGTAGCTATTCCTGAAACGTTTCTCTATAAGATACTATGTAATTCAAAATGCAAAATGCTAGCATATTAAAAAAAAAAAGGAAAAAAGGAAATACACAGACTCTTTGGGTTACCTGTCTACCGCACACCTCAGCTCACTGTTTCTACCATCTCTACTGCCTTTTCATGTAAATAAACCATTTTTGCATTTTTTTTCCTACCTTTTTTCCAGACATGAGGCATTTAATGATGAAAGACAGCACTGAAATTTAGCTACTCTAGCATCTCAAATCAAGACTGCTCAGCAATTCAGACTACTTGCTGTTCATCCTTGCTCCCTAAATCATCAACAGAGAATGAGAGATGCTTTATTCCTCCATCTCCTGGATCCATTAGCTTGGGAGGAGGAGGTGGGTATCACTGGACATCAGCAACATTTGTGTCAAGTAAACAAGGTAAAAAAACAAAACTTGGTCTGGAATGTGCTGGATTGAGTTTTTTTGCTAGGGATGTGCCTGGTTTCTGAACAGTCAGGACAACATTCACCAGCTCCAGCTTTGAAAAAAAAAAAAAAAAA